>CM053581.1:59779388-59802902 GCA_028627135.1 Pseudochirops cupreus | reverse complement strand
CAGCAATCTCCACTTTTGAAAGGATGAGGGAAATGATCAAAAGATAATCGATGACAAGAATTTCGTTGCCTAACCCCACCCCATCCCCATCCTGGACACAATCAGTACTTAACCAGGTGTGTTTCCTATGCTTCCATATCGAGTGTCTTGTGTCATGAATTCTCAGGTAATCAAAATGATGCCTTCAAACCAAGCAAGATGACAAATCATACAAATAAATGCTCCAGTCTATTCATCTGACTCTACTTGCACAGGCAAGAACTCTAATAATACATTTTAGAAGATTTTTTAGCAACTAAAATTAGCTTTATGCTTTAATCTTGGTTAACCCGGGAAATCATCTAAATATAATACTAATTATAAATTTTAGTTAATTTTCAATTAACCAATCAACATACATTTATCACATGAATGTTTTATGGTGAGCAATATCCTAGGCACTGAGAATACAATTAAGAAAAAAAAAAAAGAAAGAATCCTTGTTCTCATAGAATTTACAGTTCTATAGGTGGAGATAGTATGAGGACATATAAGCAGCTTGATGGTATATTGGCAAACACTGAACATGCAGTGTGGAAGATTTGAATACATTTCTGCCCTCAGATACTTACTAGCTCTATCACAATGGACAAATACTTAACTTCTGTCTGACTCAGTTCCCATAATCATAAACTGGAGATAATAGCTTTCCTAGGTCACAGAGTAATTGTGAAGATCAAAATGAGATATTTATTAAGTGTTCAACAGAGTGCCTGGGGCAGAGAAGGTTCATAAATATATTTGTCTCTCCCTGCGGCATTCCCACACTTACTACTCATATACAAAATAAGCACAGCCTAAATATAGAGGGATTTTTTTTTCAGGTGACAAGCCTAGAAGCTGGGAGAAATTGGGAAAACCTTCAGAAATGTGCTAGCGTTTGGCTGAACCTCAAAAGAAACTAAGGATTCTAAGAGACTGAGTTGAAAAAGGAGAGAACTTCAGTCATGTGAAAATGTATACTATAATTGGAAAGATAATTTAAAGTTAAATCTAGATGATCTTCCAAAAACGAAATGGAATTTTTATTTGATTTTAAAGCTAATAGGGATTCACTGAAACTTACTTAGCAAGAATATGACATGGTCAGATGTATTCTAGGGATTAATTAATAAGGATTTTACCAAATTATAAAAACATTATTAATCAACTTTAATCATTTTTCATCTCAAATCTCTTAGGGAAAAGGAATCAGAATAAAAGAAAACAAAATAACACTTTTGTTAGGGCAGTGGTTCTCAACCTTCTTAATGCTGCGACCCTTTAATACTCGTATGTGGGCATATCTGCATGTGGGCGGACCCACTTAGAGACTGATAGAGGAGTGGTGTCTTGGTTCCTAAGACCATTGGAAATACATGTTTTCCGATGGTCTTAGGCGACTCCTGTGACCCCTGTGAAATGGTCGTTCAAAGGGGTCATGCCCCACAAGTTGAGAATTGCTATGTTACGGCATGGAGACTTCTCCATCTATATCTTTCCCTCCACATTAACCTTGCTTCTAGCTTAGCATTTATGGGACAGCGTAGTTATGTTTCTCTGTCTGTATATCAATTTGTTATGAGAATCTGAAGATCTTCCCCGTCCCTAGGCCCTTTGTTAAAGTGGCTACGTGAGTCTGAGAACCTTTCCTGACTTGAAAGTATAATCTGTCCCCTAATAGGCTGAATGTGGTCACGTGGAGCCTGCGGCAAGAGGCTTGTTTTTTGGAAATGCCCATGCCTTGTAGCTTGTGATTGGGCAGTGAGTCAAGAGGGCTGTGACATTCTCTGAGCCAGGAGAAGGCTATATATACACCCTCATGTGAGGTTTTGCTTTTGGGCTCACTTTGGAAAGAATTGTGTGATTTGGCCAGACAAGACTATGGGAAACCGTTGAGCCCCCTGGCTTTGAAAAACCCAGATGTTGGTGCTTCCCTCTCTGGAAACTGAATAGGTATGGATTTAATGGTCAGAGGCTTGAAGCCTGTCTGCTGATCTATTTCTTTGTTTGCTTGTAACTTGTGTTTGTAACTTGTATTTGCAGTCTCTGAAGTTCAGACTTTTCCCCCTGAACTAGATAAATGACGTGTTTGATTGATTAAAGTAAGATTGTTAGCCCATTTTGAGTTGCTTTCCTTTAGAAAAGCAGATCTAAGAACCTGTGCTAGCAGCCTCCCTAGGTGTGCTAGAGTGCTTGCTGATACACAATTCTAAAAGCCTTCCTGAGGTCTGTACTTTTGTATCTTTGGTTTTTCAGTCTAGTAAATTGAGTAGAATCAGGGAAAGGTATTTTGGGTGCATAAAGTAGTAAAACCTGAGATTTCACAAATATACTAGGATAAGTTCTTAAATATTTCCTAAACCCTAGAAATACATTTACAGCAATTCTGGCCTACTCAACATCCAAGGATTCTTAGGGAGGGAAAGGGGGACTGATAGAGACATATGATGTAGAATTACATCTCCCCTTTCCTCAATACAGGAAATTTTTTTTTTTTATGTTTTCTCTACTTTGAGAGGGGAGGTATAGAAAAGTTAAATATAATTTTGGTATGACAGCTGCCCCTTCTAAGACTGAAATTACTAATTATATTATTAATGTTTGACTTGCCTCCTTGGCTCTGACTCTGACAAAAAAAATGTCTAATGATATGTAAAATGAAATTAAATTAAAATTGTATATTTGCCACTATTATATTCAATCCACCTCTAAAATCTGGTTCCATATTACCAATCTCAAATAAATTTCTTAAATTTATATTATAACCTTACCAGGCAAATATTCATTCTAAATTCTATGAAGAGTTTTTCATACATAGTCAACAATCATTTATTAAGTATAGGTATCATGCTTACATGCAATCAGAGCTTTATAAATCAAAAAATCTTAAATAATCATTTTCATTTTATGAACTCAAGAGGCACCATGGCAGAATGGAAAGTGTTCTAGACTCAGTCAGAAATTCTTTGATTCTAATGTTGCTTCTATCATTTAATAGTTATATGACTATGGCCAAGTGACTTAATCTTCCTCCCTAAAATGTCTTTACAAATTTATAGATCGGTTGCAATCTGCACTCTAAGCTGATAAAGTCAAAGACCCTGACTCAAAGAAAATTTACATTGAAGAACAAAATCCAATTTAAAAACAATCCTTATCCTTTGAAAGCAATATTTTTTTTAAAGAAATTAAGAAGAGGAACTTCTTAAGAAGAAAAGAAAGAAAATACGAAGTCTACCTATCCTCAGTTATGTCTATACAATAATTGGCCTGTGTCTTCCAGTAAAACTTTTAACCGATGATTCATTTTGACATGAAAATGACAGGATTTGTCAATGTTACACACACATCATACATAGAGCTTTGTTGAAAATACTTGTGAAAATTTGGAAATCTGGCAACAGTCATCAGTCCTTCTCAGCTTCTCTCTAAATGTGAATTCAAACTATTCAACAAATGCTCAAAGTATTCTACAGCTTTAAGGTAGAAGAGTCATTTTCTTTAGATGAACAGTTAAGCTAATTTTTAACCAATTAATGTCTAATACTTTTGATAACGCATAGTTTGGCATGACAATGAAGATACAACTTCCTTAGATCTCAGTGGTCTCACGCATTTCATCTTCTATACTTTCCCCCCATTCCCCAACTGTTCCATGGGGATTAGAAAAGCATCCTCTGAAGCAAAGAAGAAAAAAAGTTGTGATAGAAGGCAGATACGTATAGCCAAACAATTGTTTTGCTCACTCTTTTGGCCACATATAAAATAGACTGTAATAGTCCAGCCATTGAGAATTTAGGCAAACTTATGCACATGACCAAACAGATGGCTTTGTTCTGATGTGGAATAAACATGCCAAGTGTGTCATATTCATAAAGTTGATTAAAATTCTGTAGTTTGTTGCTCTTCAGTCATTTTTAGTTGTGTACAACTTTTCTTGATACCATTTGGGGTTTTCTTGGCAAAGATACTACAGTGGTTTGTTATTTCCTTCTTTAGCTCACTTTACATATAAGAAAAGTGAGACAGGGCTAAGTGACCTGTGCAGGATCACATAACTAGTTAAGTATCTGAGCTGTTGAACTCTGGTCTTCCTGACTCCAAACCCAGCATTTCATCCATTGCACCACCTAGGCTCCCTAGAAGTAAATCTATTTATTTGAAGGAATCAGTATTCATTCATATTCTGAGCTTTTTCCTTCCTCCTATAAGTTATGTCGTCCATTTTTTATTTAATTTTTCAATTAATTAATCTATCTCTATTTTTATTTTTTGTTATTTTTATATTTTTGTTATATTTTTCAGTGCATGTACAAAAACCCAACTTGAATAAATTAATAGAATCTATAATTTTGAAGTCATAGAAAGCTAATATAATATCGAGACCAGGTTTTCTTTTTCTTTTTCTTTTTTTTTTTTTGAGTGGGCAACAACTATGTGCCTTATTTTCGTATTAAAAGAATGTCAAGAACAAGAAGAAACCAGATAGTTTGAGTCTTCTTAGCAATTTGGGTTTACTTCCAGTAATCTTCATGACTTGGCTGCCTCAGGCTATATTTTAATAGTCCCTGTAAAATCATAAATGGGCTTATGAATGACAATAAAAATATAGAGATTAAAAAGAAAATATTCGGTGTTTCTGAAATAAAATGAGATGATATGAAATAACCATCCCAGGTATTAACTTATACATGTAAAGGTGAAAATAAAAATTATGAATTATTTTACTAACAAAATGAGTATTATCGTCAATTATGAAGTACTTAGAGTACTTAGCAATCAGATCCTTCTCATTATGTTGGTTGAAATATTTTTAGTTTTGGAATAACATTGACTTCTCTCTGTGTATATGCAATTGCTGAAAAGCAATCTGTACTTTGTAAACGATCATAACACTCAATGTGATTGTTCACCTATAAAATGTTTCACAATCTTTAGTTTCTTTTTTTACTTACATAAGCCAGAATTCTGAGTAATTTTTTTAAAGTATCATATTTTCCTTTAGTGTTGTTGAGAGTATGTTATAAATTCTCTGTATTTTGAGACAGCTAGGTGGCCTAGTAGGTAGGGCACTGGATTTGGAATCAGGAAGAAGTAACTTCAAATATAAACTCAGACACTTAACAGCTGTATGACCCTAGGTTAGTCACATTACCTCTATTTGCCTCAGTTTCTTCAACTAAAAAATGGATATAATAATAATACCAACTTCAGAGGATAGCTGTGAGGCTCAAAAGAGATAAATATTTGTTTGTTTTTTTGCTTTTTTTTTTTGGAAGGCAGTTAGGGTTAAGTGACTTGGCCAGAGTCACACGGCTAATAAGTATGTCAAGTGTCTGAGGCCGAATTTGAACTCAGGTCCTCCTGACTCCAGGGCTGGTGCTCTACTCATTGCACAACCTAGCCTCCCCAAAGAGATAATATTTATAAATCACTTAATATGACTCCCGGAACCTAATAGGCACTAAATAGATGCTTACTCCTTTCCCTCTCTGTATTTTTGTTGTTGTCATTGCTGTTGTTTTTAAAACCATTTATGACTGTTCTGAGACTATTAAAAAAAGAAAATTAGATCAATGCATGTAAGTTATGAGGATTACTGAAAGTAAAATCAAAGCAGGGGAAAAAACACTCAATCTATTTGACTGATGTACACATGTGCATTCAAATACATATATTTACATGTGAATACATCAGTCTTACGCTATTTCCTGCTTTTGCCATTTTTATTTTTTAATCCATAGAAGTTAAACAGTTTCTGGCCCATAGTAAGTTTCAAAAAAAAACAAAAACAATGTTGATTGGATGATTCTTTATCATTAGTCACTTTAATGAATTTTAAAATGTTTCCATTGTACTTTTGCCTAAGTTTATTTAAAAGCAATGACTTAATCACAGCAAAACAAAACAAAACAAAAAAAATCAACTGTTAACCCTTATTGTACGTGATGTCTCTGTTCCTTTCTACTTATTAACTTCTTTGAGAGAGAACCCAGAAGAGTATTTTCACTTTTCGGTAAGGCAATGCTAACCTCCGAGATGTGCTGAGGGATTACAACAAAAAGGAAGGAGGAAAAAAATCACATGGCATTGTGGCAAAACCACTTAATAGGATTCAACAGGTTTCTTTTTTATTTTTTTCTTTTTGAAAGTGACTTTTCAAGACACTAAAAAAATTAAAGAAGACATATTCCCTCCATCAAAATGATACAATGAAAAGATGAATTTTCTCAATAGCAGACCAGGAAATAAAAGAATGAATAATATTGCTATTTTAGTATATGCTGAGCATTCTATACCTTGCCCTTTCTAACCCAAGAGAAGGTTTAAAAGTAAATACAAGGAAGAAATGAGAAGATAGATTGGAAGTGATCTTTTGACCTTTCTTCTCTCTATGGTCCTATAAAGAAATCATGGTGTGGTCAAAACTCCAGTGAGGTAAAATTAGAAGAGATGACCCTTGTGACCTTGTTGGCCTTTATTCATAAAGGCTGAAGGCAAAGAGGTGACTTTAAAAGCTCAATGTGCTACCTATGATTAGATAAATCTTATAAAACTGATCATCTACATCTACAGAAGATGTCTGCTCATGATGGATGTTCAAGGCAAGACAGATAATAACAATTATTAAATGTCACCTACTCAGTTTTCAGAAGCATGATTCCTGAATAGACCTTAAGGCAGAAACTCTTCCTTCATTGAGCTCTATTTCCTTTGAATAGATTCTGGAGATAAGAATCTTATTTTTTGGTTATTTGATAAGAAACTTCCTATGTTCTTGCCACCTCGAAGCTAAAGCTGTGTAAAATTTGGCAGTTTCAGTTCACAGTTGCATACTACTAGAATTCTGTTTTGCATTGCAGTTTTGTCTGAACCCATATGGCAAAGTCAAACTCCAAAGAAAACCGAGGAGTTCCATCCTGTTTTATCCATTTCATGTGCGTTTATAAAATATCTGGCGCTTTTGTCTTTACTTCCTCTCTGATTATTCTGTTGATAATCTTCCTACTTGTAATTATTTTCTCTAAAACTTATGTCTAAGTAGCTCCACACATTTTGAGATGTCTATACCTTAGTGTAGTTCTCTCAGTTTTATGGATTCAGTAACTGAAATTTGTCATTTCATTTAAAGATACCCAGGCTCTGAGAGTTTGATTCAAATAAGAAAATTCACAAGAGACTGAACAATGGACTAGAAATTCCACTCTATCACAATATGTTGAGAAATGAGGAACAAGCAGATTCAGGTACTTATATCAACAGCATCCTCTGCCTTCAACCTGAAGGCGCTCAGACAATTTATTCTGCACAAAAATAATACAATAAATTTTTAAGTAAGGATAAATTCAGAATAAGTAGTGTCCTTTCATGTTAGTGGATAATACTGGGGACATATACACATGTATAAACACATAGAGAAAGACAGATGTGTGCACACATATGTAGACATGTACACATATGTGTATGTACGTATGTATGTGTAACTGAATGAAAGCTATTGACTGTAGACTCCTAGGCTGTTGATTGACTACAATCATCTCTAGGATAACAACAGTAATGTACAGGCATTTGGGAATGAAATGTACTTCTTACATGCCTTTAATATCTTCTGTTACATCTCTAGATTTTGAAATTTTTCAGTAAATCTAATTTAAAAATTATAAGTCATTACTTTGTACACATATGTTAAAAAGTTTCTTCTTAGATTTGTGTAGGTTAATTATACAGCTGGATAATTACGGGCCTCCATTTTGATCTGTGACTGTTCATTGTCTCTACGAAGTTGTACTTTTTTCCAAATCTCATTGATGTTTTGGGGTTTGTCTTTGTAATATAACGATTTGTCATGAGTTTGTTAACCTGAACTAAAGTCCAGTTAATATGAAACATAAAAGAACGGTTTTTCAATAATTACATGCCCCACGAGAGTTTGTATTTCAACATTATTGATATAAAGAGTAGAACATGAAAAATAACCTCCCATAAAGGTATGGATTGTCATTTGACTCTAAGCAATGAAGCTATCCTAAGACATCCTTACTATTCGTAAGCACTTTTTTTAAAGAGTTGAAATATTGTGCTACATTTCTCTTTAAGTTTTTCTTTATGTCAGTATCTCATTTCACCTTCAGTAGATAGAAATTTTCTTGATGGTAAGGTCTACATCTTATTCATCTTTTTTAACTTTCTCAGTTCTTAAGAATATCTTGCTGATATTAAGCAATGAATAAATATGACTTTATTTGAATTGGCTATGCCATTAACAGGTTCCAGTTCGTGACAATTTATAATTTACTTGAACTTTTACCTTGTCTCCCTTCTATGTCTCAATATGGCAGCATAATAGTCCTAACTTCTGAAGTATGTTTTCAGTAGAGCACAAAATTTGTCAAGTCATACATAGACAGAAAGAACTCAGGTCACAGGACAAGTGACAGATTATTTCTCCATTTTCCAAAAACGAGGGTTAATATGAGAAAGCTCATTTCCAGACAACAGATCATTGTGTAATAGTTTTCTGCCTCTTACATCCAAATAAATTTTCTAAAACACTGAGGTGGACATCATTCTATATAGGCTGAGGGAATACTCAAAGCAATGAAATCACAAATTCTGATGCTATTCACCAGGAATATATTACAGTATAGTATATTTAGAATGTTGTATACATACACACACAAACATACACACACACATAAATTTAATGAGGTTTATTTGGGAGAAAATTGCCATCATTTTATGTGAATCATTCTTATCCTGATGAGAGTAAAATTTCTTCAAACCCCCTCCTTTCCTCAATTCTTGGAGATATTCTATACTTATTGGTGGCCTTTAGATTCATATGTACTAATTATACAATTAACTATTAGTTTCCGTCCTTAGTTTCAGTTTCCCCTTCTCCCATGTTTCCTTCTCTTCCTAGACTAATTAACTTAGGGTAAGTGATGAGCCTTCACAACATTAGTAGGTTTAGCCCTCTATTAGACTTTATATCCTCTGCCTCATTAATTTCCCTGTTGATATGGCTTCAGACTGTTTCTTCCTCACTGGGCTCATGGGGTACCAATTTTGAATTGATTCTTAAGACCACATCAACTTCAGACTCCATTGGGCCTTCAGGCTTTTACCATGTACTTCCACCAAACACCAAAAGTGAGTTCAGTTTAAAACAGAAATGAAAATCCAGGAAGGGGGAAAAAATAAGGTGCTTCAACTATGGTTATTATAACATACCCAGTTATCCTTTTCTGAGTAATCCCAAGAGCTTTACAATTTACATCTGTTTTACAGCTTTTTATCATGGTTTCAAATCTTCTGAGAAAGGTAGTTGACATGTCAATGACTTAAAATTATATGAGTTTTGTTGTGTGGCGTGCATATAGTAGCTAGGTAATTGTAATGTGTGAAACTGGCCAATGAGGGCCTGGTCCTTAGAGCACTGGAAATATGCTTGCTTGGTTCCAAGCTGTTGAACCTGCTTCTAGGCAATGACTAATGACTGATCCATTTCCCAAAATGAGGTCATTCCTGAGATGTTTTCGTAGTTTATGGGCACAATGGGGTTACATATTTACAAGTACAACCATCCCAAGAAATCCAGAGCATGTGTTCAATACAGGCATCAGGATAGAAATAAAGAATGCCAAGCAAATGGGAAAAGATGTTTTTTTTTTCCCTCAACTACATATAGACAGCACGTGAAAAAAACAAAACAGGCAAACAACTACTTCCAATAGAGTCTTAGAAGGGGTATACGTAAAGCAAACTAGAAAGTCACTTTGTTGTGGTTTAAACTCTGCCCACTCAGGGATGTCAAAAACCATTGTGGTTTCATGATGTATTGTGGTGCTACCGTCTCAAAGAAATGAGTGTGAGACCACCTCTAATGCAAGTATAGACTTCTATTGAGATTGATGCCTCTCATGAAGCAGACTAAGTTCCAAGAGGAACCAGCAACTTCAGAGAAAGCAAGATGAATTTTTATAGGGTAAAGATGAAATTATATAACAGAAATTATAAATATTAAAAAGGTAGGAGGAGTTTGCTAAAGGATTGGGTAATGGGTGGGGTGGGGGTCCCAGTCACAGTGGAACTGCTAATGTGATTACCGACAATGGATACAGAAAAACTCATTTGAGGAGGTATGTCTGTATGATGATATTATAATAAGCCTCTCTACATCTATTACTATACAGGCACCTACTTAGGGAAAGTCCTTTCTGTTGTTTTGGGTCCTCATCTATAATCTGACAGATGTTTTTTTCTATGTTCCCCTAATTTACTTATGATCTTACCTTCCTCTCTAAGTCATGCACCCATTTTGACCTTATTTTGCTATATGGCATGCTATCTTGGTCTATACCTAGTTTCTGCCAATCTGCTTTTCAATTTTCTCAGCAATTTTTGTGAAATACTGAGTTCTTGCCCTAAAAGCTTGGAGTTTTGAGTTTATCAAATACTAGTTTACTGTAATCATCTGTTACCATGTATTATGTATCTAATATGTTCCACTAATCTACCACTCTGTTTCTAAGCCAGTACCAGACTGGTTCGCTGATTACTGCTTGGTAATATAGTTTAAAATCTAGTACTACTAGGTCACCTTCACATGTTTTTCATTAAATCCATTGATAATGTTGACTTTTTAGTTTTTTCTAGCTGTATTTTCTTATTTTTTTGTAGCTCTATAAATAATTGTTTGGTAGTTTGAGGTTTGTGACACCAAATAAATTAAAGTAGATAGAATTGTAATTTTTATTCTATTGGAAAAGTCAATATGGTACCAGAGTCACAAGCAATTAATGTTTTTCCAATTGTTTCGATCTGTCTTTATTTGTGCGAATTGTTTTTTTTAATTGTATTCATATAGTTCCTGGCTTTGTCTTGACAGGTAGATTTCTAAGGCTTTTTCATTGTCTGTAATTTTAAATAGAGTTTGTCTTTCTATCTCTTGCTGCTGGGTTTTGTTGTTAATACATAGAAATGCTTATGCTTTATGTGGGCTTATTTTATTTCTGCAATTTTGCTAAAGTTGTTTAGCAAAACTAGTTTGCTAAACTAGTTTTTTAGTTGATTTTCTAGGCGTTTCTACGTAAGTCATCAGGTCATTTTAAAAAAGCAGTTTTTTGTTTTTTTCACTTCCTATTTTTATTCCTTCTTTTTTTCCCTTTTTTATTGCTAAAACTATCATTTCTAATAACAGTGGCTATAATGGACATCCTTGTTTAATCCCAGTCTTAACTCCTGGGAAAGTTTCTAATTTATCCCCATTACAGATAATACTTGCTCTTGGTTTTAGATAGATACTACTTATTTTAAGAAAGATTCCATGGGTTCAATTCCAAGGTGGAGAGAAACAATTGTGATTGTAGCTTCAGGAGAGCAGGGCCTTGGTCACAGGTCCAAGGTCAAGAGGAGCTTCAGTGCTTCAGTTTACAGGGGAGCAGTGACCTTATTAAAATAAAGACCAGCATATAGCCTTAATCTGTCATTACCTCATATGGTTGTCCAGTCTTAACTATCTGCCCTATTTCTATATCTTACAAACTCCCAACGCTGTCATATGAACAACTGATATGGACTAAGGAATTCTGGGCTGTAACATATGTCCCCATATAAACCTTAAGGACTTGTGAGGTTTTTTCCAGATGACCTTTCTTTTATGTGTCATCTGTCTCATTAGTATGAGTTTTTTGAGAGTATGGATGATCTAACTCTCTTTATTTTCAGCAGTTAGTGTGGTGCTTAAAATATAGAGCACACATAAAAATGAATTTTGGTTTATTCATTCTTTTTTTTTTTCATTGATAGTTGTCTATTTCAATGTGTGTTTACTTCTTAGTTTAAAATTTGCATTTGTGAGTGCAAACACCCCTGGGGGAGGAAAGGATAGTGAGAAAGTACAAGGACATTTGAAAATGTATGTGTTCTTCTCAACCATGTAATTATTAGCAAGGTTTTTTTTTGCTTTTTTTACCTCCTTAACAATGTCAAAGTCAATGTAGAAAAGAGCCAAAAAACCTTAAAAAAAAATCACAATGTTGTGTTTCATGGTTGACAATGGTCAAAGACTCACCACCTACCCAATTATTTATCAGTATAGTTACTCAGTGTATTTAATATTGCTATGGCTAACATTTAATGTGTCTTAAATATGAATGAATTAAATTTAGGTTTTCTGGATCATAAAAATCTATTACGATTCATATAATTACTTTGAATTTTACTTACTACTTAAATCAATGTGGTCTTTGGACTTTTTATGCAGTTTTATAATTTTCTCAACAGGAAATGGAGAGCACAGAGGAATATCCATAGTATGCATCTCTCAGCATAGTGTGAGGTACAGATCTGTTAAGGTATTTCCATGCTTGCAAACTTACTACTAAAATGATGATAAAACAGTGACAGTGACGATGAGAACAATGACAACTGCTATTGCCACTGCTGCTGCTGCATCTACTAATACTGTTTTGTTATTGTTATTCCTACCAGTAGTGCTGCTCTTGAAAATAATAAAGTGTTATATTAGTGTCAGCTATTTTTTTTCAAGTCATGTTTTAAAGATACCTATGATTAAAGTGTATTTTGTAATTCTTAGGTTATTTAATAGAAAGCATTTTACAATCCTATGAAACTGAAATTGGTTTGGAAAGAGATATAAAATACATACCATATAGGAGGGAGAGGGAGAGGGAGAGAAAACACTTCTGAAGAGTAAAGAATCAGAAGTTACTGATAGGAAAGGAGTAAAAATGGTCCCTATTTCATTGGGAAAAAGAAGACATGGTGGTTCATGGTATGAGTGAGCAAATTCAAAACACAAACATAGTCTTTCTTTCTTATTTGTCATACAAAAGCATTAAAATGGGAAATTCAGAGCTTTGAAGAGAAAAGACTTGCCTTAACTAGAAATGAATTGTAAGTCCAGGTGATTTGAAAGAATCAGCAAGAGCCCTTACCAAAACAGTGTACCTAATCTGTTTGAAATTTCCGTAGTCCTCTAGTCATTGAAAACCGCTTATATAAATTGAAATGGTTTCATTTCTTAATAGTAAAATATGGAATTAGATTTGGCTCAAGTCAATCAGCAAAGACCTAGAGCAATGGAACACAGCGCAGATAGCTTTTTAATTGAATCTCTTCTCTTTAGGATTTTGGGATACTACTCTCTCTAAATTTTTGTCCTACTTATCTAAACTTTCCTTCTCTGACTGTTTTGATAGGTCATCTTGCAGATCATATAACCATAGCTATCATTTAGGGTTCAGTTCTGGGCCCTGTTCTCTTCTCTCTATATATTACTTCACTAGGTAATCTTATCAGCTCTTGCGTATTCTATTATTGTCTCTATGCTAATGATTCTCAAATCTACCTTTTCTCAAATCTCTCCAAAACTGTCTGCTGAACTCCAATGTCACCTCTCCAACTGCCTTTGAAACATTCTGAACTGACTTTCAAACATTTTTAATTGAATGTCGAGCAGACATCAGAAACACAGTATGTCCAAAACAATACTCATCATCTTTCCCCTTAAACCATATAGAAGGCAATGACATCCTTCCAGTCCCTCAGGTTCACAACCTAGAAATTATTTGGGACTCCTCACTCTCTCCTACCCTTCCCTCCCCCAATATCCAAATGATTGTCAAGGCCTGTCAATGTTACCTTTGCAATATCTCTAGAATAGATCCTCTTCTCTCCTCTCACACTGCCAGTTTCTCTAGAGTAGGCCTTCATTACCTCGTTCTTACACTGCTGCCTACTGGCTGGATCTGCCTGCCTCAAGTCTCTTTTCACTCTACTCCATCTTTCATTCAGTCATTAAAGTGATTTTCCTAAAGCCCAGGTCCAATCATGCCACCTTTCAATAAACTGCAGAGATCCTCTAGTACCTCCAGTATCAAATACAAAATGCTCTGTTTGATATTAAAAGGCTTTCTTATCATAGCCCCTCCTACCTTTTTAGTCTTCTTCCACCTTACTCCCCATCACTTACTCTTAGATCTAGTGACACTGGTTTCCTGTCCTCTGAACTAGATGTTTCATCTCTCAGCTCTGATCATTTTGTCTGGCTATCCCTCATGTACAGAATGCTCTCCCTCTTCCCCACCATCTTCTGACCTCCCTGACTGCTTTTAAATCCCAAATAAAATTCCAAATTTTACTGGAAGTCTTCCCCAAACACTTTTAATTCCCGTGGCTTCACTCTGTTAATCATTTCTTCTTTATCCTGTATATAACTTGCTGCATATGTATTTGTTTGCATGTTGTCTCTCCCATTACCTTTAAATTCTTTGAGAGGAGGGACTGCTTTTCACCTCTTTTTTGTGTCCCCAGCGCTTAGCACAGTGCCTGGTACATGGTAGGCCTTTTAATTAATGTTTACTGATTGACTGATTGATGGAGGTCAGGACAATGGAAAGACCCAGATTATAGATCACTTTCATAGTGGTGATTCACAAGTAAGTGGTGTGGAGTTCCAAAGAGATATTGAGACACTGGAAAAAAGAAAGAAAAGAAACTTCCCCTACCTCAAAGAGCTGTCTAAAGCTTGCCCCTGAATATAAAAAATTATAAATCACGAATATTCTGGATACCATCCAACCCCCGGTAAGGGATTAGAAATTTATTTTTTGTCCTCTCTTGAGCATTTTTAGGGTCCTTATAGTGGTATCTGAAAGCTATTTGCCACAGGTGTGCCAGTAATTATGATCTATTGTTAACATTTATGTTGCATAATGACTCTCAACTTCTTCCACCTGTGACCTGGAGCCTGTATTACCAAGCACTCATGCAAAACAGGTAGAATTACTGGCTGCCAACTTCCAGTTTTCCTCTGCCTCGTTGTTTCTTTCCCTTACTGGCATTTATTTATACAGTCACAGAGCAAAGTTGTTTTGTTTTGTTTTTTTTTCCTCCTTGGATTTAGGACATTCCTACATACAATAATGTTTAGTGGGGAGCACATAAGGGGTAGCAGTAGATTTAGTCACAACGCAATTATATAGTAATTATTTGTTCACATAAATGTCTTTCCACAATATTTTTTAGTTTAAAAATGTTGAGTGTACATTATTTCAAAATTGATAACATATTTTTTTGCCTTTTTAGCTTCTTCTTTATAAGCCTATATTAATTTAATGTGTTCGGATACAGTGATGGCCTCAGAGTCTGTAAAAAGCTTTTGGTACAATATCAAAAGGCCATAATGTCTAGGGAGAACACACACACACACACACACACACACACACACACACACACACACACACACACACTTCAATGTGTGTAAAGAACAAGCTATCCCCATATCCTCAGTTGACCGTGCATGCCTAATGGAGTCTTCATAATATGTACAATACAAGCGGCAGTGGGGCCCAGGGAGAGCAGCACACTGTGGTGACATCATGAGAAGTCATGCATGGTCCCCAAAACACCATAAATGTGAGGTGACTTTGCATGTTTGCGCTCTGACATGTTCTTTATATGTGAGCCTTTGCTGGATGTATCCCCTATGTGTGTCCACTCTTTCCTTTGAGAGTCTTTATTTGGAAGAAGGGATTTAATATTTTTGAAATCTTATTGCTACAATTATTGCTAGGCTATTTTAAAAATTTAATTAAGCAAATCTTTTGACTAGCTAATAAAGGAAAATAAGTTGGTGAGGATGCCAAGAATTTGTGTCAGGAACCTGTATTAGCCTTTTCTGAAAACAGAGATGATACAGTACTGTTTATTATCTGAAAAGCAATCTTCACCTGAGAAATGATCCTCTAGCCTCCATTGGAAAACTTCTAGTCTTGAGAACTCACTATCTCTAATGGTAGCACATTCTATATTTGGACAGCTCTAACAACAATTGCAATTCTTAGAAGATGATTTATTTATAGTTTAAAGTCCACATAATGCTTAATGCATCACTGATGTATCACCCAGTTTATATGGTGTAACCAACAAGTACAAAACTCTCATCAAATAAGAAAACAAAGATTTTTTTCCCTAAATTTGAACATAAAAAATACTAACTTGTCATAAATGCCATTGTCTTGACAGGCAGAACAATGACATATGTAGATGATTCTTCACATTAGAATTGGACATAGATTGGAATAAGATACTGATTGTTATGTTTTTAAAACATTGAGTCTTCCATATATCCCAAAATATCTACCCAACTTCAGCCTGAAATTCTTAGACTTATCTATTTGGAGTAAGATCAGCCTTCCTTCACAATTCTTTTAAGACAAAAAATAATTCTAAGTGGATGAACACATTATGCAATAGAATCATAGAATAAAAATCTCTAAAATTTGTAAAAGTCTGCAAAGATCAACTAATCTCTCTCCTACCCAGAAATAAATATTCTATATTTGCAAAAAATAATCACACATTCTCAGTCTGAAAACCTTTAGGATTGTTGACCTCACTCCCTATTGAATCAACCCAATTCACTTTAATCGGGGCAGCACTAACTGTTATGAAGTTTTTTTTCTTATATAAAGCTAAAATCTTCAGGTTTCACGCATTACTTATAGTCTTGTTCTTTGTGATCACATGAAATGACTTCTAGACTTGAATTAGGAAAGAAAAACTTTCTAAAATTTAAGCCCTTAAAATTTATGAGAATAAAAGAAAAGGAGAAAACATTCTATTCTGTATACCAAAACAAAGCTGTTCTTCCATTTCGGTCTTTTCCCCTTAGATAACTACTTGTCAAAAATGATAACACTCCCAACTCATTCTGTTAGTGAAAAGTAACATTTGTGGAAAATGGACAAAAATGAGTGTTCATAAGTCTGCTTGTTTTTGTTTAAACAGTTAACATAACATTTGTAATTAAAACCCTTGACTTTCTTCTTCATTTTTTCCCTCTCTAATATGAATACCATTGCCTCCAAATCCTCCTTCCTCCTTTTTCTTCTCATTCTCATCCTCTCTTCCCTGTTCTCCTTCATTATAAAGAGAGATGAACTTAGAATTGGAAGATAAGAATTTAGATCTCATGGATGTCACTTTACTTCCTTATGACTTTCAGAAGATTTTTTTTTTTAACTTTCGGAGGCTTTATTTTTCTCATCCTTAAAATAAATATGTTGCACTGGATACTCACTTAAGTCACTTTCCCTGCTAAATAAATGACCCTATGATCAAAAACTCTCTCTTTGTCCTTTGATTCCTCTCCCTTTCTCCTTTTCCATCTGTTCCAATACCACATTTTCTTTGTTCCTCCTCCCTATTCTCCTCCTCTCCCCTTCCTGTTTCCCTCCCCTTAGCTCATTGTTGTTTTTTAAAGCTGTCATTGCATTCAGTTTAGATTGACGCTGTAGGCAATAACAATTAAATTGGGGGAACGTTATGCATTCTCCAAGATTAAAAGGAACTACAGCTTCATCAGGGTGAAACAAACAAATCTGACTGCTGGAAATAACCAGTTATTGCAAACAGATACTGTATGGTAGCTGTGTGCTTGTGCGTGTGTGTGTGTGTGTGTGTGTGTGTGTGTGATTATTAAAAAAGCTAAATGAATATTCTAGTCAATATTTTTCCAACACAATTATCAAAATTATCACATTATCAAAATTCAAATAACAATTTATTTTACTGTAAACATTTATTGAAATAAACCTCAGTAATGTAATAGACGAACTCCCTATTATAGAATTTTTTTCTTTCAGCTAAATATCCCTGTTCTTTTGATTGAATATATGACATAGTGTCCCATAAGGGCTAACTATCTCCAAATACTTTTCAGTTTATCATTATCTTTCCTAAAAATTTGACCCAGAAGTGAATGTATTAATCCAGATGTTTAAGTAATGAAATTAGACTTAATGACTATATAAACAATTAGATTTTTTTTTTTGCTGCCTTGTCACACTGCGCTCTCTTGGACATGTATCATACTAAACCCTCAAGTCTTATTCACATGAATTTTTCTCTCAAGTTAAATCAACAACCATTGATTAAAAGATTCCCATATGTCAGGGACTGGGCCAAATGCTGGAAATACAAATGGAAGCAGATAGAAAGAAAGTCTCCGACCTCAAGGGACTTATGTTCTAAAACGGGAAGACAATAATTAAAAGTTGCCTGAAAAGCTGGGGGGTGGGGGGTGGGGGGGGTGGGAGGGGAGAAAGTACCTTCATGACAGCATGGTGGAGAAAGATTGGAGAATCATATGTGTAACCTAGAGAAGAATGAAGGCTTGGGGATACTTCCAAATTGTTCTCTAGAGTGGTTAGATCAGTTCACTACTCTACTGGCTTTTCATTAATGTACCTGTTTTCCTCCTCATCCCCTCTAGCATTTGTAATTTTTTATAACCAGGTGGCACCTTTGAGTTGCTTAAATTTGCATTTCTCTAATAAATAGTGGTAACCACTATCTCCATTAATCTACCTTCCCTTTTAATCTCGACACCTACATCTCTTGTTATGATTTTCTTAAGTCTTGTGTTTGAATGTCAAATTTTCTATTCAACTCTGGTCATTTCAAGAGGAACGTTTAAATGTCCTCTATTTCATGCATTCTGGAATGTTATATTCTGAACTCTCCATTTCCTTAACATGGAAGTCGGCAAATCTTGTTTGATCCTTATTCTGACTCCAGGATATTTGAATTGTTTCTTTCTGGCGGCTAACAGTATTTTTTCCTTGACTTGGTAGCTCTGGAATTACACTTGCTGGAAATTTTCATTTTCAGGAGGTAATTAGTGGATGCTTTCAATCTGTTTTACCCTCTGGATCTAAAAAGTTTTCTCTTACATTTTTTTTTGAAATATTATATCTGTGTTGTTTTTCTTTTCATCATGCAATTCAGTGATATAATTTTTATATTAACTTTCCTCAATTTTCTAGGTCAGCTGTTTTTCCAATGAGATAGCTCATATTTTCTCTTATTTTTTCATTCTTTTAACTTTCTTTCATTGTTTCTTGCTATCTCTAGAAATCATTAATTTCTACTTGCTGTCATCAAGAGTGAGCACTCCAGATGGCCTCAACCCAGTGTCATAGACCTCCCCTACCAAACTCCTAAGTTTTACTACACTGGAAAAATTTTTTCACCCTGTTCTTTTCTTGACTTTGTCACTCCAAAACTTGATTTGAGGTGTTATTTTAAAGTTGTTTTTTGGGGGGGATGTTGAGAGAGTGTAGTTGGATTGCCACCTCTAATTCTCTAATTTGTTAAACCCAAGTACCACATCATACAACGGAAAGAGTCCTGAAATCACAATAATCAGACCTGTGTTCAAATCTTGGTACTTCTACTCTGTACTTGTCAAAGCTTAGAGAAATGACTGTCTCCACAATTTTTTCCTCATGACCTGTAACTTAAAGGGATTGAACTAGATGAAATGTGATGTCCCTGATAAAACAAAATCTCTAATTTACTTCTTTGCTACCCCACCCTGACCCCCATTACTGCTCTGTTTTGACAGAGCCTCCCAGGGCCTAATCTAGCCATGTTGTTAGATGAGTAAGTGAAAATTTACCTAACACACCATATCTAACTAGCCCTAAAGCACGTTTCATATCCTGTTCAGTTGAACAAGTAAACAGGGTCTGCCTTTTGAGGAAATCTTGTCATCTTTTTATCTTCTCCTATAAAACTCTTGGCTGGGAAGCCAAATAATGAGTTCTCATTTCAAGAAGAAATATGAAATGAATCCATTGTTTCAGTCTATTTTTACTAGTAATGGGAACAATGTGTAGCAAAGGCACCTTGTTAGAATTTTACTTGGAGGAGAATTATGATGGAAAGAACATAACACCCAGAGTCAGAAGATTAAGGCTCAAGTCTTGGGTCAGTCACCTCCTACCTGTGTTATCAAGCAAGTCACTTAGGTTCTCAGAGACATAGTTTATTCACCAATAAATGGAGATACTGAAACTTTGCACTACATCACAGGGTTGTTAAGTGGAAAAGACATTATAAACCTTAAGAGGCCATGAAAATGAAAGTTACTATAATAAATGTTGTTGTTATTATTCTTATTTCTACTTTCATTCCAAATGCTACATTATACTGTTCAAAACAATGAACCGGAACAATAAAGTCTAAAATAAGCACAAAAAGCAAAAATAGTTTGAAAGCCATTCTTTATATCAAACAGTTGCAAAATGCCAAATGCATTTATCCATTTTATCACCAGTCCTCATTATTAAGTATCTTTGGATTTCACAGTCTATAATTTTAGGACCTTGAAATTCATGCTGGCTATGGTGTATTTAATCTGTTGCCTTGAAAGGTCTATAGCTATATTTTTTATTTTGCAAATTACTGAAAATTATGAGTGGTCTCTTGCTCAACACAAGAGTGAAAAAAATATCAAGTTGTTTAGATTGAACACATTCTACGTAATTATTTAACATAGGTCTATGGAGCTACAAATCTATTATAAATTCCTCAAGTCCTCACTCACAAGGCAATTTTTTTTTAGGCAAACTCTAAGGAGAATTAACTGATTTTTTGCTGTACACTTACTGGCTATGTGACCTTGGGCTCATTCTTAGGTATAGGTGGTGAGTTTTTAAATCACCTATTATGTGCAAAGTGACACAAAGACAAAAAAGAAACAGTGTCTGGCTAGCAAGGTATTATGGTTAAGATCTTCCTTCTACATCAGTAGATGGAGAGCACCCACTAATGAATTAAGTTTGTTGAAGTAAGCTGCTATAGATAAGTCAGTTCGACACTTGGAACATCATTTTTCTAATCTGTAAAATGGGAATAATAGGGATAATGATGCTGTACACCTACCTGGCAGAGAGATTGTGCTGAGAATGTATAGCACCTGTAAAATACAATCCAAATGTGAACTCTGATTATCACTACAATTTCTTTTACTTAGCAATTGCCTTTTAGACATCCTATCTAATATAACAAATTCTGTGGCTATCCCATGATTTATAGCAGATGGCATAGTACCCATGTATCTCACAGTTGTGTAGTTAGCTCCAACATTTGTTCTTCAGCTCTCTATGGTTTCCTGTGTTTATTTCTGATTTTTTAGTTTTGTGTATTATATTCATGGCATAAAGCCAATCCCAGACATACTTTCATACTACCAGTTTGTTTGTCCTGCTTACTTTATTTCACCTGTCAACTCAATATAGCATTATCTTAGAGTCACTTGGTTTCTGAGTTTAGGCCATAGGGATGTTCTCCTTGTTATGTAAAAAAAAAAAATTAAATCAAGACAAAACAGCACCATTTAGAATTCATTTGAAATTTAAGTTTTGATGCATGGGGACATTTATTTATGGCAACTTTGCTTTCCTTATTAGCATCCTGGAGTCCATCAGAGACTGATTTAATTCTTTTCCATTCCATCCCCAATGGCTGGTGCAAAATGAGTGGTTAATAAATTACAGAATAACAAAATCATAGTATTTGAGACTTGGAAGAGACTTTAGCAGCCATCTAGTATAATCAATACACAAAGAAATTTCCATTATGCCATATTCAATAATTATCTTCGAGTATTTGCTTGAACACTTCAAAGTAAGAGGAATTCATCACCTCTCAAGGTGGGCCATTCTGTTTTTGGAAAGATATAATTATTAAATTTTCCAGCAATAGGCCTAAATGGATTTCTTTTCAACTTTTACCCCTGGTTGCTATTTGTGTCCTTTGACACCAGACCAAACAAGCCTAATCCCTCTGTCATTAGACAGCCCATTGAGTTTCTTGAACATAAACAATAATTCTTTTCTATGGGTTAAATATGCTCTGTTCCTTCTAGTAATCCTCATATCATGAACTAAAGACCCTTAATCATCATGGTTGCCTTCCTTCAGATATTTTTCAATCTATGAAAGTCCTTCATAAAAATGACATAACAAGAACTGAACAGAATAATATAACTGAGGACTGACAAGAGCACAATACCGTGGGGCTATTATCTCCACATTCCAGGAAGCTACACCACTCCTAAAGTAGCCCACAATTGTCTTGGCTTTTCTTGATGCTATGTTGCACTGCTGACTCATATTAAATACTCAATTTTATCCTCTCCCCACTTGATTCTTTTAAAAAATAGGTATTGTTGAACCATGCCTCTTCAATCTTTTCCAGTACTAATTTTGTATACCCAAGTATAAGACTTTGCATTTATCCCTATCTCAGGATGTCCTCTTTAACAAGAAATATCATCTCCTCTATGTAATTTCTCCCCCTCATTGAACACATCAGTATCTTAGGTTTTAGCAATCATCTCTCTTCAAATGACTCTTAGTTCGGTATATCCATCTTTCATGTCTATCTTGAACTCCAGTCCCACATCAACAACTGATTTTATTAGTCAACTGATTATAGGCATCTCAAATTCAAAATGTATAATCCCCTGATCAATGAAAGAACAACTGGATTAATTTCTTATTTAAATCACAGAACATAAGAGCAAGAAGTTAACCTAGGATCATCCAATACAATGATCTTATTTTAGAGATGAGATAATTGAGATTCAGAGAGGGGAAGTAGTTTTCTCAAAGTCCCATAGCTAGTGAGTTTCAGAACCCAGGTGTCCTCATATCCAATACTTATAATCAAGATACCCTAATTCAATTCAATTCATCAAAATATTTAACTCTTGAGTGTTCACTACCATCCTAATTGACACTGGAGTTATTCTCAACTCTCACCTTTCCCTCAATCCTTACATCCAATAAGTGGCAAAAGCTTGCCAAATTGACATCCCAAGCCTATGTATTTAAGGAATTTCTTTTAAATTCCTAGAGAAAGTGATTTCGTAGATACTAACAAAAGGAAAGGAATAGATGCAAAATATATTGAGGACCTAGAGTCAGCTACATGACTAACATGGTTTCATAGGATTTAGGGCTGGAAGGGATCTTAAAGATCACATGGTCTAACATCTATATTTAGATATGAGGAAACTAAGGCCCAAAGAGAAAAAAAAAAACTATTCCCCTAGGTCACTCTTAATGGCACTATGATTGTAAATCGAGTCTACTAATTTCAATTCCAGTGTGTTCTGCCATATTATACTATGAGGCAGCAATCTCAGGCTCCATGGTAAAGGCTATAAGGCAGTGGGGAGTTTGGGGGGCATTCTAAGTTACTAGAACTATATTCCTCCTGAGCCATAAAGTATCTCCTAAACTTGGATCGATAACTCAGATTTCTGCAAAGGGAGTAAAAAACCAACACATCTAGTGCTAAGAGTAAGTATATAAATGCACGAGAGGGTTAGACAACAATTTGCCCAGAGTATACAACTACAATTGAACAAAGCATTTTTGACTAATAAGTACCTTTATGATATAAAGAATTAAATGTTGTATTGAGAACTAGGGATAATTCCATAGGAGAACAGAAAAGGGAGAAATTGAAGTTGACTTCAATTCGAAGATGTTATGGGCCACAAGATATAAAAAGTATTGTGATCCCGTGGAAAGAAGTTCTGAGAGGTTGAGAAGCTCATTTTGTAGTAGAGAAGTAAAAAACCTAGGCCCTATGTTCTTTTTTTTT
>CM053581.1:59762964-59778888 GCA_028627135.1 Pseudochirops cupreus | reverse complement strand
TTAAGGAAGAAAAATTATATTCAATGTAAATCTAAGCCTACCACTTGACCTACTGAAATTCTCACATTTCCAGCCTAATTGCTCTTCCATGTATATTATGCCTGTGAACCTTTGGAGGATATAATGAAAAATGAGAAGTTTAGATATTCTTTGAAGTTCATATCTTATTTATATCCTAAAATAACATCATTACCAACTCTTACACTTTTCCCAATGTAATATAATATACAAAATGGTAGACATTGTTTCAAAGAGGAAACCTTGTTTCCCATGTCATTCAGGAAGGTCTATAAGAAGTGATTCACATAAGTATAGGCAATATTATATACATCACTAAGTTTATTAATGTCCTAGCATGACCCTTCCTCTAACACAGCTGCATTAGTTCCCCATCTCCCACCCAGAAGTCTGATGTAATATAGATATCCACATAAATTAACAGGAGTAGGCACTTTGCTTTCTCAGAAAGTATGTACCAGCATCTCACTTTTTCCATAAGTTTCAGAGGCAGATTGAGACTCAATAAAAGAAACATTTTCTTAACAATTACCTCCTTTACAAAATGGAGTATAAGTAGGATGCCCAAAGTCTTCAAGTGGTCAAGGATCATGTAGAAGACAGAGCTATTCAGCTATAGATCGGACCAGATGACCTCTATGTTACCTCTCAGCTGAGATTCTAAGACGTTTTTTAAATCAAGAGAAAAGTAGTAGTCATTTGCAGCAATAAATCCACTTTTGACTGTGAATTTGATAACTGCATATTTTAGCAGAACCTAAGAAAATAGATTTTCTCTTCATCCCTCTTTATACTTTATTTTACTTTCTTCCTTTTTCTTTCTGTCTTTCATTCTCTTTTCTTTGTCTTCTTTCCTTCCTTCTTCTCTATCCTTTTTCTTCTTTACTTCCATTTTCCTTTCTTCCTTCCTTTCCTTCCTTCCTCCTTCTCCTCCCCTTCCCTCCGCTCCACTCCTTCTTTCCTCCCCTTCCCTCTGTCCACATAAGGTATCATTACATTATTATCTGTAGTTGCTTTTAGCAGCAAGCATGCTAACATACCTGTGAAACCAAGCAAAAGCAGCTTTCCAGAGGACTGCTGCTGTGAACAACTTTAAGGTTCTGATCACATGGTATAGTGAACTCTCTTTTTATTCAGCAGTAAACTAAAGCAAAACACTGACAGAAACCAAAGTACAGCATTCACAATCTTATGACAACAACTTTTCACTAAAGTGGTCACACAGTTTTCACCAAAGTGGCCACATAGTTTTAAGCCAAAAATATCATTCAATAAATTCTTAACTCAGTCATCCTTAAGGAGAAAGCCTCCTTAAGGGACACAAAATACAAAGGTAATTTCTTCACCCTTAGGTAACATTGTATCATGATCTTCTCAGTCAGCATTAAGTACCTGAAGGGAGGTCCTTTCATCTTGACTTGAGGCTGGCTCCCAGATTCCATGGTTCCTCTTCCATGGGTCTAGCTCCTGTATGAATCTACCCAATTGTCACCTGAATTCACCAGTAGGCAGCTCTCAGCTCCTTGTCCAACTCTTCATCCAGCTCCTTGTCCAACTCTTCATCCAGCTCCTTGTCCAATTCCATACTGAAGCTCACAGTGTGCAGTCTACCTCAAGTCCTTCGCAATTTCTGTTTCTGGGAAGACAAAGCTTAACAGAGTCACAATAATATTCATACATATTGCCAGCACCATCATCAATTCACTAGTCTGTGAAATCAATACAGACCCACCAACAAGGTCCAAGAAGTCAACACAAATCATCAATAAAATCCCAGGACCTCTGAAACCTTCGTCCAGGACTTCTGTAGATAGTCAACCAGAAAATCCTCTTTCAAGGCTTCCAGTAATGTCCCAGGGCTTCTGTACAAAGTATCACAAACAAAAATTAACACAGACAGAACAGACAAATACAGAGTGCTGGGATACCACAAGTTTTCTCCTTCTTAACTCTGCCACCACAGGAGTTGTGTTGTCAGTTCTGCCACCACAAATTCTGTTCTCAGTTCTGTTCTCTCAGAGCTTGGGCTTCTTCTTATATATGGTCATTAGCTCCTTTTTTTTTCCTGTTGCTTCAGCACCAGGAGTTCACAAGTTCTAGAGTTCACAAGCTGTGGGGTTCACAAGTTGTGTTTCTCCACACAGACCTGACATAATCATGGGCAAGGGTCAAAAGAAATTTGAACTGAAACAAGCTGCTAAATAATTAAATAGCTGAAACAAGGTGTCAACTACTTCTTTGCTTGCTGTTACAATAGGCAGGATGACTGTTAGTACAAGTTCTTTGATCTGGTTTTCTAAAGGAAAGCAACTCCAAAAGAGCTAACAATCTTACTTTAATCAAACATATATCATTTACCTAGTTCAAGGGAAAAAGTCAGCACCCTGAACTTCAGAAAGTACAAACAGAAATTATAAGCAGTAAAAAAATACAGAGAAAACAATAAAATTCAACAGACCAACAGGGCTTTTAGCTGTCTGACAATTGCATGCAAACAGGTAATTACCAGAGACAGAAGCACCAACATCTGGGTTTTCAGTGCTGGGGGCTCAATGGCTATCCGGAGTCTCATCTGGCCAAATCACACAACTCTTCCCAAAGTGAGCCCCAAAGCAAAACCTCACATCAGAGATATTTAAAGCCTTTTCCAGGGTCAGAGAACATCATAACCCTCATGACCCATTGCCTAATTACAAAGTAATAAAAGTTGTGCCTTCCCGAAAAGCAAGCCTCCCCTAAGCAAATTTCTCCTGTGGACTCTACACCACACTTGAGCAATCTCCTCCCACCATAGGCTCCATGTGACTACATTCAGCCTTTTAGGGGGCAGAATATATTTTCAAATCAGGGAAGGTCCTCAAATTCACTTAGGCTTATAAAGGCACAGGGAAGTTTTTCAAATTTCCTTACCATTACAGAGTTCTGCCCAAAGGAATGTAAATTTTGAATGTAAAATTTGAATTTGTAAATTTTGAATTTACAGGCTAGATTTTTTTTTCTTGAGGACCATGCTGCCTCATTGATTGGCCAACAATAGGTCCAAAGCAAAGCCCCATTTGGTCATTGTTTGGGCCCTTCTTGGCCCAGAATGAATGTAAATAGCAATTGTATCTGTTTTGGCCAGAAAACCCGAGGGTCTTCCCCTCTCAGTTTGATTTTTTTTTTTGACTAGGTAAAAGAAGCCATTCTCTGCCTCATTTCTTAATTAGCCTTAACCACCAAATAGTCATTGCCTCAGTCAAACTGACACCTGTTAAAGACCTTAGCTTAAAGAGGTCAAGGTCTCCCACTTGATCCAAGGCTGGTGATGTAGTGAGGCTGGTGATTTTGCATAGCCCTACCTCACTTAAATACAATTCACTTGTTTGTCATGGCATCACCTCCCTGATGTCATGGTCCTCTTCAAGAACCAAGGACAAACAACAACAATGACTTTCTTCCTTTCTTGTCAAAATAATATTTCCGAAAAGTAAACAGAGGACAAGAGTAGAACCAGAAACCTGTACTTCTACATGGACCTTGATGTAATGGTAGCTATTTGGAAGCCTTGCTGAGTAAAAAACAATGAAAAAACAAAAATAATAATAATTCTCTTTCTTACATTAAAATTAACTGGACACATTAATGTTTTGGTGATTATTCTTAGTGAGATAACTATTAATCACTTTTAACTTTTCTATTTTACCATCTCTCATAGCTAAAGTTGCATTCTTTTTCAAAACAGTTCTCTTTATTGACTTCAAGAACATGAGGAGGATAATACAAATGATTTCTAATATTTGGGGACCTGATAATTATGTAGTACATGCATGCGTGGCCTTTTTTGTTGTTACTATGGAAATCTCAATGGGCATAATTAATAGAGAAATCCTTCACATATTTTTTAAGCAAGGATATTCTTACTTACTAAGTTGAGGGCATTTTTCTGATTAATAATTCCTTCTGTACAAAAATATTTTCTAATGTAAGCTGCAGTTTTTATCCCAAATGGCTCAAGCCCAGCATGAACATTGACTGGATTGTGATGAATTTAAGGCTTATGTTTCACTCATACCATTTAAACCAAAGAACACTCATTTGAATATGTTTTAATGAGAAGTATGGCCTGCCTGAAAGTCATTCACAAACAAATACATGTGCTAACTATCTGTAGAAATGTACTCCATGCAGGCTTTCTTTTTTTAGCAGTTTGTCTACTGTGGTATAAAGAAGATAGAGATTCTCTTTGTTAAGTGAGTAATTAAAATAGGGGAAAATATGCAATGAAAAGAACATTCTCCTGTACAATTCATTCATTAGCATAACTTCTTTTTGTGAGCCTAGTTTTTTCCAGTAGTTTTAAAAAGAATAGCAGAGAAAGAGTCCATCTAAAGTATGGCTTAGAAAACCAATTAAAGGAATAAAATTTATTTTATAAAATGAATGAATTAAATTAAAAATCAAGGATTGACCAGTAAAATATACATTATAAAAGTCTGATTCTCTGAATTCTCAAAATTATACCTGATGAAATTCTGATCTGTGTGAAGCATTGTCAGCTTCCCCTTTTCTCATATACTTTAATAGGATTTAGAGTTTGAAAGATTTTAGGGACCATATAATCAATCATCCTTATTTTGAAGTGAGGGAAACTATAGCACAAAGTATTTAGTCATTTGCCCAAGATCACCCAAGTAGCTAAGTAGTTGGGGCAGGACTTGAATCTGGGTGCTCTGAATTCAGTTTCTAATATATCATATAGCTAGTTGTTTCATTAGTTTTTCAAAAAAACATAACATCACTGTAGGTGCTTATGTAGCTGGGGGATTGATTAGAGGACTCCTGAGTCCCCCAAATTGATTAAATGAAGGCTTTTAAATGTTGAATGGCTTATTTGAAACTTGTAAGGAAGTTAGACTTTGATTACTCCATTTGTATATGAGTCCAGAAATGAAATGAAAGACTGGAAAAGACAATAGCTCTGTCCATGAGTACAGATTGCCTCAATGATTTTTCCTCTGCTCATTCATTTATATGGGCAAATGATAGAAAATGAGAGATTCTGAATGAGGGAACTAACTCTTAGATAATGTTGTGAAAAAAGCTAGCTTTGGTAGCAAGAAGTAGCTCTTGACAATATTTTCAATTCTCAAAGGCTTGCTTGTGTCTATTAGATGATTTAATTGAGAGGAAGGAGTTTCTTTTTTTCTCTTTTCAATAATTAGCTACTATTTCATTCAGCACCCTTTGAGACAACTGCTAGAGCATAGTCTGAGATGGAGATACAAGGGCATTCTTTCTTGAACTCCACGTTCTACTTGGAGCAGCCAATATTTTCATTTCTCTAGATGTCACAATCCAATTTCTAGCCTTCTAGCAAAAATGAGACATTTTAAAGCTTGAACCCAATCTGAGAGTTTCTTCATAGGTAACTTCAACTTCAACAGTCTTTGTTTCTTAAATTTGCATGTACTTGATCTTGTATTTGGATGTTTCCTGCTCTTTGGAGAAAGCAGATAATAGTCCATGTGGTTCCTGTGCATTATCCTCCTTAGGGTTCAAAGTCATTAGGAATTTTAGCTGAGCCAGAAACTGGAGGTGTTAGAGACCTTATATCCAGTGGTGTAGCATCCTTAAGAGGTTTTGAGAAAGGAAGAGAATTATTTGGAGATAATTATGTCCTTCTACCCCTGAAGCAGTAAAGGTATAAATTAATCAACCTAGCTCATGTCTGAGCTACTCATGTCCCACGTCTGTATGCCTTTTCCCATATTCACTATGTGTGGACACTTTCCTCATCGTTGTTCAGCACATTTATAAGAATCCATCCCACCTAGATTTACCACCTAGGTTTAACCAAATGATTTTTTTGTCGCAATTTCCTTAGTATGCCATGTCAATAAATGTCTTTGTTTTGAGCTAATTATGTCTTGTGGCTAATTATTGAAAGGTGAACACATAGGTGAAACCTTATGATACATAGCTTTAGGAGTATGGATGAGCAGAATCCATGAACATGTAGTGACCCTTGTCCAGTGGATCTGGGTTTTGTGTGTGTCTTTGGGTGATAGATCTTGGGGTGCTACATTTGAAAACGAAGTCTGAACTAGAGCAAATATTACTGTCTTGATACTTTCCTCAATTCAATAGTACTCTTCTTTTGAAGAAAAAAAATCTATATCTATATCTATATCTATATCTATATATGTATATATATATATATTTAAATTAACTAGCATAGTTCATTCTCCAAATGATATCCTCATAGTTTATTTTAGATTCTCCCTTCAGACTTTGTTGGCAATGTCTAAATCAAGTACCTGATTTAGGTAAGGAGAGGAACAGCGAGGAATATAGAAAAATGTAAATTATCTTGTTTACAGGTTCTCGGTTTTATGGTCTTATCAGAACTATAAGTTTTGAGGTAGTTCTCACCAAATTACCTAATTATTGGCAAAACAAAATTAAAGGCACTATATTAAGACCCATTTTACAAGAATGTATAGCATAAAATAGATCTCTCGAATGACCTGAACCAGAGAAACAGATTTGCTAGAAATAACTGTTTTGAGGACCAGCCTATTATAGAATGCCTACAAGAAGAGATTTCCACAAGACCATACCACTGCAACTAGAAACCAGTCAGTTGCATAAGACATCTAAGCCCTAAGATACAATGAGCTACAAAATGGACAATAGTAATGAGTTACTGAAAAAGAGACGGTTTACCATTCCATCACACTCTTTCCCTGTGCACCATTGTTCTTTGTAACGTCTACTTGCCAGTGGCTCCGGTCAATGCATCATCAATCAATCTTTCTCTACCCATTACCCTCACACTATTCCTATCATGGTAAAACATCTGAGCCTTGTAGTTAAAAAAACCTTTTATGAAGCGTCTGTCACGCTCTTTGGTCATTTTTTTGTTCATGTTCAATTCTTCTTGACCTTATTTGACTTTGGTTGTTGTTGTTTTACAAAGGTACTGAAGCAATTTGCCATTTGCTTCTCCAGCTCATGTTACTGCTGAGGAAACTGAGGCAGGATTAAGTGACTTGCCCAAGGACACACAATGAGTGTCTGAGACCAGATTTTAACTCAGGAAGAGAAGTTTTCTTTATTCCAGTCCCAGCACTTTATCCACAGTGTCACCTAGATGCCAGTAGTGTTTGTTATACCCATTAGTGACTGATTGAGGAGATTACGCTTCTCAGAAAATAAAGGAGGGAGAAACATGAGGAAAATTAATTTTAATGTTGTATCATTGATCTAGAGAGAATAATATTGGGTCAGCAGTATGGTCTAGCAGCTAAAATAGCTAATACTACCACTGACTACAATAAGAGAAATGTGGTATCCAGAAGGAAGGAAGTGATTATCCCTTTGTGCATTGTTCTCTGGGATAATTGTTCTCTGTACAAAGGAACAGAACTTGGCCCAGACGTTTTTCTTCAAGAGTCTTACATCTAATGGTAGTAAAGTGGTACATACTCTGATTGTTAACTTCTTGAGGGACTCATGAGAGAAAAGGATATTCTCCACCTTCTTCCACCATTCACCAGCTAGGGTAGGTATTCGCAGCAATTATGAAACTAGAGCAGTGTGCTCAGGGGATTTATTGGTGGAAGGAAAGGTTCTCTTTACCCTCTTTTATTTAAAACACTCAAGAGGGCTTTGATTTTAAAGGGTAATTTTCTAATGAAGAATCAAATATGAACTTCTCCCCTTTGTTTCCCTAAGAGTGTTCATTAGAGGAATGGCCAGTTTGGAGGCTGTGGAGAGAAAGGGGCTAATGTTTCCACTTTACTCTTTAGTAAAAGTGTTTTATCTATAGGTATAGTTGACTGAGAAATTAAAATGTGGCTTTATTACTTTTTTTCTTTTAATTTTAAAACCAAAACGCAATTACATTCATCAATTGATATTCTACTCCAATGCCAAAATTCTGTCTTAAAACGAGGTAATCCTGGATACTCAAACGTGATAGCTGTAGAACACACAGTTGGAAACTTATTATATCACTTTCTTCCCTCCTACAGTTAAAGAGAGAAGTAGAGAAATAGAGGAAAAAAAGCTACCATGACTTTGTAAAAGAAAACAGAAAATTTGAGTCTATAGTTGTAAATTATTCTCCTTTGACTAGCATCCTAATAGATTAAAAGTCAAAAGAATTTATGAGCTGGTGATAACAGATTTCTGACTTTTAATCCTTTGAGGGATATTTAAGGTGATGAGACTAAGAAAGTAAGAAGGATATTTTCCAAATTTGTGCATATAAAGGGTGGTAACAAACAAAATTAATTTTCAATAAATTCAACAAAATTGATCAGGTACCTTTTGTGTATAGATAACTGTGGTAGATGCTGGAATACATTCAAGCTGAATAACAAAAGTCTCTATCTTTACAGAAGTTATCATGTTTGTAGGAGTAAAATTTTTTTTAAAAATGACAATAAATATTATGCAATAAATATATTAGAGAAGTGTTCCCCCAAAATGCTATATGGTGTGACCTGAAATTGTTTGGTTGGTTGATTCTTGTCTTTTGTTCTCAGAGAACCAAAATGACATCACTATGTTGGAGTCAAGGTACTGTGGGTCTGACTATGGCTAATGAGAACAATACCATCATGGAAACCTCTACCACAAGTGGAACACAAATACTCCATATGAATAGTAGGAGTGGAGATATCTCTAAATTTGTGCATCTCACATTTCTTTTGAGCTACTTCAATTATGTTTCACTCATAGAGTGAAGTGCCTTCCTTGATGTGGGTAACCCATGATGGGCATTCCTTTGTCAATGTCTCCTATGCCATGCAATTGATTCTAAAATTCTTTGGAGAGACATTGAGAGTGTCCTTGTATCACATCTTCTGATCACCATGTGAGTGCCTGCCTTGAACATACATTTGGCATTTGAACAATGTGGCCAACCTGTCAAGAGTTGTACTCTCTGCAGTAGAGTTTGAATGCTTGGCAGTTTAGGTTAAGAAAGGACCTCTGGTACTTTATCTTGCCAGGTGATATTGAGAATCTTCTATGACAATTTGAATGGAAGTTGTTTTTTAGCTTCAGAGGCTACATTGAATGCACAATCATCACAGAAGGGATAAACTAATTGTGCTGATGAATGCAAATGGGTTATTACTTCTTTGGAAGAGAGAATGAGTATGTAGAATTCAAAAAAAACTAAGAAAACTTGGATAGACTGATACAGAAAGGAATATGCAGAACTAGGAAAATTGGTTCTGTGAAGGAATTCAGTTATTTTAATTAAAAGAATCCTAAAATGCACATGAAAGCTATGTAACGGTATTGATGGACCTTGGATAATGAATTCAGCGATGTTAATTAAAAGAATCCTAAAATGAACATGGAAGCTACATAATCGTAATGATGAACCTTGGACCCAGAGAAGAAGTAAAGAAATGCCCTTCCTTTCCTTATTTGGAGAAGTTGGACACTATGTGAATGGAAAGTTGTACACATTGTTAGATGTGTCAGTGTACCAATTGAATTATTATTGTTATCTTTTTGGTCCATGGGAAAGCTCTCTCCTTTTTTGTTTTTTGTATGTGCATAGATATTTAGGTGGGTGGGAGTGATAGCCTAGATTCTGAAATAAATGTGATATAAAAGCAAACAATTTAAAATTTTTAAAAAGCTAGGAAAGGAGAAAGAAAACTCTCTGAAAGTAAGCAATCTTACAAATGCCATAAAATGTCACCAGATGATGGTTTCTTTCTGAGTAGAGAAGAGGGAAGGACTATCAAGGTGAAAGGAAGTCATTAATCAAATAGAAACAATGAAGCAAAGATTGGAAGTTTTAAGGAAGGAGGTATTTATCGTAAGACATTGTTCTATTAAACTGGTTATATTTTAGTTATGCCAAGTGATTGATGTGCTGTATATGTAATCATTTTGTCTAGAAGATGTAAGTACATCAAAGTGTCAACCACTCTCTGTATTATTATTAAACAGTTGCATCCCAAATGACTTCCAAAGCATAAACTTATAAATTTCATTTAATCAAAGACAAGTTGGCCGAAAACAATTTGTACTGAAAGGATTTGGTGAACTTTTAATGCATCAAAAGAAAAGAACGAAATTATTTTAAACACAACTTATATTTCAGAAGGTAAGCAAAAATTAAAAAAAAAATCACACAGACAATAATTGGGGAGAAAAAGTAAATTCTTTGTAGAGAGACCTTCATGCTGTAATTACATTTTCTTATTGTACAGCTACATGAAGATAATTAATTGATCTCAGAAAATGGTTGATGTCTTTAAGAATTAAATTTCATTTAGAAAGCAGAAAGAAAAGTATGAGAATAAAATATTACATATTTCTTTTTCCACTTGAACCTTTTGTAAAGTGGCTTTTCTTAATTTACTTAAGTTTATGGGAAGATTTTTCTCCAGCACTCCAGCAGGGCCTGTACTGTGCTAAACTTTGGTATTACAGAGAGAGACAGTGAGAGAGACACATAGAGACAGACAGAGAGAGGTAATGAATGCCAAGTAAGGGTATGCATGTATATTATGTGCATATATGTATATATGTATGTGTGTCTATGTATATGTGCATGTGTATATGTGTGTGTGTGGGCACTCACAGTACATGAAAACATATATGAGAGGCAGCTTGATGCAGTGGGTAAAGTGATACCTTTGTAAGTCAGGAAGACCTGCTTTTAAGACACAAATCTGACACATACTGGTTATGTGACCCCAAACAAATCACTTAAGCTCTCAGTGATCTAAGCAATTCTCTAAGGCTATAATTTGCAGAAAGGATGCTGACCTTCATTGGTAGAAGCAATTTCCTCCCCTAGAAATTCCCTGCACAAAAGAAATAGGCCCAATCCTGATTCTAATATGTTTATAAAATATATAGTTTTTAATGCTGGTAATACATATAAACTATATAGCCTCAGAAAGATTTTATATATGGATACCTTGTTTATTTGTCCCTTAAAAGAATTTTACTATTGAAATAGAATAAACTTTAATGAGATGGTTGAAAGAAAGAAAGAAAGGAAGGAAGAAAGAAGAAAGAAAGAAAAAGAAAGAAAGAAAGACAAGCTCTTATTCTGTCTCTGTGGTAAGTGCCACAAAGAACACATTTCACATTAATTGGTTGTTCAGTCCAGACCATCTGTCTCTCTAAAGTAATGAATGCTGGCAGACTTGTTGGTATGTGCTCAATAACTCAGATTGGGTCTGAAATAAACCCTGCTCACCATTTTGTTATATTATCAGTTTGTGAGTTGTGATACAAATGTTAAGTTTCCTCTTATAAGTGTCCTGCCTTGTGGAATTTTCAAGCTCCACACTGGAGAGCTTCAGTAATAAAAGGGCTATAGAGTCATTTTCTATCTGCAGAAATGCACTGAAGGTGTTACTCTCCCAGAGTACCTGACACATGGCTACTGGATATAAATGCACCTTTTGTAGCAAGAGAACAGGGAACTCTTTCACATCTGTCTACAAATATATTAAAATGGTGGTATAAACCAACTTTTATTGCTACAACATGGGGAACTCTTAAAGTTGTTGTAGGGCTTTTAATAAGATACTTCCAACTCTATAATCATAGCAATATGAACTGATTTTCCTGAGGAGCCTTTTTCTGTATTTCTCCTTTGATCTACTATATGGGGATTTGTACTTAGCTATGTAGGTATTATATTCTCTCCCTAGCCATATTCCAGTGAAACGAAATGTCTGAAGGTAGGAGCTGTATTTAAGCACATACTATCTACAATCTACATACTATCTATGATGGGTTTTGGTTATACACAGACAAATGCAGAGTATAGGCTGACTGCTGACAACAGAGAGTAGAGAGTGCATGTGTGCCTATGTTGGAGGTACGGGGGGGCATGGTTGTACATACGTGCATAGTGTTACCTTGTTCTATACTCCCTGACCACCACCCCTTCTAGTTAACATAATTAATATGGTAAGTTCATAAGTAGCCAGTATAAAGTAGCAATAGCAAGAAGTAAGATTGCAAAGGGAACTTAGAAGTCACATACATATTGTCTAAAAGATTGAAGGAGCAGAATTTACAAACCGTATTAGATATTTACTAAAAAAATCACATTCTGGTAATATACACTGAGTCAGGAGAAGTCATCTGCAGGTTTTTGTCAGGGCCTTTTGATCCAATGATATATAAACCTCAGATAAGTTCTGTACATCTGTAGTAAGACCAGCAGATCACCAGCTATTATTAATAACATTGGGATGATCAGGCCTTGTTAACATTAAAGGTTTACTGACAATGTTGATATGGTGTGCACATATTAATGAATTAACTCCAAGGTGGCATGGTAAGAGTTAGTGAGTCTATCCTCCACAAAAAAATCTATAAAAATGAGATCTCAAACTCCTGCCCCCTGAACACTCTTCCCTTGTGATCCCAACTCCAGTAGATGGTTATGATTGATTCTCTGTGTCTCTCCCCCTAGCCCTCCTCTTCCAATACTGTTTACCTTCTTTCACAGCCCCCACTCCATCACCACATTTGCTTCTTCTTGCTCTTAACCAGGAAGTAATAGGAGAGCTTGCACAATGCCTTATCCCACCTCAAGCATGGATTCCCAGTAAGATCTCCCCCTTCTCAATGGTTCTGAGTCTGCCCCCTCCAGGTCCCTGGCTATAAATCAGTCATCTACATACATACCACTGAGATCAGCCAAGAAGGAACAGCTCAAAAACTGTAGTGTTTTGGATAAGGTGAAGTAACTCCAGGTCTTTTAATCTGCCCTGAAGCTAAACTCTGTGGTGTATACATTGTGTCCTCCAAGAAGAATACAAGCCCTTCATTACCATACTCTCCTCCTGCTCCAACTTCAGTTCCAGCTCCAGCTCCTACCCCTGCTGCTCCTCCTCCTCTTCTTCCTCCTCCTCCTCATCCTCCTCCTCCTCCTTCTCACATTCTAGCTAGTCATTCAGTGGATAAGAGCAATGACCCTGGCTTCAGGAAGACTTGAGTTCAAATGTACACAAAAGTGACCCTGAACAAGTCATTTAAACCCTTTTTTGTAGAGAAAGAAAAGGAGGAGGAGAAGGAGGAGGAGGAGGGAAAGAAAAGTTAAGAGTGAAGTCTTGGGGATTGTGCAATATACTGCCCTCTACTCTTCCAACATCCATTATTATTATGCCTGTGCTGGAAAATGCAGTCAGATTCTGCATTATATAATTTGTTTGTAGCCCCTGCTTCAGTATAGAGCACACCCAGGAGGGGACTTAGAGCACAATTTCAGTGTAAAAACAGCATGACTGAGAGTGATACATCTCTAACACATCCCTGTCAAGCAATCATCTAATCTCACATTTGCAGAATAAATGATAAATTCTGAGTATTGTAGATGCTTCTGTTTGATTTTTACAAAAAGAATGACTCAAATAACAAAAAACAAGGACAAAAACGTCCAAGTTTCCCATCCAATAGGCCAAATATTTAGTAATGTGGTAGGAGAGAAAGGTCAATTTAATTGAAATGACATTATTTTTGTAATCCAGAGATATATTTTATACACAAAAGTTTGACAGATTGGAGCTATGATTTCATTTGTTTAAGGAACTCCTTTTACAAATGAATGATGGCTTCTTTTAATCTTAAAAAAAAAAAATTCCTAAAACTCTCAGAAACTAAATGACCTACCAAGGATCATACAACTTACATGTCAGAGGTAGAATCCAAGCCTTCCTGCATCTGATCGGTGAGTATACCATTTTCATTCTCATCCTTCCTCTCTCTCTCTTTCATTCTCTTTCTCATAGATACAGATATAAATATATAACGATATCGGTAAGTAATTATTCGGTATTATTGAATTATTAGAATTACTAGCATGTACTAAAGGAGAGATATTTGAAGAATATTAGATTTGTTAAACACTAATCAGAGTTTCCAGTAACTGTAACATTTAGGGTCACAGTTATTCCAAGTTTAGTGATATGATGTTAGTCTTCATGAAGTAAAGTATTCCAATTAAAGAATACTGTATTTATCCTAATACAGGTTTCAACTCCCAGTCAGTATAAAGAAAAATCCTTTGCAATGAGACACATGTATAAGAATGTACTAAGAAACAGCGCTGATTATAGTCTGCACTTAACTTTCATAGTAGTCTAATTTTGGAGAAAAGGGCAACCTATATTCATACTAATAAAATATTTGAAATGTATAGAGTATCAGTTTGGATTTTGTGTTTTATCCTACACTTTCCACAGTCTAGAATTTTTTCTTGTTTTAACTTTTCAGGGTAGAATTAACTCATACTGAGAATTGGTAGAATAGATTACTCATTGTCAAGAACACAGAGACATGGACACATTGTCTGTTCACACTGAATACCTTTAATTAATCTCCTCCTCTGCTCCCTGTAACAGAGTTGTGGATTCCCTATGCCTGCTCCAGGGTGTTAGTGTGCTACCTAAAAAGCAGTCTGGTAAAGGAAAGAATAAAAGAAGCACATGGAACATCTTAGGCAATAAGTATGAAATAAATAGAATTCATCAGTAATATAGTTCTTAAAAGTACATCATGCATTTCAAAATAGGTTGCCTTAATTTACAACATAACTCCATCTTTTGAGCTCCCTTACTTCTTGAATAACTTACAGAATTCTCATAACATCCTTGGAACGAAGAAAGTCCAAGGTGAGTTAGTAAATCTTTCGGTTCTCTTCTTTTCATTAAAAAAAAAAAATTGTCAGTGACCCTGCTTTTCTGGTTTTTTTTTATTTGTTTGTTACCTATCCCTGACCTCTCAATCTCCCCTGCCCTTTTTCCTCCACCCCCACAGCCCTCATGTGAAAAAAGAAAAACCCAGCTGTTAACAAATAATGTAGTCAGGCAAAACAAATTCTCACATTAATTATATTTGAAGTATGCTTTGTTCTGCACATGGAGCACTCTGTTTATCAGAGAGTGGGTAGAATGCTTCATCATTAGTAAGCATCTTAAAATGCCTGCTATGTTTCAGGAATCAAACAGTGCTTAAGTCTTTCAGCTGGGCCATTGCCAGTCATCTGGACTTTTTTCTTGCCACTGGACTCTGATGACTCTGGAGGAGAAATTCAGGCTGATGACTTTGCACAGCTCTGCCTCAAATCTAGTTCAAGTACAAATCAAGACATAACCCTCGTGATGTCATTGGTCTTCTTTGAGAATGAAAGAACAACAATAACTACAGACAGCATCTCAGCCATGTCCAGTTATTCCTCTTATATGTACTACACTATAACTAAAGTGGAACTTTCATTCTCCGTCTTCTAATTCTGCTCTGTCTTATCTGTACATTTTTGGTCATTCAGTCCTCCCCATCGCTAAACCCCTCCCCACCAGGAACTTTTCCTCTCTCCAGACCACCCAAACCTTAATCCAGTTTCTCTGTGTTGGGATCTTTTTCCTCTTCCGAGGCCTAAATCAGGTGCCACATTGCCTGAAGTATGGCAATATACTTTGTGTCTCTCTTTTGCACTTAGTATTTCACAGTTTGCTTTTTCTATCTTTGTCCAAACCACAGTTCAGCTTCCACACCCTACATTGCATGAGTTCCTTCTTAATTCCCTTGGTTTAGATTCAGTGTTCTTTCCTACTTGAAATGACTTCTTATAACATTGTGCTGATTTAGTTTTGTGTATATGGTATCTCCTCCAGTAGAATGTATCTCTTTGAAGGCAGTCATCGTTTTGTATTATCCTTTTAATTTCCAACTGAGAAATAGCCTTGTACTGAGATTTTATACTAGTCTGATACGGAGAGGAACGAGAAGCATATTGACTATTAAAATATAGCTGAGAAAAGTGCCTTGAACATATAGGTACATAGTAAATGATTGTTGATTCAAATTAAACTGATGGATGTTTGTGTACATATCCATTTCCCCCTACAAAATGGCCAG
>CM053581.1:59741371-59762464 GCA_028627135.1 Pseudochirops cupreus | reverse complement strand
ATGTTAAAAATATATATGTATATATATGCAATTATTATTATTATTATTATTAACTACATCCAACTGGAACTTGAGATACACAGGCACTGTGGTTGGGAGATCCATCCTGCCCTACTGAAAAGTCAGAGGGGTGAGGGGGGTAGACATAGGAGAGAATAGATTGGGGGAGGGGGGATACACTGGGATGGCTGTTTTGGGGCAGTGGGTAGGGGAAAGATGGGGAGAAAATCTGTAACTCAAAAATCTCGTGGAAATAAATAATGTAAACTAAAATAAAATTAAAAAAAAAAGATGGGGTGCCATTTGGTTGTTCTTTTGCCCATTACCCCATTCCTGGTCATGGTACTAGAGCATAGAAAATTGATCAGAGAAACAAGGAAGCAGGGGCCCTATGTGAATAAGGGTCAGAGAACTGACTAGGAGGACAATGACCAGACCTCTCCCAAGAGGTATCAAATGAACTATAAACTTCCAAGAGGCAACCAATGAACTATAAAATATCTATCTCAAAGCAGTGACTACACCCCTCCTCAGATCACCCCTCCTCACTATACCCTGGAAGCACCAAAAACTGACAGACTCCCAGAGCTAATTCTGAAAATAGTAGCAAGCAAGGGCTGAAGCTTAGGATAACATCTCTGTCACTCTTGAAAAAGAGCCCAACTTTAACATAAAATTACAGTTCAAGAAAAAGGTCAGAAAATGAGCAAAAACAGCAACAAAAAGAAAATAATATGACCACAGAATGTTACTATGGTGAAAGGAAAGATCAAGACAAAAACTCAGAAGACAATAAAGTCAAACCAGCTATGTGCAAAGCCTCAGAGGAAAAAAAAAAATCCTGGAAGAGTTGAAAAAGGATTTGGAAAAATAAATAAGGTAGAGGAAATAGTGGGAAAAGAAATGAGAGTAGTGCAAGAAAATTATGAAAAGAGACCAATAGCTTGGTAACGGCGGTACTCCTCCTCCTCCTCCTCCTCGTCTTCCTCGTCCTAATAATAATAATAATAATAATAGTAATGATACTTTAAAATTGGTCATATGGTAAAAGAGGCACAAAAATCAACTGAAGAGAAAAACACCTTTTAAAGCAGAACTGGCTAAGTAGGAAAAGAGGTACAAAAATTCACTGAAGAAAATAATTCCTTAAGAAGTAGAATTGGTGAATTTTTTTAAAAAACGAACAAAAATTCATTGAATAAAATAATTCTTAAAAATTAGAATTTAGCAAGTGAAACCTAAAGACTCCAGGAAACACCAGGAAATAAATTTAAAAAAAGAAATAATGAAAAAAATAAAAGAAAATGTAAAATACCTCATCCAAAAAACTGATCTGACAAAAAGATCTAAGAGATAATTTAATAATTATTGGACTACCTGAAAGCTATGATCAAAAAAGATCCTAGATATCATATTAATATTTTATCAGAGAAAACTGCCCTCACATCCTAGAACCAGAGAATAAATGGAAATTGAAAGAATTCACACTGATTACCTCATGAAAGAGATTATAAAATTGAAACTCTCAGGAATATCACAGCCAAATTTTAGAGCTCCCAGGTCTAGGAGAAACTATTGCAAGTTGCCAGAAAGAAACAATTCAAACATTATAGAAGCATATTCAGGTTCATACAAGATTTAGCAGCTTCTACATTCAAGTCCCAAAGTTCTTCTAACTAGCATGTGAGCACTTATCCTGTGTGAGTTCTCCATAAAATAATCTTTTTGACAAGCATATATTTGACATTCAAACAACATGGCTAGCCCATTGTAGTTGTTCTCTCTGCAGTAGAGTTTGTATGTTTGGTAGTTTAGTTTAAGAATGGACCTCAGTGTCTGGTATGTTATCCTACCAGGTGACCTTCAGAATCTTCCTAAGACAATTAAAATGGAAATAATACAGTTTCCTGCTTGGCATTTGTATGCTATCCAGGTTTCATAGGCATACAAGAATAAAGTCAACACAATGGCTCTGTAGACCTTCAGTTTGGTAGTCAGTCCAATACCCCTCTTCTCTCCCACACTTTCCTTTGGAGCCTGTGTGTGTCAACCTCATTATTGATTTGTACATTCCTAGAAAGTATACTGCCAAGGTAAGTGAACTTATCCACATCATTCAAAATTTCTTCATTTACAGTAACAAATGTTTCCAAGTATGGATGATATGGTGCTGGCTGATGGAGCACCTGCGTTTTCTTGGTGTTAATTGTTAGGCCATAATTAGCACAAGTAGCTGAGAACTGATCCATACTTTGTGGCATCTCAGCTTCAGAGGCTGCATTTAGTGCATAATTATTGCCTATTAAAATAGTCTATGTATGAAGTGATACTGGTTTAAGCTAAGCAAAGAAAGAAATAGATGGCAGTTATTAAGTACTATGGGCGGGCACCGTGCTAAGTATCAAAGATACAAATATAAGGCAGTCACTGCTACCCAGAAGCATACTTTTCTAAGCCTATCCTGAAAGATCCAGATGAGAGGAATGTCCATTCCAAGCATGGAGGATGGACTGTGAATATATGTGAAAACAGATCCTTGCTACTGAAAAGTGTAACCTTATCAATTAACTCTTAGTAATTCTTAAACTGGCAAAGAAAAATTAGTTTCAACACCAAGAAAAAAAAGTCATTCATGCCTTTGTAAAATTCTGTCTAGAAATATATTATTGATTGCCTTTTTAGATTCTATTCATTTGTATCTTTGGTAGGATCATGATTACAGGTGAATTGACTTTTCTTTAGGATGTTTCACACCTATGTTATATTGTTATGTAAATGAAGTCTAATGATCTCAACTCTTTTAATTATCTATCTCTGACTCTCTGTGTTCCTGTCTCTATGTCTCTGTGTCTAAGTCTACCTATCTCTCTGAATTTCTGTCTCTATGTCTCCATTGCTGTCTCTTTTCTTCCTCCAGCTACCTGTAAGTGCAAATTGATGCCATGGATTCCATGAAACAGCCTCAGAATTGAATTATTCCTTCAGCCAAATCCAGAAGTCTTGGTTAAGATGATGGAGACTAAGTCTTAGAAATTAAGAATTTCATTTTTTCCACTCATTTTTTACAAAAGAGGTAACAATATCAAAAAGCTCTGTCTTCCCTCTTTAAAGAAATTATGTTCATAGGGAAGAGAAAATGAAGAAGAGAAATTTCTAAGGATGTACAATAAAGTAATAGAGGTTAACAAAGAAAGTTTTTTAGACAGCTATGAAAATATTCCGAACTTAGTGAAGGATAAACACTAGAAAGCCCAATAAGAGGCGATTTTAGTTAGATGCTTGCTCTTTTAAAGAAGAAAGTTGATCCCTAGTAACCTTTCAATATGTTTATTAATTATTATTATGTTAAATAAAGTAAGATAATTAATAATTATGGATCTTCTTGATTATAAAAGGTAGCAGAATTTGTAAAACCATAAGGTTTCAGAACTGGAAAAGAACTCTGAGTTTATCTCTCCAATAACATACATTACATTATAACCTTGAAAGTGTTCATCCAGGCGTCATTTGAAGTCCCTCAGTGAAATATAGTTTAATACCTTAAGAAGTATTGAATTCTACTTTCACACATCTCATTACTATATATTTAAAAAATTCTCAATATAGAACAAAACATGACTTTTTATGACTATACTAATTTTCCACTATTAGTCTTAGTCCATAGTAATATAAACTCAGAGACTTTAATGATGAGAACAAAGAGGGTAAAGGCAACAAACATTTATTAGGTGACCATGGGCCAAGCACTGTGCTAGCATACACACAAACACATGTGTTATATGTATGTATGTATATATGTTTGTATGTACGTATGTGGAATAGCTAGATGACATAGTAGACAGAGTGCTCAGCCTGGAGTCAGGAAGACTCATCTTTGTGAATTAAATGTGGTGTCAGATGCTTACTAGCTGTGTGACAGTGGACAAGTCACCTAACCCTGTTTGTCTCAGGTTCCCCATCTATAAAATGACTAGAAAAAGGAAATGGCAAAGCACTCCAGCATCTCTGTCAACAAAAACAAATGGGGTCATGAAGAATCAAACATGACTGTACAGTGACTGAAAAACCAATGATAACATATATGTGTATGTATACATACCCAGATGTATGTATAATAATTTTATTCCTCAAAATAACCCATGTGAGTGAGGTAGGTGCTATTATAATTCTCATTTTATGGGTGAGGAAACTGAGACTGACAGAGCTTAATTGACTCACTCAGAGTCATAAGTTTTTGAGATTAGATCTCAATTTAGGTCTTCCTGCCTCCAAGTCCAGTGCTCTATCTACTGTGCCACCTAACTTTCTCACAAGGGACCTTAGAATTCACCCCCTTTTCTGGAGACAATAAAAAAAAGTGTAATCTCTTTTCTATAGAAAAGCCAGATACATTCCACTGACTTCAGAGTCCTAGGGTTAAACCTTATATTTATTGCTAACTCTCTGAGTCACCTTAAGCAAGGTACTTAACTTACCAGAGTGTCAGTTTCTCCATTTTAAAATTATGGTCTTAGAATGCATGGGCTTTACAAGCTCTAAGGATGATATTTCCATAGCTACACCTATGATCTTAAGTAGTTGAGAGGAAGGTATATTATGTTGGCTTTAATTTCAAGAAATGCATGTAATTTCCAGAACCTAAATTTCTCCAGTATTACTTATACATTTACAGAGTTTACTAAGTGAAAGCAGCTCAGTGACCAAATAGATATCTTTTTTTTTCCTCATTGGATATCTCTAGCTAGTGATAAAAGATTTACATTCTTAAAGTGTTGGCTTAGCTATGACTTCACTCTTTCAAGAAGCTTCTGTGGTTCCTCACTGCCAACAAGATCAAACACATGCTACTTTTTTTGACATTTAAATCCCTTCAAATCTGACTATAACTCACCTTATAAATTTGACTATATCACTCCACCTTATGAGCATAAGAGTCCAGTCTCATATGTGACATTGTGTCTCACACTTCTATTCCTCTCCATAGCCTGTTACTAAATTCTAGAACCCTATCCCTATTCATTTCTTCTCTTATACCATCTATCTTTATTCAAATCTCAGGTAAATACTTCCTTGTCCTATGAAAGAATTTCCCTAGCCATTAATGTCCACACAAAATCACTATATATTTCATTTATAAATAACATGTATTTACTTTATGTATGAATGGTTGCTTCCCCTGGTAGAATATATACTCCTTGCTTCCAGACTCTATTTTACTTTTGTATTTATATACCCAGTAACAAGCATATTGCCTGACACATAGTAGGTATTTGATAAATGCTTTTCGATTTAACAATTCCCTGTTTGTTCCTGGGAATCTTTGGGAGACAAGCAACTTTATTTGCGCACATCTATCTCACTGCTATTACATTATATCTAGTTCTCAAAATAATTGCAGATTTCTCTCACGAGAATCTCCCATAAATTCTAATCCTTCACCATCTATAAATAAAATTTGAAAAGTGAGTCTAGAAGGACAAGGTAATAAGTCCTTCCACAGATGAAAGAAGACATATGTCGATTTAAATCATGCAGGATAGGTGGCAAATATGGACTATGGCATAATCTGTAATATGAGTCAATTTGCAGCTTTTTCTATTCCCTCTTCCACAAACAAAATTCCATTCGAGATGGTTGAAGATTCAACATTTTTTCAAATTACCAATTTTTTTTCTAGTCTTAATAGTTATAAATTACCTGAAAATATTTATATTTGTTAACTCCAGGTCCTCCTCATGCTCTAATATTTCCAATAAATTTAAAGACTCTCACTCTTTGTAGTCTGACAACCTGACAGTGGTGGGAAAGACATATCACCCAATATTGTTCCCAAACTCTTTGACTTTAGTAGTTCTCAATGCTGATCCTTCCCCATAGGCTTGAACACAGAATTATATTCAATTCAATAAACTTTTATTAGGTGCCTATTTTGTGTTGAACTCCCTGTGTTTAGTAAGTATTAGAGGCGAGAAAAGAGTCTAGGTAAGCCACAGCCCATGCCATTATGAAGCCTACAGAATGACAGGGGAATATGAAATAGACACAAATAATGATAATACAACATAAGTATTTAGTGCAAAATAAGATTAAAAAAAGCATTTGACATAACATGGTTTAGTGGATAGGGTATGAAATTTGAAGACCTGAAGGCCTGGATTCAAATCCTGCTGAGAGTCTTATTATCTCTGTGACTAGGCAAGTTACTTAAGACTATGTGTCATAGTTTTCTTATCTTTACAAGAATGAATTCAGCTCAATGATCTATCTAGTCCCTTACAGATATATACCTAAGACACTCCACTCCTGCAGTTCTCCCCCTCTTTATCTCCATCTTCTAAACTTTGTGGCCACCTTCTCCAAGAATCCTACCTTCTCAAAGAACCCTTTCTTGATCCCCCTTAATGACAGTACCTCCCCTCTGCTGATTATCTCCAATATGTCAAGTATGTCTGTTTGTAATTTGCATGTTTTCTCTCCCATTACACTATAAGCTTTTTGAAGCTAGGGACTGTTTTTTGTTTGTTTTGCTTTTTTGTTTACTTTCCTTTTTCCTTTCTTTGTATCCCCAGCAGTTAGCCTGTTTCTTTGCACACAGTAGGCACTCAGAGAATGCTTGATGACTGACTGAATGATTGGCTACTCAGGATCTGAAGAAGAAAAAGTCATTATTACATGCAATGATATTAAAACTTTCTTGGAGGAGATTCCATCTGAGTTAGGATATAAAGAACATGCTAGAATTAAACAAGAAGGAGGTAGAAAAAGAATGTAAAAAAGCATGGAATGTGAGGAAATGCAGAAAAGGTACAGCAAAGGACTAGTAATACAGTTTGGGAGAAATACAAACTAAATGGAAAAGTATAGAATGAAATCAGGTTAAAAAAAAGGGAGTGGCATCAGATTTTCAAAGTTTTTAGCTGCCATGGTAAAAAAAACTTTGATTTTTACACACTCACGAAATACTAAAACAATTACTTTTTTTTTAGAACAACTCTTTTTTGCAGATTGAGAAAAAGATATCAAGAACAAAGAACCTCAGTACTCTCATGTTTCCTGTTTTGCCTTTTATTGTTGAGATAATTCCTTTTGTTAAACTACAGACATACAAACTCCCTCACCCCTTACTTACTCAAAATTTTTCCTCATTACTCTTTGCATCCCAATTCAGGAAAGCGATACATGTGAGAAATGATGTCAGAAGTTTTTAAACAGGCATTAAAACTCAAACAAAAGCATTACATTCTAAATTCATTTGGAACTTTTTACATTTGGTTAGCCAAAACAGTAAGGATAATCACTCCATACTCCATTGTTACGTTAAAAAGTTCACTAACCTTAATATTAGAAGTTCCTTTCAAATATGCCATGTTTCCTCTTTATTGCATATTACCTCTAATTGAGGCTTCAGGTTAAGTCAGGAAAGGGCAGCTTTCTTAATTGCTGCATTGCTAAACTTCTTCAGTCATTCTGTTTCCTTCAGTTCTTTGACACACAGCAGGTTCCACTCACAGATAAGTGATTAGAAATTCCCTGTTGTACAGGCAGAAAGAATCAGGACTGATTTGTTAAAGGAGGAAATCCTATCAGAGAAGACTTCAGCCAGGTAGCATTGGTTGCTATTTGACAACTAGTTGAATATAAATACTCTGGACACTGATAGTTGGGGTTTGGCCATGTGATTCTCCTCTAAAAACTAGCAGGAGCTCAATGACAATTTGGTGAATTTCACTGAATTCATCTCAGGCTAACCCCTGTGGCAGGCCCTCTAGAACAAAGCACTTCCCAATCTGTAGAGACAGAAGAATGATTGTCCTTTCTGCCATTGCCCACACTTTCCTCCCCCATCATTCTTTTTCTGAGAAAAATTGTGTCGGTAACTCATCCCGTATTTAGTTCCCACTTCAGTCAGCACCAAACGCCTTTTTCACAGCTGTGACTACTTATGGATCCAAGTGGCAAAGCCAGGCCTCTTTAGCAAATGCTCCCACAGGTGGAAGAGATGCACTTCAATTGGCCTAGGACCAATTTAGAGATGAGAAACTCCTTCAGACATCCCCCTCCATGACTGCCAGGGGTCCCCATTTGGCTAGACAAGTATATGATGTCAGTTATCTTTCTTTGCCCTTTAAAAAAGATAATTATAAGTTAGAAGTGCTTGTGATTTATTTTTAAGCTCTATTTTTCTTTCTCTTTAGCTGTTCAAATTGGATAAACCTTAGTTTAGCACAGGGACTCTTCATCTTTTTTCTTGCATTTGGACCCCTTTGGTAGTCTTTTGAAGCTAATAGACCTCGTGTCAGAATACTGCTTCAAATATTTAAAATAAAATATGAAATTAAAAAAGCAATTAATTATATTGTAATAGAGTTATCAAATTTGTTTTGAAAATGTACCCAGAGCCTAAGCTAAGAACCCTTGCCTTAGCAAGCAGCTTAAAGTTTCCTCAAATGTAAAATGATGATAATATCAGCTACCTCAAAGACTAGTTGTGAGGTTGAAATGGGATATTTTTGAAGCAGCACTTAGTGAGTGTCTGGCACATAGTAGGCTCTTAATAAATGCTAGTTTGCCCTCCCCCATACCACTTTGTAGCAGTGGGACTTTAAGAAAATCAATCAGGGTTATATAGAAAATGTGTCTGAGGTGTCGTTGTTCAATCTCGTAGGACTCTTTGTGACCCCATTTGGGTGTTTCTATGCAAAGATGCCCGAGTGGTTTGCCATTTCCTTCTCCAGGTCATTTTACAGAGGGGAAAACTGAGGCAAACAGGGTTAAGTGACCTGCCTAGGGTCACACAGCTAGTAAGTGTTGAGGCCAGGTTTGAACTAAGGAAGATCAGTCTTCCTGATTTTAGGGCTGGGGCTCTATCTATGGTGTTACCTAACTGCCCTGCATCAGAGGTAGTAAAAACATATTGCCCCAGAGCATGTAACTACCTGAGGACAAGAGCTGTTTCATCTTTGTCTTGCTGTCTCCTCTGTCTCCCCAAAATTTCTTGCATGTAATAGATGCTTAATAAATATTTGATTAAATGACTGAATTGTGTTTCTTATTCTACAACTAGAATTTACTTCCCTCTACCCACACACACTCTTCTGTGTCCCTCCCTGCTTTACGTTGGTGCTTTAACGAGGGTTCAATTAAATTTAGGAAGCGTTTATTTTGTGTCAAATGTATTCATGTCACTGTGCTAGGTGCCTCAGATAAAAAGAGAGGGGAAAAAAAAATTCCCCCGAAAATTTTCTACAAATCACTAAAGACAACATTGGGTGGGTGTAGTAATGGAAGATGCATCAGATAAAATTGAAACTTTTATGTGTTATGAAGGTTCTTGGGGTGCAGTGTGCTGATCCCACATGCCATTTATTCGAGTTAGTCCTTAATCTTAACTTCCCCTTAGAGAAGAGGAGAATGTAATGTGTGATATAGAACGCTTGACTCTTACTTTACAACGATTTGATAGACTCCAGAGTTCCACAAAAGCTTATATTTAAGTTTTTATCCTTGTCCCCACTGAATTCCTTTGAGAATACCATGACCTAATTTGTGTCTAAGTTTCCACAAATGTGGACAAAAGTTCCCTGATTTCTGTGAAGACAGTCATTCTAACAATAATGCATACAGGGGCAATCTTTGTATCACCTCACAGAAGGAAGACAGAAATCCCCAAAGAATCAAAGTAATGCATAAATTGATAGGTTATCTTTCCTGTTTTTCAGGTGAAGCCCCTTCCTTAAAAGAGCCTCCATAATCTTTCAGAAAAATAGCACAATCCTGTGGTTTGAACTTCTCTGACAAGAAATATAGACCAGGGATGGGGAACCTGTGACCTTTTAGGTCCTTGGGTGTGGCCTTTTGACTGAGTTGAAGTTTTACAGAACAAATCCTTTCATTAACGATTTTATTATTTTTATTATTTTACTAAGGGGACTGTAAACACAACCATAAAGGGCAAAGGGTGGAGTGTGTGTGTGTGTGTGTGTGTGTGTGTGTGTGTGTGTGTGTGTGTGTGTGTGTGTGTATAAAATTGGGAATAGAGGTAAAGGACTGCCTGTGGGAGACATTCTGATGGAATACTTTCACTCTGAAAATTTAACAGAATATAAAGAATTGTATATAAGTTTCAATCAACCATTTTCTATATATTATATATGTGGTACCTTATTTCTTCTTGGGGGGGAAATAAATTTTTGTGTTTTTTTGGTTTTGGAATACTTTTGCAACCTACCTATGACTTATGTTTCTAGCCTTGTTACTCTTTATTCCCTTCTTCAATTTAACCAAATTGCCCTTTCTGTTCCTCACATAAGATACTATATCCCCTAACTTTCAGTTAGTATTGACTGCTCCTATGGCTGGGATACACTCCTGAACTCAAGCTCTACTTTCTGAATTAGGGCTCTCTTGATAGCCACTCTCTCAACTGCTACTGCCCTTCTCCTCTAAACTATCTCATGACATTTATTATTCTGTATATGTTTATATATGCACATGTTGTTTCCATAAGATAGAATTTAAGCTCCTTGAGATCATGAACTACTTCATTTTTCTATGTATCCCCATCACTTAACACAATACATGGCACTGAATCACAGATACAAACTATCATTTAGTACTATCACTGAAAAGATTGAAAATGAATAGGACATATGAGGGAGAAAACGATCAGGAAAGTTTTCAAGATTATGGACATGGATAACTGGAAAAAATAGTAGTACCTGATTTCTGTGAAGATGGTGATTTTAACAATAATAGATAGAAAGGCAGTCTTTGTATCACCTCACAGAAAGAATCAGAAATCCCCAAAGACTCAAAGAAATGCAAAAACTGGGTTATCTTTCCTGTTTTTTCAAGTGAAGCCTCTTCTTTATGTAACTTCCTCCAGAGGCATTCATCAGTTCAAGAGAAGACACAGAGAAAGCAGATTAGAAGGCTAACATGCATTTGATATTGGTATATGTTATGGTAGGACAAGGCACAGTGGGTATAGTGACAGGCCTGGAGTCAGGAATATACATCCTCATGACTTCAAATCTGGCCTTAGATGCTTACTAGCTGTGTGCCCTTGGACAAGTCACTTAACCCCATTTGCCTCAATATTCTTATCTATAAAATGAACTGGAGAAGGAAATAGCAAAGCACTCTAGCATCTTTGCCAAGAAAACCTAATTATGATGGGTCAGACAGGACTGAAAATAACTGAAAAAAAAATAACAAAGAAAATAAGGGAAACGGAGAATTTTGAAAGATAAATGGGTCTGTGGGTGAATTCAGTGTTTTAGAAATATTTGAGTTCATATGCCCAAAGGGCTATAAATAATTTCATACCCTTTGACCCAGCAATACCACTTTTGGGGTTATATCCCAAAGAGATCACAGAAGTGGGAAAAAGACCCATATGTACAAGGATATTTATAGCAGCTCTCTTTGTGGTGGCACAAAACTGGAAACATAAGGGTTGCCCATCAATTGGGGAATGGCTGAACAAGTTGTGGTATATGAATGTAATGGAATACTATTGTGCTATAAGAAATGAGAAGGAGATGGACTTCATTGGAGAGGCTTATACAAATTGATGCTGAGTGAGAAGAGCAGAACCAGGAAAAATCTGTACACAATGACAGACACTTCGTATGTGTGATGACCAACCTTGATAAACTGGACTCTTCTCAGCAACGCACAGCTAAAGACAACTCTACAAGCCTCAGGATGGCAGGAGATATATACATTCAGAGTAAGATCCAGAAAGACTAGAGTTTAAATGGAGACTGAAGCAATACATGCTAACGTTCTTTTTCATGTTTGATTTTGTTTCTTTTTTCCCGTTGTTCACTCATTGGTTACAACCCTTGTATACAACCAGACTGTTGTACAATGTGAAAGTATTTGCAAATCCTATACATGATTGCATGCCACCATGGTGGGGGGGAGGGAAGGGAGAAAATCTGAAACTCAATTGATTGTGGAACAGAATCCTGTAAATTAAAAGTAAATAAACAAGTCATTGAAAAAAAAGAAATATTTGAGTTCAAGGTATCTGTGCAATATCTTCAGTGGAGATTCTCTGCAAGCAGTTGGTGATAGAGACCAAGGATCAAGACCAAGACAATTGAGCAATTATGTCTGGATACAGAGTTTGGAAGTGATCTGAAGATACATGTTAATTGAAGGCATACACAATGATATCTGAGAGTAGATGTGGAGAAAAAAGAGATGATAAAGGATCAAGATTTGGAGTATAACTATGGTTAGGAGCAAGTACAAGGATAAAGATAAAGAAGAGTGGGGAAGTATTAGATGGGTAGGAGTACCAGAAGAAAACAATGCCGTATAGACTCATGAAGTACAGAGTATCTAAGATGGAATTGTCAGTGTTGACAAAAGTTGCAGAGTGATCAAGGAGGATGAGAATTTAAAAAAAATAAAAAAGAACATCAATTTAACTATCAAGGACCCAGTCATAACTTTGGGGAAAGCAGTTTCAGTTAAATGATGGGAAAGAAGCCAGATTGCGAGGGATTGGAAAATGAGTGGAAGGTGAGGAAATAGAATAAGGGAGGGCAGATTGCTTTTTCTAGGAGTTTGTCTATGAAGGAGAGGAGATATATAGGATTATAACTTGAGAGGCAGGCGGATTCAAGTGAAAGTCTTTTGTTTTCTTGCTTTGTCTTGTTCTAAGAAGGTGGGAGAGGCATAGTCACGATGACTAAGAATGAGCTAACATTTATATAGAGTTATGATATGTACACATTGCTTTACATAAATTCTCTCATTTGCTCATTTGATTGTGTTCATATGTTGCAGGAAAGCAGCCAGACAGAAGGTAAGAGATGGAAGTCAAGAAGGAAAGACAGTTATCATAAGAGTAATCTTTTTGAGGGGACAGAATCAAAAGCAAAAATGGGAGCGATATGTTTGCCCACTAAAAGAGTTTACCTCTCTGTCTGGACTGGAACATAAAAGAAGAAAGGGGGGGGGCATGACATAGAGAGGTTTTGTGGTACAGCATCTGTTATGATAGAGGGTGGAAGTTTGTTTTAGGAAGCTGGAAGAGAGATGAGAAGTCTTGGAATAGCCACTGTGGTCAAAGAGAAAAATAATGATTGACTTCATACAGTAAGGGCCAACTTGAAAATTAGCTAATGTGCATTGTGGGGAATGGTTATGTGACTTCCTCAAGAGGTATTCAGCAGTTCAGGAGAAAACACAGAGAAAGCAGATTATAGGGCTAACAAACACTTGGTTTTTGTGTATGTGATGGTAGGACAAGGGTGCAAAGAATTGGTTAACTATTTGGTAAAAATAGGAAAGGGAGGAAACTCAGGTTAGCATGATTGACTATAAAATAAAGACAGGTCAATTTTTTAGAGGTAATATTTAAAATAAAGAAAAAGTTTAGGAGGAGTAAGAAATGGAAGAGAAGCAACTTGTGATTTAAGAGAGCATTTTCAGACTTCTGGATAATGGTAGAATTGTCATGGATGGATGGATGAATGGATGGATGGATGGATGGATGGATGGATGGATGACAGTGGCATCAAAAAGATCAACATCATCATTATCAACCCCATTTAGGAGCTGGCCTCTTAGTGACAAGTATGTCCAGGTTTAGTTAGACTTGTCCTTATACTACACTCTGTCAACCTAATCATGTCTTGATCCTTTTGGAGGTGGTGTTACCTTTAAGAACTTTGCTGGTGTTGAAATAACCTTTGAGAATATCCTGAAGGGGCTAAAGCTTAGGCATTTTATGGATGATTCTTTTGAGAATAAGAGCTCTATGAAAAGTTCCAGATGTCTTAGCATCATTCTTTTTAGACATCCCTTTTCCCACAATCTTTTTTTTTCCCTCCTTAATGTCATTCAAAATTTTGTCATCCAAGTTTTGTTCTCCAGAGCATTACATTCCCTCTTGAGCTGAATGATTCTTAACTCAAATTGAGCAAAACTGGTTTTACCTCCAGAATGAAAGAAAAATGAAAGCATCTTTGGCTTGTGACATCTACCATTGCTCAAAGTAAAGCTCCACATGTAGATGAGGCTTTCATGGGAGAGAGAAAGAATGGAAACCAGAATTAGGCAAGTGAAAGCCAGGTTTTGGGTTTTATACACCTCACATGACAAATTTGATATAACCTTGATATATTATATACCAGACTAGTATTCCAGAGGATATTTAAGGGGGTTATTTTATTTGCCCTTTTGACACTAGGAACCTGAACTCTCAAATTCAGAATTTAAACTGAATGGCAAAGACAATATGGGGAGACACATTCTTTGTCTCAACCCTGGTTCATCTCTTCACCATATTTCAAAACAGATAAAACATTTATTAAACATTAATATTCTGGGCATTGTGCAAAGTACTAGAAATAAAAAAAAAATCTGTGTAAGCACGGGTTAGTTCAGGACCAGACCACCAAAAATAGAAGGAGATATTGCTTCTGGGAAGTAGGAACGCTGACATCAGCATCCTCCTCCATGTGGTTGGGAGCAGGCTCTTTCAATTGGATGTAGACATAACAGACTTCATCTTTACAACTACTTAACTGGGACCATCCATCTTTTTACTAAGGCATCTAGGAGTGAAGGACATATTCACTTATAGCAAATGATACTATTTGGAGCAGGGAGAAGGAGAAATTAGGCAAGATCTGAGTGCTACTTCTTTGTCTCCTTAGGCCATGTGGACCAGAGATAAAGCTTGGGATTCTGGGATGGGTTTCTGGTCTTGTTTTTTGTCCTTTTCAGTTCTAGGTGCCGGGAGCTTGAGCCATCAGAGTCTTGGCTTGTCAGGGATTCTGTCCTGAGTGAGGTATAACATCTGCTCTAAAACTCTTGGCTCCATCATTCCCTTGGGATAAGTCCCCAGTTCAGGGACTCCACTTCCTGCACCTAGAATTGTAAAAAACAAATGGAACAAAACTAAGACACCAATTTATTTCTCAAGGCCAAATTGCAGAGGAGGAAGAGGGTATGTATCTCAGGCCCAACCTTATTCCTCTCACCGTACTTTAGTTCTTGGTATTACCAGTTAAGAATGAAAGTTTCTTTCACCTCTGAATGCTATGGGAAAAGAAAGAGACTGACCCAGTCTCTTTAAATTTAAAATTCTGAGAGTATTATTTAAACTGTGAATAGAAAGGAATTACTCCCAAATATGCAGTAATTTAATATAGACCACTCATAAACAAGTCCTCCTGTCTCCCAGACAGATCACGATCACCTGTCACATGAGAGATTCCATTTTAGGATATCTGGACATGTGCCAAAACCATATTATACAAGGGCAAACAAAACAAAACAGAGTTCCTGTCCTCAAGGAATTTACGTCTAAAGATTTTACTTTTACAGCTTTTGCTAGCTATGCAATACTGGATAAAACATTTAACCTCTTCCTGCCTCAGTTTCCTCAATTATAAAATGGATATAATAATAGCACCTATAATAGTTGGGGGATCAAATGAGATAAAATTCATAAGGTATTTAACAAAGTGCCTGGGACATAGTATAGACTTAACAAACGCTTATTTCCTCCACTTTTTTCTTCCTCCCTTCCTTCCTCTTCTTTATTCTCTCGTTTGTCTCTTCCTTTCATCCTGCCTCCCTTTTTTCCTCTTTCTACCTTCCTTCCTTCTTTTTCTCCTTTTCTCTTTCCTTCTTTCTCTCCTTCCATCTTTCTCTTTTTCTAGGGGGAGACAACACATAGAAAGAATTAAAAGCAGGGGTACTGTAGTGCCCCACACAAAGGCCCAATCCAGAAGGAATCCTATGAGTGATGGATGGATCCAAGTTTGGAATAAACATGGCTAACAAGGATTCATACTCAAGTGAAGGTTCTGGGACAAAAGCGCCATCAGAGGAAGAGGATGTCGAGGTGAAGGTGTTCTCAGTGCAAATAAATATCTTATAGTCCCCGGCACTCTGGGTCTCCTTTTGATATGTCACTTGATTCTCCTCCTACCCTTTGGCAGTACTGATCCTATTATATAACTTGATTATTTCAAATATGGGTTTGGGATGCAGGCCACTAAGATATCACACTCTGACCTCAGATTTCTCATTGCTGTTCTAAGCCACTGAAGACACAGAAGAACAAGTATTTATTACGTGCCAGGAACTGTGCTGAGTGCTGAGAAGACAAAGAAGAGCAAAATCACAGCTCCTGCCTTCAAGGGGCTCACAATCTAATGGTGGAGATAACATACAAATAACTATGTATAAATAAGATATATACAGTAAAAATGGTGGGTAATCCCACTTACACCAGGAATGTCAGCTCCAGATTGTTTCAAGTTTACCATATCTAAGAGCCTTCAGAACATTACACTTCCCCCAAGCTCTCTTCGCTCCACACCATTCCAAAAGCTTCACCTCTTCTACTTTTCAACCTCTTGCCCTGGAACAGTTTAGAGTAAAATAACAATACATGGAAAGGATTTCAATCAATCAATTGACTCATAATCCCTGTGATTTTACAGACCAAAACACTTTCCTGGTCACCCCTCCTCTATATACATCATTAGCTCCCACATAGCAGCAAGCACTCTAGCATACCCAAGTTGGCTGCTAGCATAGGTTTTTAGATCTGCTTTTCAAAAGGAAAGTAACTCAAAAAGGGTTAACAATTTTAGTTTAATCAATGAAACATAAATCATTTGCCTAGCTCAGGGGGAAAAGTCAGCACTCTGAACTTCAGAGAATACAAACAGATGTTATAAGCAGACAAAAATACAAGCAGAGAAAATAACACAATTCAGCTGACCAACAGACAGGGCTTCTAGTTGTCTGACCATTACATCCATACCTAGTCAGTTACCAGAGAGATAAGCACCAACATCTGGGTTTTTAAAGCAGGGGACTTAATAGCTGCCCAGAGTATCATCTGGTCAAATCACACAATTCTTTCCAAAGTGAGCCTGTATCAGCAAGCACCCTAGCATACCCAGGATGGCTGCTAGCACAGGTTCTTAGATCTGCTTTTCTAAAGGAAAGCAACTCAAAACAGATTAACAATTTTACTTTAATCAATCAAGCATATATCATTTACCTAGTTCAGGGGAAAAAGTCAACACCTTGAACTTCAGAGAGTACAAACAAGTTACAAGCAGAAATTACAAGCAGAAAAAGAAACAGATGAGCACACAGGCTTCCAGCCTTCTGACCATTACATCCATACCTAGTCAGTTACCAGAGAGGGAAGCATCAGCATCTGGGTTTCAAAACCAGGGGGCTCAACGGCTTCCCAGAGTCTCATCTGGCCAAATCATACAACTCTTTCCAAAGTGAGCCCCAAAGCAAAAACTCACATCAGGGTATACATAACCTTCTCCTGGATCAGAGAATGTAACAGCCCTCTTAACCCACTGCCCAATCATAAAGTAATAAGGCATGGACATTCCTGAATAACAACCCACAGGCTCCATGTGACCGCATTCAGCCTATTAGGGGGCAGAGCATACTTTCACATCAGGGAAGGTTTCAGAGTCACTTAAGGCACTTAAACAAAGGGCCTAGGGGTAGGGAAGATCTTCAGATTCCCATAACAGAGCTCCAAAGGAAAACCTCACCTCAGAGGTATACATATATATCTATATCTATATCTATATCTATGTATCTATATCTATATCTATATCTATATCTATATATATATATATATATACATCTATGTCTATCTATCTATATATATATATGTATATACTTCTCCAGGGTCAGAGAACATCACAACCCTTGTGACCTGCTTGACTACAAAGTAATAACAGTTGTGCCTTCCTGAAAAACAAGCCTTCCAATAAAGGCTCCATGTGACCATATTCAGCCTGTTAAGGGGCATAGTGTATTTTCAAATCAGAAAAGGTCCTCAAATTCATTTAGGCCTATCAAGGGGTAGGGAAGATCTTTAAATTCCCATGACCATTACACCCCATTAGAATGTAAGCTCTTTGAAGACAGACTCTATCTTTGTCTGTTCTGTTTTATTTGTCTTTGTGTCTTCATCACAGTGAATTACACATAGTAAGTGCCTAGTAAATGTTTGTAGATTTTCTTTCCTACAATTGTTTTTCATATATTTGTTTGTTTGTTTTTGTTTGATTTTTTGAAGGGAGGAAGGCAGGGCAATTGGGGTTAAGTGACTTGCCCAAGGTCACACGGCTAGTGTCTAAGGCTGCATTTGAACTCAGGTCCTCCTGATTCCAGGGCTGATGTTATATTCACTGCACCACCTAGCCCCCCTCTTTCATACGTTTGTCCACTCATTCCTAGTGGTGCACATGGCAGCTGTCTACAACTGAAGAGACCAAGCCCTTAGAGCCCACTTTCATCCACCTGCTTTGTGGGTACAAACCTTAGTCCCTCTTGTAGAGTTTCTTTTTTCTCTATCTCCACCCATATCATGGATCAAAAGAGCTACCTTAGAAGCAGATTAAAGGCCAAAAAAATATAGGTAGAGAGAGCAGGGCTGGCTTGTGCTAGCCACCCAGTCTTAGCACCCCATTCCTCTTCTCTTTACCTACTCTCTAGCCCTGCCCAAGTGAATTGAGAGAAGTAATCACATTCCCAGCAAGGAGAAAAAAACAATCAAAGCAGAAACAATCACTTTTCTTTCTCCCTATCCCCCAAAGACAATTTTTCCAGACCCTGAAAGATATAATAATATAAAACAGATAAAGGGGCCTGAAGTGGACACTTGGGCCTAGATGACATGCATATGTGTGTATTTGTATACATATATATGCATGTATATGTAAATGTGTGTATACATACAAACATATAATATGTGTATATATATATATACATATATTATATATGTGTATGTATATATACACACATATAATTTTAAGTGTTCAACTTGGACCTTTGTGGTATTCTTCTGGTGGTGCTAGAAGGTGTTGAGAAGGAGATTTTCTCATAGTCATAGCTCAAAAGTCAAATGAGTTACCAGCTGTTTCCTCATATGTTCAGTGGTTATAAAAATATTCATCCTAGCATTTTGACAGGAGAATTGTGTTACCTGCCTGTGTGATGTTTTGCAGCACTGAGTGGTAGATTCAGAAATGGTCATGGACTCAGAAACACTGAGTTCAAATCCCAACTCTGTCACTTACCAAGGTATGATAAATTGTAGTCCCTTAATTTCTTAATATATGTTTCTTCATCTTTAAAAATCAGGATAATTTTATTGCCCTGCTCGAATCATGGAATTATCGTGGGCAAAGTGTTTCATAATGTATTCTAGAAATTGTTAATAAAATAATTGTTAAACTGATATGATGATATTAACAATAATGATAGCATAATGACAATTATTATGATTTCCAAATACATTTGCCAGTCTATATGGGTAAAAGCAATTTTCCTCATTCTGGGTTCCCAACTCTCACAAAATGATAGATTTGGATCATAATTCATATGAGTTCTTTATTTCAAAGACATTGTCTATCACAATCAGAACTTAGTCTGCTCTTCTGGTTCATTAATCAATCAATGAATCAATCAGTATTTATTCAATATGTTTACCATGTGCAGGTACACTGCTTAGTGCTAGAAACACAAAAAGAATCAAAATACAGAACCTGCCCTCAAGGAGTTAACAGTCTAACGGTGGAGATAATATGCAAATACACGAATATACAAGGCAAGCTATATATCCCATAAATTGGAAAAAATCAGTGAAGGAAAGGTGCTAGAATTAAGAGGGGTTGGGGAAGGCTTGGCATTGAAGGGAAGCCAAGGAGGCGAGTAGATGGAGTGAAGGAGGTAAAGCATTCTAGCATGGGAGAGAGCCAGATAAAATGCAGAAATTTTCCGTCTCAATGAGAACAATCTGATTCATACACGGATTCTTTAGGGTTGTTACTTCTTTCTCTAGCACAAATTCTTGCACGTAGTACTCATTTAGTAACTAATTGTTGAATTCCATTGAAATCCCTCCTCCTCACATAGCTTCCGACTTTTCAATGACTTTATAGAATCTTATGTTGGTGGATGAAACTAACCATTTAATTTAATCATTAAAGTGAGGGGGGCCTTATATTGAGAAGCAAGCATTTTATTTCCTTTTTTAAAAATGCATTTTTTTCCTAAAGTCGTGAGTGGTAATCCTGTGTCTCGAGGCCCTGACTGCTCCAGTGTAAGTGAAGAAAGGCTTTTCATTTTCCCTCTTAGATCATAAGTCCTGTATTATTAGTGCCGCCTCAGCTTTAAACCAGGTTGCAAGCTGCTTATTCTTCAAAATGAAGCTTTACTTTTTTGCTTAATTGCTTTTGCAGGAGTATCATTAACTTCCAGAAGGAGGAGAAAAATGAGAACAGCAGTAGATGTAGTTCAGTATATTTTGAAGCTGAACACACATTTCAAAAACTAATGCAGCAATACTGAGCCAATTACAAAGAAGATTATTATGGAAATATACATAGCAGGGATAATGATAGAAATGAAGGTCTTTTAAATACCAGGTGTAGGCACCATCTGTGTTTATCTGTCGCTTCTCTTAACACGCCAAATAACAAACTACCCTGTTGCCCTGAGAGACTGGAAAATACCTTAAAGATATTTTCGACTTCTTTACATTTTGGCCCTCCACAGCCATGTGCCAGGTCCTGCAGATTCTTCCACAGAATCTCAAAGGTGGAAGGGTTTTCAGTGGTCATCTAATTCAACTGGTGTTTGATCAGAACCCCCCTCTACTTCTCCTCCCACCTGCAGCCTTACCACCCTAGAAAGGCATTCAACCTGAGGCTTGTTCTCCTGACTGGTGAGGTTCTATCATGGATCGACATTTCAGTTGGTGCAGTGGATAGAGTGCTAGACTAGGAGTTCAGAAAGTTCAGAAAGACCTGAGTTGAAATCCTTCCTTAGACATTAACCCTGACAAGTGGTCATTTAGATTTTACTTGAAGACACATTGTGATGGGGAACTCACTACCTTTCAAAGCAGCTCACTCTTACAGGAATGTAACATGTAACTTCTGGGCCTGCTCTCTTAAGGTCAGGAAGGCTACATATACCCTCAGGGTAAGTGAGTACCCTAAGGGGTCTGAGGGAAGGTCTCTTATCTCTACTATCAACTGGAGCCCCAATGCTGTGTATCCC
>CM053581.1:59712444-59740871 GCA_028627135.1 Pseudochirops cupreus | reverse complement strand
ATAGGAGAGAATAGACTGGGGGAGGGGGGAAATACTGGGATGGCTGTTTTGGGGTGGTGGGCGGGGGAAAGACGGGGAGAAAAGATGTAACTCAAAAAATTTAATAAAGAATCTCATATTAAAAAAAAAAAAAGAAAATAATCAACATAGATATATTACGTGAAAGCAAGATGCTATCAGAAAAAGATCCTTCAGCTTTAAAACCATCTGTTACAGTTGCCCTGCCAATATCAGAACAACCAATAATTTTCTGGCTTATGCTGATGGTATTTAACCAGGAGTGATGATGGAGATGGGCTTGTACATTCTTGCTAAAGGACATACATATAACTTTTCTTAGATGAAATAGGACGGGACCAAGTATTTATTCAGCACCTACTACATGCTGGGTGTTATGCTAAGCCCTTTACCAAGATCTCATTAGATCTCCACGATAACCTTGGGAGGCAGGTATTACTATTATTCCCATCTATTAACTGAGGAAACTGAAGAAGATAGAAGTTAAGTTACTTGCCCAGGATCACACAGACACTTGTCTGAGGCTGCCTTTCAACTCAATTCCTCTTGACTCCAAAATAAATTATCTATACAGTGTGCCCTTGAGCTGCCAATAAATGAAACAATTGTTCTTTAGATGACAGGCATATGGTTGTGTATATCCTTTAGCTTAACAAAGCAGATCTTTATTGTAACTCTGACTGGGTGCTTTCTCAGTGGATTGGTGACTTAGTCTGGAGAAGAGTTTCGTACTCTGGGGTAATATGAATCAATAAATTGGCAAAAAAGAAATCTTATAGAAGGGGTTGCTGGAGGTATTAAAACTGGATCTTCAACTAGACTTAGTCCCATGACTGGGTCTATTGTTCTAGCTCATTTAGCCTGATATCTGGTTTAGAAAGAGGAGTATGCTATGGTAGTGGCAGAAGTAGTAAAGAATGGTTTTAAAAATTATGGTAGCCAAGTAGCACCCAGAAAACTTCACCCTCTCCATTTGTATCGTAAGTAACATTATTTCCTTTTATCCAGTGCTTACAAGTGCTGAAATCAAATGAGTTTAGTTGAACTGTTTGATGTGCAGTGATTCAGAAAGGGAAGAAATCAAAAGGGTGGCATACAAAGAATTAGATGGACTATTCAATGCTCATGGTTATGCTGGACTAATATAAGAAAAACTGACAATACTACCAAAGTAAATGTACAGTTTTAATAGTATAACAAACTACCAGAGTGATATTTTGTAGAATTTGATAAAAGAGCGCAATAACAAAGATCTTTTGAATAATAAAGTATTTAGTATATCAAGAGATAAAATGGAAAAAGTAAGAATGAAAGGGAATTGGCACCTTCAAATATCAATCTCTATTTTAGAATAGTGATCATCGAAGCCATTTAATATTTGTTTAAAAATAGGGTGAATCAGTGGAACAGACAAAATAAAGGGGGAAAGAAATAACAAAATTCATTAACCAAAAAGAATATATTATTTAAGAAAAAAATATTCTGTATTTGATAAGAACTGCTAGAAATCTGTACATATATTTACAGAAATTGGACTTACACATTATACTGTGTGACATAATGAATTTTAAAAGGCTATTTAAATTTGAATATTAAAGATCATATCATACTAAGAAAAAAAGTAGATCTTTCATATCTTTGATTAGTAATGACAACTCAAATAATCAAGGAAGAAAGGCAATTACAAAAGATAATAGATAATTTTGATTCCATGAAATTGAACTGCTTTTGCACAAAAACAATTAACACATGTACAAGAGTGGAAGTGGCCCACCAAGAAACAAACCTTTGTTTCAAATTTCTCCGTTAACAGTATGCTACTTAGCCTATACAGACAAATAACATCACACGCATGTGTATATTTGCATTATATATGTATGTGTTTGTATATTCATATATTTCTATATTTATACATCTATCTATCTGTCTATCTATCTATCTATCCATCCATCCATCCATCTATCTATTTATCTATCTATCTATCCATCTATCTATCTATCTATCTATCTATCTATCTATCTATCTATCTATCATGGTGCCACACTCTAAAAGATAAGTGGCCAATGGAAATGACTAGCTATCAAAAGAGTTGTAAACTATTAATAACCATAAAAAAGAATGTTGTAAATTACTGGTAATACAAAAAATGTCCATCAGAATAACTCTGAAGTTTTACTTCATACCTAGCAAATTGACAAAAGATGAGACAGTTTAGCATGTGGCAATAAAGACAGACATGCATGGCTGGTCAAGCTGGGAATTGCTATAATTATTCTGAAAAGCAATTCGTTATTTTGGAAAAGAGGTGGCAACAATTTCCATAACCTTTGACCCAGAGATTCTGCTTATAGGTCTGGGGTGGGGAATCTGTGGCCTTGAGGTCACACGTGGCCCTATAGGTCCTCAAATGTGACTCTTTGACTGAATCCAAACTTCACAGAACAATCCCCTCAATAAAAGGATTTGTTCTGTAAAACTTGGATTCAGTCAAAACGTCACACACAACCACCTAGAAGTCCGCATGTGGCTTTGAGGCCACAGGTTGTCCACCCCTGTTCTAGACATATACCCCAAAGAGGCCACTATTAAAAAGAAGGGATCTACATACATAAAAAGTAAAATCTGAAGTAGTGGAAACTTTTGTAAAGAAATGGACACACAATAGATGTCCATTGATTGGTGATGTCTAAAAAATGGTGAAATATGAATGTAGTGGAATATTTACTCTTGTGATGTATAAAATGACACTGATACAAATTTTTCAAACAAGATAACAGTTTATAAACGTGACATGTATAACTGTTAAGGTGGGTCAATCTAGACACCTCAGCAAAGCCAGGGTTCTCACTGACGTGGAAAAGACCATTTTTATTGAGACCCCAAAGGAGGTAGGGTTTGGATAGTTGGTAAGCCTTAAGGGACTGGGAGTAGTCTTCACATGTGATTGATAAGGCCCCTCTCTGACAACTGTTAAGTCATTTTTCAATTGTGTCTGACTCTTTGCAACTGTATTTGAGGCTTTCTTGGCAAAAACATTGGAGTGGTTTGTCATTTCCCTCTCTAGCTCATTTTACAGATGAGGAAACTGAGGCAAACAATGTTAACTGATTTGCCCAAGGTCCCAAAGCTAGTAAGTGTTGGAGACCAGATTTGAACTCAAAAAGATGAGTATTCCTGACTCCAGACCTGGTGCTCTATCCACTGTGCCACCTAATTGTTCCTTTCTGACAATTAAGGAATGTTAATTGCTTCAAAGGCCTCAGCTGCCTCTAGGGCGGCTAGAAAATCAGAATCACTCTAGTAAATATCACTCAAGTTATCATTCCACTTGAGGAGACTAAAACATCTCTCATTTTAACAAAGAAAGACAAAAAAAAAAAAAAAGAAAGAAAACTGTTCCTTAGAGAGTGGCCTGCCCTAAAGTTGTTTCTTTGTTTACAGGTTAACAAAGCAGGGGTCCCAGGTTAAACTGGTTAGCAAGCAAATGTCCCTGGCAAGAGAAAGGATGAGTAATTGAAAGCTATAGCACCACACCCTTTCCACTATACCTTTAAGTGGATTTAGATTGAGTTTTTGAGGCAGATAGTGACAATTCTAAAAATAAATGCAGCATAAGTAGTAATTACATTATAAAACAAATACAGTAAAAAATGAGAAGTAATATTAATTTTTATTTCTAACACTGCTGTAAGAAATGATGAATGTGATGAAAACAGAGAAGCAAAAAAATTCATAAAATAATGCAAAGTGTAATAGAGACAAAAAATTATATAAACAATGATTATAAGAGTGTATATGGAAAGGACAGCAACCATCATTGTTGCTGCTTTTGTTTATTAATTTTGCAAAAAATACAAAGCATAAACTTGGCATTAAAGAAGAAATAAGTGAAGAAAAATTCTCTTATTCCTTTGCAGATGTGGAGAGGACCAGAGCTAGAGAATGTTTCCTATACTGCCACTTTTAATGTATAGGTACATTTTCCTAACACTATTTTTTTTTCTTTTCATATTTTTTTTATTTAAAAAAATTATTATAAGCAACATATCACTGGGTTGAGCACAAAAAGAAATTCAGGCAATCTAAAAATATGAGATATCAATAAATACTGATTTTGTAAAAGAAATACAGAAGAAGGATTTTTATAAGGTATTACATTCTATTTCATTAATATTTGGCTCTGATTGCAATTATATACCAATAGAGATTGTAAACTCTTTGAAGATTATATATATTCTTCCACCTTTGTTAATCCCCACATTTCTGCATAGTGTCTACAACAGTGTTATTACATAAATTGATTTTTTATTTTAAAGTGAAAGTTCTAGTAAGGACATCTAGAATCAGGACCTATGATTAAAGTAAAGTGGCTTATTGTGGCTGCAATACATTTTGCATTTTTAAAAAAACCTAAAATTGCACTTGACTCCACTTTGGAGTTCCATGGGCATCCCAGTTTTGTACTTTTCATATCTTGTCAACAACCCCATTCAGGGGGTCACCCAATATTTCTTCCTTGCCTTATTTATTTGCTTTGCTCTTGTTCACCAGTGGCCTAGGTTTAAAATTTTAAGACATGAGATGAACAAAGCTGAGCAAAGGCTCCTAGTGCCCATTCTATTGACCTTATAAATATTCAGGGCTAATTTAATTTCCCTTCCAAATCCCTCCTTGACTCCTTTTCCCTGATTTTATGCAAGGCAATTATGGTGTGCAGCACTTTACTACCAGAGTAAGTACCTCTTTGTTTCCTCTGTCCTTTAGTAGATATAGAAAGGCACAGAGTAAAAGAAAGCACGGGATTTCATTTGGATAAAAATTGAAAGCCGAGAATAAATTTTGAGAAAAGTTTGTTGTCATATAAGGACTTGGATGTAATTTGACAATCAAGTTGGAAAGGTCCATTTTCTTTGCAATGGGACTTAAGTTGAGGACTTAATGCAATTGGTCTCTATCTTTTGGATCACAAACAAGATGAACAGGTCTAAAGTGAAAAGTCTTATCGCTAAACCTGTTCAAAAATAGGAGCAAGGCTTTGTACAAAGAATTAAAGGTGAAATAAGTTAAAGGCCAGAACTTTAACTGAAAGCAATATCTGACAGGATAATTCAAAGATTAGTGTTTGCAATTTCCTTGTTTCTTTGGAGTTGTTACATTCTCTAATAAACCCCAACACTGAAAATAACTTATTTTAGGCCTTTAATAATTGAGAGACAAGTGTTTGATAATGAACAGAAAACTGGCCATGGTGTCAAGAAAATATAGGTTTAAATTCTACCTCTGACATAAATTAGCTCTATGAAACCCTAAACATGTAACCTCTTAGGATAACCTAGGTTACCTTTAAAAGATTACATGTTCTGGAAGAATTGCTAATGGCAATTGGCAGAGGGAGTTTTATCATCAGAAGTGCCCCTTAATAATGAAATCATGGGTCCAGATAAAACAGTAACACAAAAAATTGTTTACTTGTTTATAAACTTCCAAAGATCAGAACCCATTTTCAGTCCTTCTCAACACGTCTGAGATGTTGAGAGCTGCAATATGATTTTTGTGCAAGCCAGAGTAGTTATCAACTCAGAAGTACTAGTTTAGAGACTCTTCCTTCAGTTTTCTAGGACTAAGGATATACATCTGCTGAAATGGGTACATTAACATTTCTAACACATTTAACAGATTTGTGGTGAAGAAAAAAGTACTTCAAAAACTATGATATATTGTATTAATGAAAGCCACCAAATACATATGCACACATTAAAATTATGCATATATTATGAAAACAGATATATTTATCCTACAGAAAAATAAAAACATACATAAAAATTTTTCTTCTCTTCTTAAGGAGAAAAGCCTGATTAAGAAAAATTATTGCTGAATATCCACATAGATGTGGAGAGAGCAATGAACTTCAAACCAAGAGTCATGAGTTCAAATAGCTTAGATATTTTAGCCAAGTGACTGTGGACAAATCATTCTTATTCTTTGCATATAAATTTCCTTATCTATGGAATGGGAATACTATTTTTATAAACCAATTTATAGTCAGTTCTGACTTCTGTTTCTTGTAAGCCCTAATTGTTTTAGAAATACGCACATTATTATTCCAGATAACTGAAAGTATATGATGCTAAATATGTTTGGGGCAGAGGTGGGGAGAGGGGAATGGACATATACAAGGCACCATTCTAACTTCTTCTTTTCTTGTAAATTACTTAATTTAAGTATACTCCTATGTAACATAAGTAAGTAAGGGATGAAGCATACAGAGTATACTAGCAACTTTTTTAACTCCTTTATATTCACACAAACACACACACACATACATGTATGTACCATACACATAAATAAAACTACTATTAAAATGTACACTTAGGGTGTATGAAGCAAGCATTTGTCCAAGAAAGAATTTCCTACTATTAACAAATTGTAAATCAATAATTTACTTCCATATGTTTCAGTGTTTTCCTTTAAAAATGAAAATTGGATATGAGTCAATAGTGTGACATTGCAGTCAAAATATTAAAGCCAGGATATAAAGTAATAGAAGTATAATATGCACGTAGATAGGTGATAGCCAATAATAGTAATGCAATAAGTGGCATATATGTAGAGCTTTCAGGTATTGATGCAATTTACAAAAATTTCTCATTTGAGTATCACCGTAACGATATGAGGAAAGTACAGCAGATCTAAGCCTCATTTTACATGAGAAACTTAAAGCTTAGAGAGGATAAGAAATTTGCCTATACCCATACTATAAGCTGATCATATTACATCTAGAGTATTTCATTTTTTTTTTTACCACTGTGGTTGCCAACTGCCTTTGGAAACTTATACATTCCCTCTTTTGGGAATAGAAAACAATCAAAGAAGGTGGTCTCTAAATGTGCAAATTCCTTACAAATTAAACTCATCATAAGGTCTCCATGTCTTAGAAAAGATATAGAACCCTATCCTTAAAGTAAGAATATTCTGGAATGATATCCTTTCAATTCAATTTACAATGGTATCTACCATCTACTTCATCTATTTCCTCTCTTCTCTTAGTTTTAATTCTGCTCTGCAAAAACCTATATTCCCATTCAGAGGTGAAAAAATTATTATCCTACTGTGCTTCACCTATGGACAGGATATCTCTCCCTTATTTCTCTTCTACTTATTATTAGGTGCCTACTTGTTGTTTTCCACCAAAAAGATTTATTTTTAGGTTAAAATGTGTAAAAACTTTGTCCTAGTAATATCAATTGAGCTCTTCTACTTTTGCTTCTCCTGGTTTATGAGGTTCACCTTAAATCTTTAGACACTTGAACACATTTGTTTCTTGATTTTCCCTTACTCTTTGTTTTACCACTCATTTTCATCTCTTTTAAAAATAGGAAAAGCTGGGGCAGCTAGATGGTGCCATGAGTAGAGCACTAGCCCTGAAGTTAGAATGACCTGAGTTTAAATCCAGCATCAGACACTTGGCTAGCTGTGTGACCTTGGGCAAGTCACTCAACCCCAACTGCCCTGTCTTCCTCCTCCCCCCCAAAAAAAGTATTAAAAAAGTAGAAATAGCTTAGAAACATAAGAAATTTATTTTTTTTAACCAGTTAGTCTTTTGCCTGATAATTATACTTATTTAACTTATGTTTCTATGTTTCTTATTGCTGTTCAGTCATTACACTGTTTCAGTCAAAGATCAATTAAAAACACTGGAGATTTTTAGCCATAGAAGGGAGAATTTTCATAGTCATGTTACCTGTGTCCTAGTATTTGTAGGGCTTGTATGTGGAAGATTGAATTCAATTATTCATCTTTGTCAAGAAGGCAAAACTTGGAGCAAGAGATGAAAGTTGCAAAGAGAGAGTTATGTGCTTGAGTCAAGAAATACTTTTTCACAGTCTAGGCTGCCAGACAGTAAAAGGGTTCCCTATCACTGGAGGTCTTCAGGAAGAAGCCACCAGAGATGTTAGAGATGAGATTATTACTTTGGGGCAGACTAAATGTAATAATAATGAAATTTGAATATCCTTTTGTATTGCTAAGCTAAGAGGTACTTAGCACCTAGTTTCAAATTAAACCTCTGTTAAAGAAACAAAAGGTATGAACCCCATTTGCTGATGTAACAGGAAGGGGCTGAACAGGAAACTCCTGTTGCTGATAGGACAGGAGGGGACTGAATAGGCAGGAGCAATACTGTATATAAGGAAAAACACTAGCTGTGAAAGTCAGAACTTCTTGGGATAAGCATCATGGAGGCAGGGTAGCTGCTGGACTGAAGACTAAACTGAGAATTGAGAAGAAATGAGAAGAGGAATGAGAATTGAGAACTGAAACAGAATTTCTTGGAGTAATTGTAATGGTAATTAATTTAAATTTGAAGACCCCTTTTTGTTATGTGAAGTAAGCAGGTACTTAGTCCTTGGTAACTAATCAAACCTCTGTGAAAGAAACAGAAGACGTGAACTCTGTCTCCTGTTGCTGACATAACAGCAAGGAGTTGGGAGACAGGAAGCCAATGCTGTGTGTGGGTGTATATAAGAAAAGCCCCAGAGAGGCACATTCAGAATTTTCTACTGACAAGATACTGGTGGAAGAAGCTGTTCTACTGAGAGATCTGGGGAAGGCTGCAGTTGCTGCCGAGAAGGCTGCCTGTAAGACCAAAGTTGCTCCTGCCACTTGGAAGGCCAAAGTGGCTGCTGCTGTCTGGAAGTCCAAAATGGCCACTGCCACCTGGAAGGCTGAGATTTCTTCTGGGTCCTAGGGCCAGCCAAAATGTCAGAGGACTGAGGAAGCATGACCTGGATGCTAAGACTTTGTGGCTTGGTTGATCCTTGAATTTCTGGGAACAGAAATTGTGAAGGTTTTGAGATGTACTGAACCCTGTGAACTTCAGTGTGTAGCAGGAACTGCCTGAAGGACTGGACAAAGACCTGGGAACTGTCTGACTCTCAATCCAGGTGACTGGTGGATTCAGGTAGGAGTTGGAACCATGGAAGGGGATCCAGGGAATCTGAGAAACCACCCCAAGTCAAGATGAAGAAAAGATCTCTCCTTGGATATTGAATGCTGTGATGATAATGTGGTTTGCTAGTGACCTAGGGGTGGGGGGTTTGTGTATTTTCTAATGATTGTACTTAGTGATTAATGATACTTTGTAATTGTGAATCTGAATAAGAGACTGATTGAGTTAACTGGTGGAGGATTTGTGTATTTTATGATTATTGTATGTAGTGATTAGTGATACTTAGTAACTGATTGCTAAATAGGTGACTGATTTAATTTAACATACTTGCCCCATGAGTGGAAGACTGACTTGTATTCTGAGATGATTGAATGACTAAGTAAGGAGGCAAACCTCCTTAGGGATACCAGATGATTGTTCTTTTGTTCTTTGTTCTAAATATTATGACCACTTTGGTGAAAACTATGCGGCCGTTTAAATGAGAAGCTGTTGTGAACACTATATTGTGATTTTCTGTGATAAGATGTAATGTTGTGAATACTGTATATTGATTTGTTGTGAATGTTTCCCTTTGATTTGTTCTTGAATAATCAAACCTCTGTGAAAGAAACAGAAGGTGTGAACTCTATTTCCTGTTGCTGACACTATACTGTGTAATCAGAACCTTAAAAGCTGTTCATAGTAGCATTCTTTTGGGAAGCTGCTCATGCATGGCATTACAGCAAGCCACATATAGGCTAGATAAAGTGATTTTGAATGGAGCTTATGGTGCTAAAGGAGGGACAGCAGGAGCTGCTGAGGATTTCCAAGGGCCAGCTAGAGCTGCCAAAGGCTGAGGAAGCATGACTGTGATGCCTATATTTTGTCTGTTTGTGACTTTGTCAAGCCTTGACTTATAGGGAATAGAGACTGTGAAGGATTTAAGGTGGACTGGACACTGTGAGCTTCAGCATGGAACAGGAACTTCAGCATGGAGAACCAGACAAGGAACTGGGACCTGTCTGCCTTTAAATGCAGGTGAATCCAGATGGGAGCTGGGTCCATGGAAGGGAATCCAGGAAATCTGAGAGCCTACCCCCAAATCAAGATGAAAGAAGACTTTACTTGGATACTGTGTACTAACTGAGAAATTGTGACTTACTTGTGACCTAGGGGTGGATGGCCTGTGTATTTTCTGATAATTGAATAGTGAATGATGACTGAATAATGACTGATTTTTAACTTAGTGTGCCCTATGAATGGAGAACTATGACTTTTGTATTTTGTCACCCTTAAGGAGGCAAGTCTCTTTTAGGATGATTGAATGGTTGAGTTGATTGAATGATTGAGTTACTAAGTGATTGATTGACTAAATGATTGTACTTTGTTCAAAACTATGTGACCACCGTGGGGAAAACTATGTGGTCATTTTAGTGATAAGTTGTTGTGAATGTTGTATTTTGATTTTCTGTGATAAGTTGTAATAATGTGAATGCTGTATCTTGATTTTCTGTGACTGTTTCACTCTGATTTGTGATTAAATTAATAGAGTGTTCACCATACTATGTAATCAGAACCTTGAAAGCTATTCACAGCAGCCATCCTCCAGAAAGCTGCTCATGCTTGCCTTTACAGTAGACTAAATGACCTTTAAGGCCCCTTCCAACTTGGAGATTTGGTATGCCTGTGGAAAGTTTTGCAGGTTTATGATAGACTTTTTATTCATTATTGAATGATAAACTGAAATCACAAAAAAATTGTCTCTGTTAACTATTAACCTCTCAATGCCCAACTTATGCAAAAGGAATACACATAAAAAAAGAAAGAAAACATAGATAATAAGATAACATCCACTACTAATTTTTCTGGTATACATTATCAAAACTGATTATATATGCATATTTATATACATACATACATACATACATACACAGATATATACACATACACACATATTTAAACAATGCTACATCCACTGGCTCTTATTTACCACAGGCAAAAAAAAAGTTGATTTTAATAGTAGTATTCACGTGGAAAACATGAACAGCAGCATTATAGAGAAAATAAAAAGAATCATTATAATGCTAATTTAATAGCAGCAGGTAATCCCTACTACTTTACTCCAGCTACAAGAGTCTTCTGTTTAAGGATTAGCATTTCCCCAGTCTTATGTTCTACCTTTGAGACTTTTAATATCACAATGAGTAACTCTTATACAGTCTGTTTTGGAGGCTGTACACATTTGTTTGTTTTTAAATCTGTACTCAATCTCATATTACTTGAATAAAGTAAAACTTATTTTACTATATAGCAGAAAATGAGGTTATTGTGCTTCCCAGGCCAATTTAGCAAGTATCTATCAAGTGTTTATAGAATGCAAGGTCCTCCACTAAATTTCAGGGATTAAATATAGAATAATATCTGCTTAAACTTAAAATCTAGTACAGAAAGATCAGACCTTCAGACTTATAATTATGATATAAATTGGAAAATGATTAAATCCATAGAAAGTAAGGTGGCAGAGTCAAGATGGTGGCATAGAAAGAGGCAAAACCCGTGGCTCCCCCCATAACCATCTCAAATACGTACAAAATATGACTCTAAACAAATTTTAGAGCTCTAGAACTCATAAAATGCCAGAGAAACAAGGCTCCCACTGAAGGCAGCCAGGCAGATGGATGGAAAGGGCTCATCACAGTGTGTAGGGAGTACAGCCCAGCCCCATGCTGGAGAATGGTCTGGAGAGGTCACAAGAAAACCTGGCTGAAGCTTTGAGGAGAGCAGATCACTGGCAGCTGTGGTGGTTCCCAGAATTACCAACCTATAAGAGCCAAGGACAAAGGGAAAAGGTCAGTGGAACTCAGCTAAATTTTGGGGAGAGGGTCTGGCCAACTGCCACCTGAAATAGAAGCAGCTTGAAGTGACAGCCCTGCAGCTCCCTAATACTAGTACCTCCTAATAATTCTGGCAGCTGAGAAAACCCCAGTGATTTGGGTCAGAGCTCTGCCCTCTGAAAGCAGAGTTCTACTGAGCCCAAAAGTCAAGTAACTGACTGTCAACATGAGCAGGCAAAGGAAGCAAAGAAAGCTCAGCAATCCAACTTTAGATTCCTTTTTTGGGGACAAAAAGTATCAAAGCATGGAATGAAAGGAAGACAACACAGTCAGAACTACCACAACAAAAAGTTCAAAGAAAAATGTACACTGGTTACAAGCCATTGAAAAGCTTAAGAAGAATTTTGAAAACCAAATAAGAGAAGTGGAGGAAAAATTGGGGAGAGAAATGAGAATGATGCAAGAAAATCATGATAAGAGAGTCAACAACCAGACTGAAGAAAATAACACCTTAAAAATAGACTAACTCAAACGGCAAAAGAGGCCCAAAAAGCCACTGAGGAGAAGGATGCCTTAAAAATTCAAATTTGCCAGATGGAAAAAGAATCTCAAAAGCTTGCTGATGAGAATAGTTCCTTCAGAATTAGCAAAAGGAAGCAAATGGCTTTATGTGAAATCAGGATACTTTTAAATAGATCCAAACAAATGAAAAAATAGAAGGCAGTGTGAAATGTCTCCTTGAAAAAACCACTGACCTGGAAAATAGATCCAGGAGAGACAATTTAAAAATTATTGGACTACCTGAAAGCCATGATCTAAAAAAGAGCCTAGAAATCATTCTTCAAGAAATTCTCAAGGAAAATTGCATAGGTTTTGCAGAGGGCAAAATAGAACTTGAAAGAATTCACCAATCACCTCTTGAAAAAATATCCCAAAAAGAAAACTTCTAGGAATGTTATAGCCAGGTTCCAGAGTTCCCAGATCAAGGAGCAAATATTACAATCTGCCAAGAAGAAACAATTTGAATGCTGTGGAAACACAATCAGGATAACACAGGATCTAGCAGTTTCTACATTAAGGGACCAAAGGGCCTGGAATATGATATTCTAGAGATCAAGGGAGCTAGAATTAAAACCAAGAATCACCTACCCAGCAAAACTGAGTATAATGTTTCAGGGGAAAATATGGTCATTCAATGAGGTGGAGGACTTTCAAGCATTCTTGAGGAAAAAAACAGAACTGAATAGAAAATTTGACATTCAAACAGAAGAAGCATGAGAAGGTAAACATGGAAAAGAAATCATAAGGAACTTACCAAAGTTGAACTATGTGCATGCCAACATGGGAAAAATGAGAATTGTAACTTATGAAACTTTTGTCAGTATGAGTATAGGTGAAGGGAATATAAATATATAGATAGATAGATAGATAGATAGATAGATAAAGAAGAGAGATAGATATAGATATAGATATAGATATATGTATATATATATATATGTGTGTGTGTGTGTGTGTGTGTATACATACACATATGTAAATATAGAAGGGTATATATGCATTTAATACATATGGCAGTGTGTGTATATATGTGTACCTAGACAGAGGGCACAAGATCAATTGAATAGGAAGGGATGATATTTTAAAAGGTGAAATTAAGAGGTGGAAGAGGAATAGCATGAAAGGAGACAGGGAGAGACAGATCATCTCATATAGAAGCGGCAAGGGATAACTGTTACAATGGAGGGGAAGAACAGGAAAGCAAAAAGGGCATGGGTCAACCTTACTCTCTTTGAATTTGGCTTAGGGAAGGAATGACATACACTTTAAAATGGGTATCTTGGCCTACAGTAGAGTAGGGGGGAAGGGAATTAGAGGGGGTAGGATGAAGGGGAGAGGAGAGTGCAAGTTGGGGGGAGGGTTGTTAGAAGCACACACTTCTGTAAAGGGGCAGAGACAAAGTAGAGAACAGAACAAGGGGAGGCCGGGATAGAAAGGCGGGAAATATCATCAGTGTTACACAATATGTCCATTGTGGAGATGTTCTGTGTAACAACACATCTACAACACGTATTGTAATGCTTATCTTTCCAGTCAGGGTGGGTGAGAAGGGAGGAAGGGAAAGAATCTAGAATTTAATGTTCTAAAATCATATGTTAAAATATATATACATATATACATATATATATATAATTATTATTATTATTATTATTTACATGCAGCAGGGAAAAAAGATGTACAGGCGCTGGAATAAGGGATTCGTCTTGCTCTACCAGAAAGTCAGAGAGGTGATGGGGAAGGATATAGAAGAAAGCAGATTGGGCAAGGGGGCATACAGTGGGATGGCTGTTTGGGGGGTAGGGGAAAGACAGGGAGAAAATCTGTAACTCAAAATCATAAACTAAAAATAAACAAAAGTTAATTACAAAAAATAAATCCATAGAAAGTTACTCCAAAAGACATATGTAGCTGGATAATCAACAAAGTGAGACTGGGTCTTTAGAGAAGGCAAGATTTTAAAAAGGAAAAGTTGGGAGGAAAAGATTCCATTGCATGAATAAGGGATAACCCAAAAGATGACAAAGTAGCAGAGGAGGAAACGATTACACATGAGAGTAAAAAGAAATTGCTTGGCTGAAGAATAAAATAAATAAATGGAAAGTAAGTGGGGGGGTATAGGAGGAAACCAATAAGGATAGGACTATCAAAGGAATCATGGGTGTATTATAAAATGATCTCTCCCCCAACACACACACACACACAGACACACACACACACACACCCCACAGACTGAAAGAATAATGATGCCAAATTTTTCTTTATGGGGAAAACAACATCCTAACTATGAAACTTTATTGTTCTTGAATCATCAGTTGTTTTGTGTTTCCTATACCATAAAATTTGAACTCTTCAGTGTGATTTTTAAAGCCTTTTTACAATCTTCCCCAACCTAACTTTCCAGGCTTATTATGTTTTATTTCCTTTCACACATTATATACTCTAACCAAAGTAGACTACTAGGTTTTTTATGAAATCAACATTCCAGCTCCTACCTCTGCCCTTTGCCCAGATTTTCCTTCTTTCATATACTTTTTTTACTTTGACCTCTGAGAATATTTATTTCTGACAATGCTCAGCTCACATCTCAATCTAAATAGTAGTCCTTCAAAATTCTCTTAGTCACTAGTGTTCTTTATTTCCTCAAAATAACTGTTTACATGTTTTATGCTTCTAGAAGAATAAAAAGCACTTAGGCCCAGAACTTTTTTTTTAATCTCTGTATCCTCAGGATCTTGGATAGATACTTGAACATATAATCTTCTTAATAAATGTATTAGATTTGGATTGGATTGAACATAAATGCATTACCAATTTCAGGATCTTTGATTTTATTGGTCTTGTAATTACCCCACTGAGATTGTGGCCACCTGAATGCCTTGGTAGAGTCTTATCACTTGGTGTTCATTCCTCCACAGAAAGGCATTCCTTGTGAGAAAGAGAGGGAGAGTGAGAAGTAGGAGGGAAGAGGGGTCAAAGAGAAGAAGGGAGGAGGCAGGAGAGGGAGAAGGAGAGATTAGCCCAAAAGGCCATCTGTTGATTGAAATACTACCTACACTATTTCTTAACCTATGCAGAAAAGGAAAGGGAATTTTTGATGTTGTTATGTTTTTTGATTCTCCCCCATCTCCTTCAGGCTCAAGCTTGATCATTATGATTATACAGATTGTTTTTTTCTTTTTTCTGAGGGTAGAGGCATAAGCTTGTATGTTTACTTTCTCCACTTACTTTGTTTTACAAACCACTATTAAAGAAATGCTTTTTGAAAGCTTAAAGAAGGAAAGCATGATTTATTACAAGTCACCATAATTTTCCCAAAAATTCGGACAAGACTAACTTGATTTGCATTTTAAAGAGTATTTAGCAGGATAGATTTGGGGAATGGCATGGAAAAAATATTCCTGATTTCCCAAAAGATGTGTGAGATTTCTCATGATATACTTGAGGACAAGATGGAGAGATAAAGTCTAGAGGACTGTTGTTAGGGGACTGATAAACCTGGGCAACTGGTGGTGAATAATATAAAAACAGATTGTAACTATTATAAAGGGAAAACACAAATACCTATACATGGGTCCCAAAATTCTTCAGAACTAAGAGAAGCTTGAGCAGCAAGCCTAAAAAAGCCAGCCAGTATGAATAGACTACAAGGTCAATGACAGTCAACATTAGGACATAGCAGACAAAAAGAGGTAATGGGGCACTAGTATTACTCTAAAAATAGTGTCCAGAATGAGGGTAGTGGTGCCCAGCAATTAGAAGTGGCCAAGAATGTAATGAGCTACTTTAGGTACCAGTAAATTAACTTGCCCCTTACTCATAGCAGAAGTGGGGAATAATAGAGAGAAAATTCTTTCTTTGGTTATGATTAGACTAAAAGTCCCTTCTACCTCTAAGATTCTGTGATTCTAAGAATTACTAAATTTGGGTATAAATGGCATGAGCTTCTTTGGGAGGTCATGAGTCCCCACTCCTTAGAGGATTTCAAATTATGTCTAGATAGCCATTTATTAGGGATGTTGTAGGCCTTTCTTCTCTAAGTATGGTTTAGATTAGAGGGCTGCTGAGATCTCATTTGAGTCTAAAATTTTGTTATTCTACAATCTGTAAAACCTTAAGCCTGAATGTTATGGGCATCTTACTACTATGAAATACTCTATGATGGTAATTGGTATGACTCAGAGTTAATTTTTCCCACTGCATGTGAAATGAGAAAAATTGTTTAAAAGGAACATTATTCTCTGGTGATCTACATGTGCCTCTTCACTTAGGAGAAAGCCCTAAAAAACAATAGGTGCCCATTATATTTTTCAAATGGACCAAGTTTCAGCATTGATTCAGGCATTGCCAAACAGGAAGTCTCATGACTGGTTCTCTTACCAGGCTTAATTTTCAAAATTTCAAACAAAACTAGATATACAGCACCAATGTCTTCCAGGCGCCATTGTATCAAGAAAACATCAGTTGTCACTTGTTGGGACCGTTAACTAGATAAGTCCAAAGTAAAACCCAGAACAGAAAAGATATGTCATGCATTCTATAAATTGTGTGGTCTGAAAACCTATTAAAGCTGACAGGGAAGGGGGTTCTGAATTGGTGAGCAGCCTGATTATACTTCGTACTTTATTCCCTATTGGCTTTGGTTATGCCATACCTTTCCATTTCCTAGAGAAATAAATTAAAAGTCAGAAGTAATTTGCCTGATGGAGGGTGCAGGTGGATTTTTGCTCAGAAGTGCATTTGCACACTGTGAAATCCAATTTAACCCCTTGATGGGGGATGGCTTATTTTCCTTTGTTGACAGCTTTGTGGCAGCTAAAATAGGAACCTGATTAAATAGAGACAGTGAGAGATTGAGGTCTTGTTCTAACAGCGGGAGGATCAAGGCCTCTAATCTTATCTCCCAGAATGCTGAGATGAACTGAGGATGTCTGCAGAAAGATAAGCCCAGCTATTTTGAGCAATGGGGGAAAAAAAGAGAAAACTAGTGAAAGAAGACACAAACCACAGTTCCCGTTTTTTAAAAAATGGGTATCTTAGGGCATTTTAAAAAGAAAAATATGAAATTCTAATCAAAACCACAAAAGCAGGAATTATATGTTTACCTCTTTATTTGGAACAAAAGTCGACTTAGTATATTTTTTCTCCAAGAAGTCTCTTTTAACTTTTGGGAAAAAATGAATTTTAATTAAGTATGCGTGACAGAAACATTCTAGTATTTTAAAATTCATTTTGTTTATTATTGCTGTTTGAAATGTGTGTGCTTTTCCTATATCCTAAAATTAATCCTCAGTATAGAAAGAAAGCAGTCTTCTAACAATCTATATCTAACTTCAGACTAGGAAGTGATATTGTGGATTTTGTGGAATAACAATGGATGTTGGAAGCAGATGATCTGGACTTTTATACTCACTGGGATATTACTACTTATATGACTCCACAACTCATTTTCCCTCTCTTTTTTTTATTTTTTAAGCTGGAAAATGATAGACTAGGACAAGATCTCTATGTATATTCCAATTCTACATCCTATGATTCTGAATCTAACATTGCTAACCAATGTTCCACATCTACAGGATGAGTTACTGTAAAATGAGAGAAAATTTTCTTTTGTTTGCATAGCCTTTTTCTCCCCAATAATTTCATTAACAGCAAAATATATTGTGTGATCTTTATGGTCACTTCCACCTCTGACATTTGATATAAATATGAAATGTCTCTCTTAACTCACATGTGGTTTCTCCAATTTGTGTTTGAATCATAAAACTATAAGAGAAGGCAACATGTTGCAATTGAAAGAATACTTGAATCATCGTCAAGGGGGTACTTATTCAAGACCCAGTTCTGTTCTAACTAACTATGAGAACTTGAGTCAAGTTATGTTCCCTCTGATGAAATCAGTTTCCTCTGCTGCAAAATGAGGGGCTGATTAGAAGAGGTACCCCAAAACACTGAGAGAAGTTGAGTGGACCCTGTTAGGAATAACCAAACATTTGTCTTGGAGAAATGAAGATTTGGGAGATATGCCAGTTGTTTTCTGATATTTTAGAAGTGACAAAATGAAAGAGTTATTAGACATAGACTGTTCATAGACTGTTCAATCACAGAGGACAGAACTAGGATATCATGAGTGTAATCTGCAGATAGGTAGGTTTTAATTTCCTATAATAAAGCAATTCTCAACCTGTGGGTTATGCTTAATTTGTAACAATGAAAATACATCCTGCATATCAGATATTTACATTATGATTCATAACAGTAGCAAAATTACAGTTGTGAAGTAGCAACAAAAATAATTTTATGGTTGGGGGTCACCACAACATGAGGAGCTTATTAGAGGGTCATGGCATTAGGAAGGTTGAGAACCACTGAGAGTAACCTAAAGGGTAATGGAATGCCTTTGGAGGCAGGGCATTCACCATTGTTAGAAATCTTCAATCAGGGACTTGTGAATGTCCAATAGTTTTTGTTGTTTCAGGGGAGTTTCTTTTTCAGATATCCATTGGACTAGACTTTAGTCAGGGTCCCAGCTAAATACTCTTTGGTTCCATGATTCTATGATCTTTTCCAGCTCTAAATTCTTTGTTAGTTCCCTATTAATTAGAGAGTTGATGGGAATTCTAATTTCCCACTGAAGGATAATGTTAGGCAGAAGCCTTAAGGGATAGAAGAAATCAGGAATTTCTTTTTTTTAACTCGGGAATTTTCGTTCTACTGAGAGGAGAGAAGGCTACAGCAGAAATACACAAGCAATGAGCTACTCCTAACTTGAATGGAATATAAAAATGATAACTAGCATTTACATAGCATTGTAAGAATTGCAAAGTGAATAATGAGCTCACAAAACAAATTAAGATATGATCCAATTATACAAAATTGGGTCTTTCATTGCATTGGCTTGCTTTACTGTGGGAATTGGAAAATTTATTCTCTCACCTCTTCCTCTCCTGAATCATCACTTTCTGGCCAATTGACATCAATATCCTCTGGAATTTCCCATGCTACGTTAAGCCTAGATTATTTACTGGACAACCTTTTATAATAGGTTCTATCTCCAAGAAGCAAATAAACAAAAATCAGTGGATTTCCTTTGCTGTCTGAAAAAAAAAATGTTTCCTGTATAAAAAAGTGAATCAAACAATGAAGAGGAAGTTCTCTCATTGGCTCTAGAAAAACCCACTGTGTCTAATACCCAATATCTACCCATATAATATCTATATACTATAAATATAAACCTTGTTATATAAATGTTATATTTCCTGAAGACTAACTTGAAATTGTTTCAATTGCAACAGGATGTTTGAATTACATTTCCATACTCTTTGAAAAGTTGGTCTGAGAAGTTGAGAAAGCCTCTTAATCTTGGTATAATTTGAATTTTCTTCATCATAAAACCCAAGGAATCATAGACCCAAGAGTAGATGTATTCTACCTATGGTCCTTTGGCACAAAGATTCCAGATCACCCCCAACAAACCCTCCCACAGCCAGACAACTGAGGTGAAGTCATTTTGCATTCCTATTGACTTATCAAAAATCCCTCATAACAAACAAGGAAATGGATATCCCTGCCTATATTCATCTAAAAACTTCCTAGGCCTAAAAATTGGAGTTACTGTAGAGGACACTTATTACCTTCTAAATCTTATTCCATAGGGCCTCAACAGAAAGTTATTCCTCCTATGGCAGCAGAACCCATAAAGTATGAGTGAGAAAATTATTACCTCAGCGGGAAAGAGTCTAGTCAAACTTCTTAGTTTCTACTACTCTTCAGCATCCTTTTTCACTGGGGTGACCTATTATAGGAAGGTATGTAATTAAAGAAGCTATTGCTCCATAGACATCACTACAATATTATTCAATATTAGAGTAAAAGTTGGGATTCTCTGAACAAAAAAACATATCAAATTGATAAAACACGTTCTTATACTTTGTATTATAAGGTAAATTAATTAAATTATATCTGTCATGTTTATCTTTGGTTGCTTGTATTACTAAGTTTCAAATTTCCTGAGAATATTTTATATGATATGCTTCAAAAGTGTAAGATAGGGACTCTATGTATAAATTATCATTATGTAAGTATCTTTCATTTATAGAATTTCAGAGTGGGAAGGGGGCTTAGAAGTCACCTTGCCCAAATATTATCTGAACAGTTTTTCCTTTTGCTTTTGTCTAGAAACCTCAGGGATGCTGAAGTTGTAGCCCTTGAGCAACCAATTTAACTTTTAGAGAGCCATTAAAAAAGCCCATTAAGGTGAAATTTGTCTTCTGTTAGTCTGTATTGCTGCTTTTTCTGCTTTCTGTAGCATTGCAGAACAAATTTAATCCCTCTTCTAGAGAAACCTCCTTTATGATTACTTGAGGTCAGAGTATCTGTACTCCCTAAGTTTCTTCTTCTCTTGGCTAAATATATGAAATCATCTCCTATCTATTTATTACCCTGATCAATGTTTCTGAGTGTTCTCTACTTTGTTAATACCCTATAAAAATATAATTGCCCAAAATGGATAAAATTGTAAAATTGTCCAGATTCAATCTGATATGACTTCTATATGCTTTTTTGTTACCAAAAATACAAAGGCTCTAGTAATCAATTACTCTTTGGACACACAGGACATTAGGATTTTTTCAACCATGACAAGTTATTTTGCACCAGGGCATTTGTCTTACTTCCACAACTCCCCCCTCCCCTATTTATTAAATGCCAAGCTATTAGGTAAACTCTTCTTCCCTAGATACTGCTTTCAAGCTACTACATTTGGAATCTCAACATTTTCTGCTTCATTTTGGCAACATTAATATTTCTGAAGTATCTGAAAAGATCCTTAGGGAAAAAAACGAACACTTATAAAGAGAGGAAAAGAGAGAGTGTTTGTGCATACACACCATGTCATCCACCTACATGGGCACAAATTCCATCATTTTCTCTTATGGCAGTAATGAGCCACTTATTACCATTTAACCTTGTTTTTATTCCTCCATTTCTAATGAATAGTCAATGTAGTGGGAACAAAAAAGAAAGTATATTCAATGTAGATCCACAATGTAGTTCAGAGAGTCAAGTTTTATCTTAGATTTGAGCATATTTTGAACTGTTTCAACTATGCTCTAAACTGCATCTCATTTAACATTTTGGAATGCCTCAAAAAAAGTTGCTCCTTGAAAAATTGCCTTCTGTTCCTGTATATCTGCTAATATTTTAAGTATAAACAAGTTCAAAATTTAAGAAGCTACCACGTTAAAAAATTTAAAAAAATTAACTATTTCTTGTCTCTTTACTTTGACTTGGATGTCTTTCAGACTATCCTGTTAAGAAGTTAGTAGAATCCTGATCTAACTGTATCTATCTATCTATATATGATGTATTAATAATAATTAGATATAATTATATAATAATAATAATAATTTCTCCCATTTGTATAGCAGCACTTTATGGTTTTCAGAGCACTCTAAATACATTATGTAATTTGATCTTCACAATAACACTGTAAAGTAAATGTTATTATTCTCCTCATTTCAGAGGAGGCTTCTGTGATCTAGTGAATTTTCTCTGAATGAGGCAACTAGTAAGTGTCTGAATAAGGATTTGAACTCATCATCCCAACTTCTTCCAACATACTATCCACTTTGCCACTCTGCTTCTCAGGAGTTTAGATTTTTTCCCTGCATTAAATCTTGGTTTTCTAGCAGTACAAGAAGGACATTTGATATCACCATGTTGTTCTTGTTATCTCCTTGTGTTTTCAGAATCAGAAACAGACATAGAGATTGGTTTGTTCAATCCATTCAGTTTCAAATTGGGGATCAGATCAATCATGTGATTAGCCCAAAGCTGTTGAGGCAGCAAGGTGGCACAGTGAAAAGAGCATCAGGAACACATATGTTCAAATCTGGTCTCAGATAGTTCCAAGCTATGTAATATTAATTACATAGTCACTTAACTGCTATTTGCCTCAGTTTCCTGATATATAGAATGGAGATAATAATAGCACCTACCTCCTAAGGTAATTGTGTTGATCAATGGAGATAATAATTATAAGGCACTTAGCACAGTGCCTAATACATAGCAAGTGCTATGAAAATATTTGTTATTGAGTTACCATTAAATTAACCTGAGATCACACCGGTATTAGCAGAATCTAGGTAATAAAAAATTGAACTTGATGGGATCTCAATGGCCAAACATAACTGAAACCAATAACTAACAGAATAATCCAAACATAACTAGTCTAAAACATAGTTGAAAACAATACCCACTGTACCATACCCCATAAGTGGTCATAACCCTTTGCTTGAAATCATCCCGAGAATGAGACTTACTGTTTCCCAAGACTTTCCAATCTATTTTTATTGGATAGATCTAATATTAAGAAGTTTTATTTTCTTAACATGAAGTCTTATTTGCCTCTTTGCCATCTCCATTCACTATTACATTTTCTACTCTCTGTAGGAAAGAATAGAATAAAGCAAACAGAATAAGTCTAATGCCTCTTCCAAATGATTTGTTCTTGTTCAGCTATTAATTGTGTCCAACTCTTTATGACCCAATTTGGAGTTTTCTTGGCAAAGATACTGGAATGTTTTGCTATTTCCTTCTCCAGCTCATTTTATACATGAAGAATTGAGTCAAATAGGGTTAAGTGACTTGCCCAGGGTCACACAGGTAGTAAATATAAGAGGCCACATTTATTTTTTGTTTTTAGCTTTAAATAGTATTTTATTTTTCCCATAACTACATATCAAGAAACTTTTAACATTAATTTTCACAAGATTTTGAGTTCCACATTTTTTTATTCCCTTCACTCCCCTCCCTTCATCTGAAAATTGTTGGCAGTTTGATAGTTTATACATATGCTATCTATTTTTTTATTTTTTAAAATGAAATTATTTAGATTAATTTTTGAACAATCACTTCTGTAAGTTTTAAATTCCCCCCACCCCTCCCCACTCTGTCCCCCCAAGATGGTGTGTAATCTGATATGGGCTCTATACATACATTCCTATTAAACACATTTTCACGTTAGTCATGTTGCATAGAAGAATTATAACAAGTGGGGAAAAACATGAGAAAGGAAAAAAAGAACAAAACAAAAAAGAAAATAGTCTGCTTCATTCTGCATTTCAATTCCACAATTCTTTCTCTGAATGTGACTGGCATTTTCCATCATGTGTTCTTTAGAATTGTTCTAGGTGCTACACATATGCTATCATGTAAAACATATTTCCATATTCATCAGGGGTGTGGAAGAAGAAAAAGATCAAAAGGAAAAAAAAAGAAAGAATAAAGTAAAAAAATACTTCAATCTGCATTGGAATCCATCAGTTCTTTATCTGGATGTGGAAAACATTTTCCTTCATCAGTCCTTTATACATGTCTTGGGTCATTATGCTGCTGAGAACAGCTGAGTCTTTTATAGTTTATCATCACACAATATTGCTAATACGGTATATAGAGTTTTCTTGATTCTGCTCATTTCATTTTGCATCAGTTTGTGCAAGTTTTTTCTGGGTTTTTCTGAAATGTGCATGTTAATCATTTCTTATTGCACAATAGTATTCTATTCCATTCATATACCATGGCTTGTTCAGCCATTTCTGAACTGATGGCAATTCCCTCAGTTTCCAGTATTTTGCCACCATGAATACGGCTACTACAGATATTTTTCCACATGTGGCTCCCTTCCCCTTTTTTATGATCTCTTTGTGATACAGATCTAGTAGTGGTATTACTAGATCCAAGGGTATGCAGAGTTTGGTTGCCACTTTGGCACAGTTTTAAATCACTCTCCAAAATGTTTGGACTAGTTCTCAGCACCGACAGTACATTAGTGTCTCAGTTTTCCCACATCTTGCACACTGTTTATCATTTCCTTCTTCTGTAATGTTAGCCAACATGATTGGTGTGAAATGGTAACTCAGAGTTTTTTTTTTTAATTTTCATTTCGCTAATCAAAAATAATTTAGAGCACTTCTTCATATGGTTATAGATAGTTTTGATTTCTTCAGCTGAAAACTGCCTGTTCATATCTTTTGACCTTTTATCAATTTCGGAATGACTCATATTCTCATAAATTTGACTCATTTTTTATATATATTTGAGAAATGAGGCCTTTATCAGAGATACTTGCTGTAAAGATTGTTTACCAGCTATCTGCTTTTCTTCTAAACCTGGTTGTATTGGTTTTGATTTTACAAAGGTTTTTCAATTTAATATGATCAAAATGATCTATTCTACATTTTGTAGTGCTCTCTCTCTGTTGTTGGCTCATGGTTTCTTCTTCTATCCATAAATCTGAAAGGTGGACTATTCCTTGCTCTTCTAATTTGCTTATGGTGTCACCCTCTGTATCTAAATCATGCACCCATTTTGATCTCACGATATTTCAGAAGGCAAAGGAGCTAAAACTACCATGAAGGGTCATTTATTCAGTGAAATGAAACAAAATACATCAAGGGGAAAAATACTTATTCAATTAAATAGAAAGATTTTAAGCTTTCATGAGAAGACCAGAATTAAACCAAAAATTTGATCTCCAATATCAAGACCAAAGAGAAACCTAGAAAGGGCAAAAATGAAAAGAGAAGATAAGGAACTCAATGGAGGTGACCTGCTTGCATCCCTACAGGGGAAGATGATACTTCTACTTCTTAAAAAATTGGGCCAGAAATAGTACAGCTAAAAGGAATAAACATAGAGAGAGGGTACAGGTATAAGGTGAATTGGAGGCAATGATATAAAATAATTAAGGGATGAAAAAGAGGATGTAGCAGAAAGGGCAAGGTAGAATGGGGTAAATTATTTCCCATGAAGAGACAAAAAAAAATCTAATATTAGAATGGAGGGAAAAATGGGAAGGTGGGGGATGGGCATTGCTTGAACTTTGCTTTCATCAGTAATGGCACAAAGAGGGAGTAATATACACAAGCAGACAAATACAGAAATCTATCTTACCCTGGCAGAGAAGTAGGAGGGAAGGAGATTAAATAAATGAAGGTGGGCAGTGGGAATTGATAGGAGAGAGGGAATATGAGGGGAGGTGGTAGACAGAAGCAAAACACTGGTGAATGGGAAAAGATGAAAGTAGAGAGAGGACAAACAGGAGGAAGAATAGGATGGAAAGAAATACAAAGGTAGTAATCATAAGTGTGAATATGAGTAAAATGAACTCTCCTACAAAACAGAAGCAGATAGCTGGGAACATTAAAAAACCAGAATCCTACAATATGCTGTTTACAAGAAACATACCTGAAAGGGCAGAGCCAAGATGGCAGAGTAAAAGTAGGAACCTGTTTCAGCTCCTGCTACAAATACCTCCAATATCTGTAAAAAAATTACTCTAAACAAATTTTAGAGCTACATAACACACAAAATGACAGAGAGAAAAAATTCTCCCCTGGAAGGCAGCCTGGCAGGCTGACAGGAAAGGTCTATTGCAACTGGCTTGGAGCTGAGCAGAGTCCCACATAAGCCATAGGCCCAGACTTGCCATAGCAGACTTCAAGAGAGTGAATCACCAGCAGCTGTGGCAGTTTCCGGACTTCTTAACCCATAAATGCTAAAGAGAAAATAAAAGGTCAGTAGGGAACTCTGTTGGAACTGGGTGAGCAAAGAGTACAGCCAGGTCCCTGCCTGTGCTCCCACCAGGAGGCAGAGTGGTTGAAAATTCTGTCGTGTGGCTGCCTCCTGAGCTCCTGACCTGCAAATTGTAGGGGGACCAAGTGACCTTTCAGAGGACAATTGCTCTGGCTTTGACCTCCTCGGAACTGGGTCACAGTCTTGGCTGGTGGTCCTGGGGTGAGGAAAGCAAGTGTGTCAGAGCTTGTGGTGGCTGTAGAGAGGGCACCCAAACAGTTCTGAAAAAACTGTGAAAACCCCAGCAATTTGAGACACAGCTCTCTCCACTCTGGAAGCAGAGTTCTACCATGGCAAATGAACTCAAAATTCAAGTAATTGTCTGGCAAGATGAGCAAACAGAGAAAGTGCAAACAGACCATAGAATCTTTGTTGGGGAATAAAAAAGGATAAAAACATGGAACCAGAAGAAGACAAAAAAGTCAAAATTCCTTCATCAAAAGCTTCCAAGGAAAATATGAACTGCTCACATATCACGGAGGAGCTCAAGAAGGATTTTGAAAATCAAGTAAGAGAAATGGAGGAAAAATTGGGAAGAGAAATGAGAATAGTGTAAGAAAATCATGAAAACCAAGGCAACAGCTTGATTGAAGAAAATAACACCTTAAAAAAATAGACTAACTCAAATGGCAAAAGAGGCTCAAAAATCCAATGAGAAGAATGCCTTGAAAATCCAAATTGGCCAGATGAAAAAGAAATTTCAAAAACTCACTGAAGAAAATAATTCCTTCAAAATTAGATTGGAGCAAATGGGACCTAATGACTTTATGAGAAATTAAGATACTATAAAACAGATTCAAACAAATGAAGAAAATAGAAGGCAATGTGAAATATCACATTGGAGAAAGCACTGACCTCTAAAATAGATCCAGGAGAAATAATTTAAAAATTATTGGACCACCTGAAAGCCATGATTTAAAAAAAAAAAGCCTAGAAATCATCCTTCAATAAATTCTCAAGGAAAATTGCCCTGATATTCTAGAATCAGAGGGCAAAATAGAAATTGAAAGTATTCACTGATCACCTACTGAAAAAGATCCAAAAAAGAAAACTCCTCGTAATATTATAGCCAAATTCCAGAGTTCCCAGGTCAAGGAGAAAATATTACAAGCAGTCAGGAAGACACAATTTGAGTATTATGGAAACACAATCAGGATAACACAAGATTCAACAACTTCTACATTAAGGGATTGAAGGGCTTGGAATATGACATTCTGGTGGTTAAAGGAGCTAAGATTAAGGCCAAGAATCACCTACACAGCAAACATGAGTATAATGCTTCAGGGGAAAATATGGTCATTCATTGACATAGAGGATTTTCAAGCATTCTTTTTTTTTAACATACATAACTACAAATTTATTTTTAACAGTAGGGCTCATAATTTTACCAAATTACATAATTTAGAAATGTACAATGTCCCAAACATTATGTATTTAATACTTCCCATTAACAATTTTAGGTGAATGCATTTCCAAATGGCTTCATACAAGAAATAAATTATACCTCTAAAATGATGAGCTACAGGCTCTGGGAACCCCCCTAAACTCTGATTTAATCCTCCCACTCAATGAAGCCCTTGCCTGAGGCCATAAGCCCTTCCCCATGGCTCTGCCCAAACCTCTGCCACTCTCTAGTCCTTCAGTGTTTTATCTTGGCCCAAATCTCTGTCACTCTCTAGCCCTCCACTGTTTCATTTCCTGGTGGAGGAATGTAAGGCAGGGATAGGGAAAGAAGCAGGTCCTAGGGGTGTTCTTTTCCCCCAAGTCAGCGTCCAAAAGCTTCTTCATTTTTTTTTCTCCTTACTATTTCCAACACAAACATGAAACATTTCAGACACACAGAGCCATACCAGACATAGAACATTATAAAGTGTACCCAGAAGGTAATTCTAATTCAGACCAGTCAAAAACTCAGAATCTTTTCCAAATTTTTCTTCCTTTCATCTTTTCTCTTAAACTCATATTTAATTTGGTTGGGTATCATTGCTGACTCCCCCGGGTCAGAAGACCCAACTAATTATGGAGGAAACACCTCCCTCCTTCAGTCACCCATGAAGCCTACGAGATGGTGTCCTTATCTCAGAATCAACCCAACCTGCACTTTTAGCTGAGAGCCATTGCTGGTCCCTCGAGGTTAATGAAAAACCTTACAAATTAAGACTCAAGAACCCACAAGGTATCTTACCCATGAGCTATGCACACATAGTTTGCATGACTATCCTTTTTTCCACCAGCCAGCTGGAGTTTCCTGGTTCCTTTCTGTATGTTCCAGTTCCTTCCAAAAGTTCCTCTCTCCGGGACTGTACCCACATGGAGCCAGAACTCCCCATATAAGTCCAGAGACCACCAGAGAAGTGTCCGGAGGGTGCCTGCCTTGAACAAAGTGGGAAGCAGTTGCTCACAAGTGGGGGGGATCCCGGACAAGACTCCATATCTGTGTGGGGTGTGGAGACCCCCCA
>CM053581.1:59665281-59697489 GCA_028627135.1 Pseudochirops cupreus | reverse complement strand
GCACATAACTGTGCACTGTTCTGCCTATTTACAAACAATTTTATATTTCCTTCATTCTACTGCCAGTATAAATTTTCTTATTCATGGATCTTGTTATGTTAGTTTTCCATCTGAGAATTGTCAGCAACTCCTGATTGCCTAAAAAAGTCAAATTGTTAGTGTGAAATTCAATACCCTCCAAAATCTAGGGGTAGCCTACCTTCCTAAAAATTTTTCTAGCCAACAAACAAGCATTGAGCAGAAATTATGATAAATTGTTTTTGCAAATAAACTAGGGGAATACTATCTAGTATCATTTAGCTCAAAGAAAGTTATGTATGTATGCATGTATATATGCATACACATACGTACATATACACAGAAATGTGTATGTATGCCTACATGCATATGTTTAACTCTTATGTATATGAATATAATACATATATATGCATAAATACATGTGAACATGAGCATGCAAGAATATGACTATAGATATATTTATGACCCAGAGTACATATACAATATCTTTTGCATCTTCTATGTGCCACATATACTTAGATATATTGCACATACAGTATATTGAATGTCACATTATATGCCTATGTGGAGACAGATGCGTTTGTATATAATTATGTCATTCGTATCATATATGTATATCATTTTATATATTTACATGTATATAAATCCTATTTGCCTTGGTTTCCTTTTCTGTAAAAGGAGGTGGAGAAGGCAATGGCAAGCCAGTCCAGTATCTTTGCCAAGACAACCCCAAATGGATTTAGGAAGAGCCAAACACAACGTAAAATGACTAAATAACAACAACAACAATAATATAGAAATTTCAATTATATCGGAAACTATGAACTAGGTAATAGTTCAAAGAGTACTGACTTAGAGTTAGAAAGAATTGAATTCAGATCCCATCTAAGACACCCATTACCTGTTTATTCAACTGTAAAATGGGCATAATAATAGCACTTATTTTTAGAATTATTATGAAGATCAAAAGAGGTGACAAATGTAAAGTGCTCAGCCAACCTTAAAGTACAATATAGTATAGTGTATTGTAGTATAATGTAGTATTATATATTATAGGGAAGTACAGGGTGTTAAGGGAATATTGGTACCTCAGGTATGAGCGTTGCTGAGACAGTTTTCCCAGAATTTATTTATATTAAGTTTTCAACATTGATTTCTAGAGGTCAAAGGTCATAAGATTTTGAGTTCAAGATTTTCTTCCCATCTCTTCTCTCCCCCCCACCCCGAGATGGCAAACTCTGATTACCCCTTCCCCCAGTCGGCCCTCCCTTGTATTCCACCTCCATCCTCCCCTTTCCTCTCTTGACTTACCATTTTACCATACACTTTTTCATTTTACTCTTTTATTATTCCTTATTATTTTACTCCTGCCTCAAAGTGCTGTGGCAATGGGCAAATGATGAAGCAGCATGTGTGGATACAGTGGAAGCTGTAGTCACAACTCTGCCCACAGGTGGCTCAGGCCATAGAATAGTCTTCTCACTAGATTGGAGAAATAGTTGTATTCAGCAGCCCTCTGGTTATCTAAGCAGTCTTTTTAAAAAGACCATACCCTCAAAATTGTCTGCTTAACTAATCTAACACTAATCTGCTTACCTCAGGCAGAGATCTTACCCTGCGGTTGAAACATAAATAAAAAAATTCAAAATTTCTTACGAAGATGATTCCATTCACCATTGGTACATGGAATATGCACACAATTATTAATAACAGAAAATCCAGTAAACCTGAAAGATAAACAGTTCTTGTTGAGAATGAACTCATCAGGTTTATGGCAACCCTGAGTGAAACAAGGATGGCAAATGAAGGCTAGCTTACCAAAGTTGTAGCTAGATACGTGTTTTGTTTTGGTTTGTTTTGTTTTTCATGAGATAGACAATTTAAAGTAGAGGAAAAATCCAGTAACAATATCCAGTCGTGATTTCAGAATGTGTCAGTCAACAGTCTTTTTAAAAAAATAACTTCATTACTTATAATAACCCACATCCAAAGTTACACTGTTCAATTCTCTTCTGTATTTGTAGAAGTAGACACAGCTTTCAACTCAGCCAATTAATTTTACCCCTGTTAATCAGCACACACCCACTTTAGCAACTATATCTTAATTCTGTCCAAATTATCCCAGTATCATACAGTACCTAAATAAAGATAAGGAGTTCTATTTCCCAGACAAATAAGATTGTGTTATTTCATGGGCTTGGGGGAATCTGCTCATCAGACTTGGATTGTTGTGCTGGTGAAATAGTCATTTGAAAGAGGTTAGGGAACCTGTTTGTGGAAAATATCTGATGAGGGATGATGGAGTCTTCAAGTCTTTATCCCCTTCCCAGTATGCCCCCACTACTTACAGGTGTAAGCATGTGCCATATGGTTTCTTTGAAGGCTTTACAGATTTATTCCCTTTATTTAATCTATCAGCTGATGACACTGGGCTCCCTGCTGTTCCTCACACAAGACACACCATCTCCAGAATATACAATTTCATTGACTGATCTCCATCTGAAATAATCTTCTCCCCCTCACCATAGTCTTCTGAATCCCCTGGCCTCCATAAAGACACAGCTCAAATCCAGCCTCCTACAACAAAAATTTACAAATTCCCTTCAATGCGAGTAGCTTATCTAAATTATGTCTGTCTCTCTCTCTATCTATCTATCTATCTATGATCTGTCTCACATATGTGTGTATAATATATCTATTCACATATATCAATATAATACATACATACATATATGTAGTTGATTGCATGTTATCTTTCTCATTAGAATCAAGCCCTTTGTGGATCGGGACTGATATTTTTTAAAATTAGTATTTCATTTTTCACCAGTTACATGTAAAAACAGTTTATAACATTCATTTTTAAAACTTTTGAGTTCTCCCTTCCTCCATCCACCCCACTGAGAAGGCAAGCAATTAGATATAGAGTGTACATGTGTAGTCATGAAAAACATTTCAATAATAGTCATGTTGTGAAAGAAAATATAGACAAAAAATCCCTCAGGAAAAGTAAAGTAAAAAAAAAAAGCATGCTTCAATCTGTATTCAGACACCATCAGTTCTCTCTCTGGAGATAGATAGCATTTTTCATCATAAGTCTTTCAGAGTTGGTTTGGATCATTCTGTACCTGAGGTTAGCTAAGTTACTCATAGCTCGTCATTTTACAGCATTGCTGTCACTTTGTAGACAGAAGACTTAACTTTATACTACTAGTTAATGTAAGTGTAATGGGAATCTGAAGATCTTCCCTGCCCCTAGGCCCCTTGATTGGCTTAAGTGAATCTGAGAACCTTCCCTGAATTGAAAATATACTCTGCCCCATAAAAGGCTGAATGTGGTCACATAGACCCTGTGGTGGGGAGGCTTGTTTTTCAGGAATGCCCATACCTTGTTACTTTGTGATTGGGCAGCGGGTCAAGATGGTTGTGACATTCTCTGACCCAGGAGAAGGCTATATATAACCCGATATGAGGTTTTGCTTTGGAGTCACATTGGGAAGAGTTGTGTGATTTGGCCAGATGAGATGTTGCGCAGCCCTTCAGCTCTCCAGCTTTGAAAACCCAGATGTTGGTGTTTCCCTCTCTGGTAACTAACTAGGTACAGATGTAATGATCAGAGGGCTGGAATCCCATCTGCTGATATGTTTCTCCGTATTTTTTTTTTATCTCCTTGTTATTCCTGTTTGTATTCTCTGAAGTTCAGGATGCTGACTTTTTCCCTTGAACTAGGCAAATGATATATGTTTGATTAAAGTAAGATTGTTAATCTTTTTTGAGTTGCTTTCCTTTAGAAAAGCTGATGTAAGAACCTGTGCTAGCAGCCATCCTGGGTATGCTAGGATGCTTGCTTATACAGTAAGTCTTTCTGGGTTTTTCTGACAGTGTCCTGCTCATCATTTCTTATAGGACAATATTATTCCACCACAATCACATACCATAATTTGTTCAGCCATTCCCTCATTAATAGGCATCCCCTCAATTCCTAATTCTTTGTCCCCAGAAGAGTGCTGCTATAAATATTTTTTGTACATATAGGTGCTTTTCCTTTTTGCTTTTTTATCTCTTTTGGGATACAGACCTATTAGTGGCATTGCTACTTCTAAGGGTGTGCATGGTTTTGTAACCCTTTGGGCATACTTTCAAATTGCTCTATAGAATGGTTGAATCAGTTCATAACTCTGCCAATGGTGAATTAATGTCTCATTTTTCCCACATCCCCTCCAAAATTTGTCATTTTCCTTTTTGGTCATATTAGTCAATCTAATAGGAATGAGGTAGGATCTCAGCATTGTTTAAGTTTGCTTTACTCTAATCAATAGTGAGTTAGAGTATATTTTTCATGTTGTTATAGATAGTTTTGATTACTTTATCTGAAAACTGAGCATATCTTTTGATCATGTATAAATTGGGGAATGGCTGTTATTCCTATGACTTTGACTCAGTTCTTTATATGTTTGAGAAATGAAGCCTTTATCAGAGAAACTTGCTTCAAAATTTTTTTTCACAATTACTTTTGCTAACTGTATTTCCTTCCATCCTATTCCCTACCCCATTTATTCTATTCTCTCTCTCCTTTCACCCTGTCTTTCCTCAAAAGTGTTTTTCTTCTGACTACTGCTTCCCCTAATCTACTCTCCCTTCTATCAAACCTCCCCCACCTTTTCTTATCCCTTTCCCTTTCTTCTTTCTTGTAGGGTAAGATAGATTTCTATGCCCAATTGAGTGTGTATGTTATTTCCTCTCTGAGTCAGTTCTGATAAGATTAACATTTACTCACTTCCCCTCATCTCCTCCTCTTCCCCTCTGCTGTAAAAGCTTTTTATTGCCTCTTTAATATGAAATAATTTACCCCATTCTACCTCTTCCTTTTTCTTTCTTCCAGTACATTCATGTGTCACCTGTTCATTTTATTTTTCTAGATACCATTCCTTCATATTCAACTCACATCTCTGCTCTCTCTCTTTAAATATGCTGCTTACTACCATAATAAAAATAAAGGGTTTTATGAATTATAAATATCATCTTTCCATGTAGGAATGTAAAAAGTTTAACCACATCAAGTCCCTTATGATTTTCCTTTCCTGTTTACCTTTTTCTGTTTCTCTTGAGTCTTGTATTTGAAAGTCAAATTTTCTATTCAGATCTAGTCTTTTCATCAAGAATGCTAGAAAGTCCTCTATGTCATTGAATATCCATTTTCCCCCAGAATGATGAGTCTCAGTTTTGCTAGGTAGGTGATTCTTCGTTGTAATCTTAGCTCTTTCGAAATTCAGAATACCGTATTCCAAGCCCTCCATTATTTTAATGTAGAAGCAGCTAAATTTTGTGTTATCCTGACTGTGACTCCACAATACCTGAATTGTTTTTTTCTGGATGCCTACATTTTCTCCTTCATCTGGGAACTGTAGAATTTGCCTATAATATTCCAGGAAGTTTTCATTTTGGAATCTTCTTAAGAGGTGATTGGTGGATTTTTTTCATATCTATTTTACTCTCAGGTCTAGAATATCAGGGAAGTTTTCTCAGATATCTTTTTTTTTGTCTTTATTAATTTGTTTGTTTACTTTTAGTTTACAAGATTCAGTTTCACAATCCCTTGAGTTTCAAATTTTTTCCCCCTCTTTTTCCACCCCTGACCCTCCATGGTGGCATGAAATCAAGTATAAGATCTGCAAATATTTTCACATTACACATTGGTCAGGTTGTAAAGAAGGATCATAACCAATACAATCAACCATGGGAAAGAGGAAACAAAACAAAGTAAAAAAAAAAAGAATACATAGTTTGCTTGTCTGCATTCAAACCTTATTTTTTCTCTTTTTCTGAATGTAGACATCTCCTTCCACCATTCATCTTTTGGAGTTGTCTTATAACCTTGCTTTACTGAGAAGAGTTCAGTCTATCAAAGTTGGTTGTCACAAATAAATTATGTCTGTAATTGTGTATGAATTTCTCCTGGTTGTGTTCTTCTCAGCATCAGTTTATATAAGTCTCTCCAGGTAAACTTGAAGTCTGTCTGCTCCTCATTTCTTATAGCACAATAGTATTCCATTACATTCATATGCCATGACTTGATTAGCCATTGCCCATTTAATGGCATCCCCTTAATTTCCAATTCTTTGCCACCATAAAAAGAGCTGCAATAAATGTTTTTGTACATATGGTCTTCCTCTCCCTTCTATGATCTCTTTGGCATACAACCCTAGAAGTGGTATTACTGGGTCAAAGGTTATGCAATTATTTATAGCCCTTTGATCATAATTCCAGGTTGCTCTCCAGAAAGATTGGATCAGTTCACAACTCCACCAACAATTAGCATTAGTGTTCCAATTTTTCCACATCTTCTCCAACAATTGTCATTTTCCTGTTTTGTCATCTTTGCCAATCTGACCAGTGAGATGTAGTACCTCAGAGTTGTTTTAATTTGCATTTCTCTAATCAATAGTGATTTAGAGCATTTTTTCATATACTTATAGTTATCTTTAATTTTTATCTCTGAAAACTGTCTGTTCATATCCTTTGACCATTTATCAATTAGAGAATACCTTCTATTCTTATAGATTTGACTCACTTCTCTGTATATTTCAGAAAAGAGGCCTTTATCAGAGGCACTGGTTATAAAAATTCTTTCCCAATTTCACACTTCCCTCTTCATCTTGATTATATTGGCTATGTTTGTACAGAAACTTTTCCATTAAATGTAACCAAGATTATACATTTTGATTTTACAATGCTCTCTCACTCTTGTTTGGTCATAAAGTCTTCCCTTCTCCATAAATCTGACAAGTAAACTATTCCTTGCTTTCCCAGACTGCTTTCACTATCAGCCTTTATACCTAGATCATGTACCCATTTAGACTTGATTTTGGTACACAGTGTTAGATAATGGACTATGCCCAGTTTCTGCCATACTATATTCCAGTTTTCCTAGCAGTTTTTGTTAAATAATGAGTTCTTATCCCCAAAAATGGGGTCTTTGGCTTTATGAAACAGTAGATTACTATAGTCATTGACTGCTGAGTATCATGTTCCCAGTCTTCAATTGATCTATTACTGTATTCTTCAGCCAGTACCAAGTAGTTTTGATGACTGCTGCTTTATAATACAGATTAAAATCCGGTATGGCAAGGCCACCTTCCTTATCATTTCTTTTCATTAATTCCCTTGATATTCTGGACCTTTTTTCTTCCAAATGACTTTTGTTACTATTTTTTTCTAACTCTATACAGTAATTTTTGGTAGATTGATTGATATGGTACTAAATATGTAATTTAATTTAGGTAAAATTGTCATTTTTATTATATTAGCTCTACCCAGACATGAACAATTAATGTTTTTCCAATTAGTTAGATCTGACTTTATTTGTATGAAAAGTGTTTTGTAGTTGTGTTCATATAGGTCCTGGGTTTGTTTTGGCAGGTAGATTCCCAAATATTTTATAATATTTACAGTAACTTTAAGCGGGATATCTCTATCTCTTGCTGTTGGATATTGTTAGAAATATATAGGAATACAAAGGATTGATGTGGGTTCATTTTATATCCTGCAACTTTGCCAGATTTATTTATTGTCTCAAGTAGTTTTTTACTTGATTCTCTAAGTATATCATCATATAATCTGCAAAGAGTGATAGGTTAGTCTCTTCTTTGCCTAATTTGATTCCTTCAGTTTTGTTTTGTTTTTTAATTTTATGTTTGTTTTTAGTTTACAACATTCATTTCCACAAGATTTTTGAGTTACAAATTTTCTCCCTGTCTTTCCCCTACCTACCACCCCCCAAAAAACTATCCCACTGAAGACCTCCTCCCCCAGTCTGATCTCTCCTATATAATGCCCCATTCCCCTATGACTTTCTGGTAGGGCAAGATGGATCTCCATACCCCAGTGCCTGAATATCTTATTTCCTAGTTGCATATATATACATATATATATATATATATATATATATATATATATATATGTATACATATAAATGTGTTATAATAGTTTTTTTTAAATCTTTGATCTCAAATTTTTGAATTCAAGATTCTTTCCCTTCTTCTCTCATCACCTACCCTTACTGGGAAGATAAGCAATTCAATATAGGTTGTACATGTGTAGTTACACAAAAAAATTTCCATAGTGGATATATTGTGAAAGACTATGTTTCCCTCCATCCTATCCCACCCCCCACTTTTTCTATTTTCTGCTTTGACCCTGTCCTTTTTCAAATGTGGATGCTTCTAACTACCCTTCCCCCCAAACTGCCCTCCCTTCCATTATCCCACCTCTTATCTCCTTCCTCCCTACTTTCCTGTTGGGTAAGATACCCAATTTAGTGTGTATATTATTCCCTCCTTAAGGCAAATTCAATGAGAGTAAGGTTGATGCATTCCCTTTGCCTTCCTTTTCTTCCCCTCCATTGTACCAGATTTCCCTTGCCTCTTTTATATGAGATAATTTATGCCATTCTGTCTTTCTTTATTTCCATTCATTATATTCCTCTCTCACCTCTTAATTTTATATTTTAAATATCATCCCTTTGTTGGCCCTGTGCCCTCTGTCTATGTATACCTGTACACATATAAACACACACTCACATATGTATTCAAATGTACATATATCCTCCTATATAGACAAATATATGTATGTTTGCATATATATATATGTATATATATATAAAATATACACACAGACACATACATACACACACATACACATTTATATTCCCATCAACTCTCCTCATACTCAGAAAAGTTTCAAAAGTTACAATTATTGTTTTTTCATGTAGAAATATAAATAGTTCAACTTTGATAAGTTCCCTATGATTTCTTTTACTTTGTCTTTTGCATTTATCGGTTGATAATTCTGGAAACTGCCACTGCTGCTGGTGATCCACTCTCCCAAAGTCCACTCCAGCTGCAGCTGGTCAGGGCTGCCCTGAGGCTAAAAGCAATGGCTCACACTGGGTAGGGCCTGGCTCCCAGCATGCTGTGATGTCCCTTTCCTGTAGGCCTACCTGGCTGCCTTTGGTAGGAGATTTGCTTCTCTCTGTCACTTTGTGGGTTCTGTAGCTCTAAAGTTTGTTTAGAGTCATATTTTATAGATATTTGAGGTGGTTATGGGTGGAGCTCACAGAGTTTTCCTGCTTCTACACCACCCTCTTGGCTCTGCCACAATTTATTTTTCTTCTCTAATTGCTACTGCTAACATTTCTATTACCAGATTGAATAAGAGGGGTGATAGTGGACAACCTTGTTTTGCCCCTGATCTTATAGGAAATGCTTCTGGTTTATCACCATTTCATATAATACTTGCAGTTGGCTTTAAATAGATACTACCTATTATTTTAAGGAAAACTCCATGTATTTCTATACTTTCTAGTGTTTTTGATAGGAATGGATGTTGTATTTTGTCAAAAGCCTTTTCTGCATCTATTGAGATTATCATGCAGTTTCTGCTAGTTATATTGTTCATATGATCGATTATACTGATGGTTTTCCTAATATTGAAACATCTTTGCATTCCTGGAATAAATCCTATCTTATCAAAGTGTATTATTCTTGTGATAAGTTGCTATAGTTTTTTTGCTAATATTTTATTGAAAAATTTTGCATCTATATGCATTAGGGAAATTGGTCTATAATTTTCTTTCTCTGTTTTGTCTCTTCCTGTTTTAGATATCAGTATCATATTTGTGTCATGAAAAGAATATGGTAGGACTCCTTCTTCACCAATTTTCCCAAATAGTTTGTAGAGTATTGGAATCAATTGTTCTTTAAATGTTTGATAGAATTCACTATTCAATCTGTCTGTCCCTGGAGGTTTTTTCCTAGGAAGTTTGTTGATGACTTGCTCAATTTTTTTTTTCTGAGATGGAGTTATTTAAGTAATTTACTTCCTTTTCAGTTAATCTGAGCAACTTATATTTTTTTTGTAAATATTCATCCATTGCCATAAGATTGTCAAATTTATGTTCGTACAATTGAGCAAAATAATTCCTAATTATTGTTTTAATTTTCATTGGAGGTAGATTCACCCTTTCCATTTTTTTTCATTTTTTATTGCTTTTAAATTTGTTTATTTTTAGTTTTCAACATTCATTTTGATAGTGTTTTGAGTTACAAATTTTCTCCCCATCTTTCTCCTAGCCTGCACCTCAAAATAGCGATCCTACTGAATATTCCTTCCCTCAATCTTCTCTCTCTAATATCCTCCCCCATCCTCACTCTGACTTTCTAGTAGGGCAAATTGGATTTCTATACCTCAGTGCCTGTACATTTTATTTCCCAGTTTCATGTAAAATATGCATTTTGACATTTGTTTTTAAATCTTCAATTTCCAGATTCTTTCTCTTCTTTCCTTGTCACCTACCCCTTCTGGGAGGAAAAGCAATTCAATCTAGGTTATACATGTGTAGTTATGCAAAACATTTCCATAGTAGATGCATTGTGGAGGAATGATTATATTTCCCTCTATTCTATCCTACCCCTCATGCTCGGCTCCCAGCATGCTGTGATGAACCCTTCCTGTAGGCTTGCCTGACTGCCTTCAGCAGGAGATTTTTGTTTTCTCTCTATCACTTTGTGGGATCTGTAGCTCTAAAATTTGTTTACAGTCATATTTTATAGGTATTTGAGGTGTTTGTGGGGGGAAGTCACAGAATTTCCTGCTTCTTCTCCACCATCTTGGCTCTGCTCTCCCCTTTTCATTTTTGATACCTATAATTTTGTTTTTTTTTCTTTTTTTTTTTTATCATATTGACTAAAGGTCTATCAATTTTATTGTTTTTTTTTCATAAAACCAGCTCTTAGTTTTATTTATTAATTCAATAGTTTTCTTAATTTTAATTTTCCTAATCTATCCTTTGGTTTTCATTATTTCTTCTTTAGTACTTATTTGGGGATTTTCAATTTGTTCTTTTTCTAGCTTTTTCAATTGCACACCCAATTCATTGACTTCTATTTTCTCTAATTTATTCATGTATGCATTCAGGGATATAAAATTTCCCCTAAGAACTGCCTTTGCTACATCCTATAAATTTTGGCATGTTGTCTCATTATTGTCATTCTCTTAAATGAAGTTACTGATTGTTTCTACAATTTCTTGTTTGATCCACTCATTCTTTAGGGTTAAATTATTTGGTTTCTAATTAGCTTTTAGTCTATCTTTCCATGGCCCTTTATTGTATATGATTTTTATTGCATCATGATCTGAGAATGATGCATTTAATATTTATGCCTTTCTGAGGAACTGGGAGGTTTTTTTATGCCCTTTAGGAGGGTGGTTTTTCTATATGTGCCATGTACCACCAAGAAGGTATATTCCTTTTTTCCCCATTCAGTTTTCTCCAGAGATCTATCATGTCTAACCTCTCTAAAGTTCTATTCTCCTCCTTAATGTCTTTCTTGTTTATTTTGAGGTTAGATTTATCAAATTCAGAGAGGGGGAGATTGAGGTCCCTCACTAGTATAGTTTTGCCATCTCTTTCTTCCTCTAATTCCCTTGACTTCTGCTTTAGGAATTTGGATGCTATACCACTTGGCACATATATGTTAAGTAATGATTCTGCTTCATTCTTGATGGTGGTTTTTTAACAGGATATAGTTTCCTTCATTATCTCTTTTAATTAGATCTATTTTTGCTTTTGCTTTATCCGAGATAAGGATTGCTACCCCTGTTTTTTTTTTAACTTTAGATGTAACATAATATATTCTACTCTAGCCTTTTACCTTTACCCTGTGCATATCCCCTTGTTTCAAATGAGCTTCTTGGAGACAACATCCCTGATAATTCCTTTAAAGATGATGTGTAGGCACTTTTTATTTATTTTATTTTTGGGGGGATTTTCAAGTAGTCCTGAATCATTTCTCCTGAATCCATTTTCCAGGTCTGTTCTTTTTTTCCAGTGACGTATTTCACATTGTCTTTTTTTAAAAATTCCTTTGCTTTTGTTTTATTGTTTCTCCATTTTTCATAAAGTCATTAGCTTCCATTTGCTCCATTCTAATTTTTAAGGAATTATTTTCTTCAGCGAGCTTTTGGACATCCTTTTCCATTTGGCCAATTGTGCTCTTTAAGGCATTTTTCTACTCATTGTTTTTTTTTTTGTTTCTTTGTTTGTTTGTTTATTTTTCTCATTTGACTTAATCTGTTTTATTTTTTGAGGTGTTATTTTCTTTAATACATTTTTTGTCTCTCCTTTGCCAAACTGCTGATTCATTTTTTATGATTTTCTATCATCACTCATTTCTCTCCTCTTTTTTTCTCTGTCTTACTTGATATTCAGAATTCTTTTTGAGCTCTTCCATGACCAGAGGCCTATTCATATTTTTCTTGGAGGTTTTGAACGTAGGAGCTTTATCTTTATCTTTTCCTGAGTGTGTGTTTTGATCTTCCTTGTCCCCATAGTAAGTTTTTATAGTCAGTTTTGTTTTTCCATTTTTTGCTTATTTTTCCTGTCTATTAATTAACTTTAGCTGTTAGTTAAATGAGGGCTCTGCTTCCAGGGTTGAGAGTGCATTTTCCCAAGCTTCAGAGGTTTTATGCATCTGTTTTTAGAGATACTTCTGTGGACATATAAGTTTTCAGTTTTTTCAAGTTCATATGATCTAAGAAGAGGTGTTTATTACCTTCCTGGCCTGTTCTCTGGTCTGTGAGCAACCATAGGCACTCTTTTCTGTCCCAGAACTGTGAAGAGGGTCCCCCTTCCATTACGATGCACATGGCCACAAACTCTGCAGTGCTAGTTTTGCTTCTAGCCCTGAGATTGTCACCCAGGACTGTGATCTGTATCTGAGTGTGGACAAAGCAACAGAGTTTTACCTCAGTGCTAGTAAAAAGATCCCTGTAGTCTTCTGACCAGATGTTTGACTCTTACTGTCTGTGAGCTGAGAGCTCTGGAAATAACTGCTGCTGCTTTTGCTATTGCTACTGATTCAATGTCTCCCAAGTCTTGTCAAGGTTTCCTAAGAACGCTGTGATGCTGGTGCCTCCTGCCCTGATCTGGGCTATTGTAGCCTGCTCTGTACTGTGCTCTACTCTCACCCTGGTATTACAGACATTTCCTGCTGGCATTCTAGGTTGTCTTTATCATCTGTGAGCTGAAAGGTCTAGAAACTGCCACTGTTGCCAGTGATTTAGTTATCCAGAAGCTTGCTCTATGAGTTTGCTGAGGCTGGGTCTGGGCTAATATGACTTTCCATGGACTGTTCTCCTCTCTCATCTTAGTGGAACAGATCTTTCCTGATCATCTTCCATGTTGTCTTGGGCTGGAATTTTTTTTTTCGTCTCCTTTTTGTGGGCTCTGCTGCTTTAGAATTTGTTTAGAATCATTTTTAAAGGTATCTGGATGGGTTTGGAGGAGATCTCAGATGAGTTCTCATCTTGACTCCGTGTCTAGACTGGAACTCTTTTTACCTTTCTATTCATTCCTGGCATTTAGTACAGTGTCTGGCAATATGAACATAGATGCGAGGTAAATGATTGATTGCTAAATAATAGAATGTTATAGAAGATTTCTATGCAAACAGATATTTTGTTAAAGCTGTGTCTTAGGAAGATTATATATGTATGCTACTCTAGTGGAAATAATGGAAGCAGGAAGACTGGGAAGATAAGCAACAAGGTATTAAAATAGGGTGATACCTAAAAATGAAGAAGTGGGAATGTTGTAGTGGTTGAAAAGACAGGACTGAGGAAATTTCATTTCCTTCTATTTCAATATCTAAAACTACATGAGAATATCCATTGATGGTTATTTTTAAGGCCACATTGATACTTTTTCTTTGTTAAATATTATTATGATCTTTGGTCAAAAGCAATGAAATTCTAACCTCCTACTATAGTAATATCCTAAAATATTAGGGATGATTGTAGGTCTATTTGCAACTGTACTAGATGGTCCCAGATTGCTAAGCATTTTATGTTCTTATGCTTTGTTTTGTTTTAAATTAATTTTTACTGTCTTCTCCCTTTCTACTAGCTCTCACTTTGTGATAGTAATATTTTTTATTTGCCACTCCTCTCTTTCTCTTCTTTCTTACTATTTGAATCAAGTATGGTCCAATAACCATGTAATCAAGCTTCAAGATAAAAACAAAGAATGGTGCTATCAATATTAACCTATATTTTTTCTATATTTCAAATGTAACAAAATGTATGGAGTATGAGACCACCAAGCAAGGGTGCCAACATGAGCAAAGGCCAAGAGTTAAAAACATATGCAGCATATTTATGGAGGTTTTGTGTAGTGCAATTGTTCTCATAGTATAACCGTCTCAAAGTGCACCTAAGAACTTTTTAGTGAACTTTAAAGATGAAAATAATTTTCATCTTAATACTAAGATATTTTAATTGCTAATTTGGTGAACATCAGTTAATATAGCCCACATAAAAAACATTCAAGTTTTTTAAGAGTAAAGGAACTTCCTGAGATTTAAATTTTAGAAAAAAAAAGCGTGAGAACTATTTCTGTAAAAGAATAGAAGCATAAGAAAGTTTTGAATCAAATTACTGGGAATCTTGAATAAAAGGCTAAGGAGTTCATTATTTGTTAGGGAGGCAATTATGGAATTAATCCAATTAAAGTTAAGAAATATTTATTTATTTTTCATTTTTTTCCATGAGATATTTTATTTTTTACCAATTATATGTGAAGAAAGAGTATTAGCATTTTTTTTAAATTTAGAGACTCAAATTCTCTTCCCCTTCCCACCAGCTCATTAAGAAGATAATCAATTTGTCATAGGTTCTACTTATGTACTCAAGAAAAACACATTTCCATCTAAGTCATGCTGTGAATGAGTTCAAGGAAGTTCCGGATTTTACTTTGCCATCTTGGCTCTACCCCCACACTCCATTCTTAAAAAGTGTTTTCATACTGTCTTTTACCTCCTCAAATCTGACCTCCCCTATATCATCAACTCCTTTTCTCTTATGTCATTCCCCTCCTCCTTTCCTGTAAGGTAAGAGAGATTTTTGAGTGTTCATGTTATATCCTTGGAGCCAGTTCCAGTGAGAGTATGTTAACATGTTCTATACCCTCTCCCCTTTTTCCTATCTTCCCACACAACTGCAAAATCTCTTTTGTGTCTCTTTTATATCAGATAATTTATCCCATTCTACCTCTCCCTTTCTTTTCCTAGTGAATTCCTTCTTCCATCCCCTTAATTTTATTTTGTTAGATTATCATCCCATCATATTCAACTCAAACCTGTGAAATCGATCTATGTGTACTCCTTCTAACCGCCATAATAATGAGAAAGTTTATTGAATTACTTATCATTTCTCTTTCTCATTTAATATTTATACTTCTTTTGAGTCTTGTATTTGAAAGTCAACTTTTCTATTCCACTTTGGTCTTTTGATCAGGAATGCTTGAAAGCCCTCTATTTAATGGAAGAACAATTTTTCTCCCCAAAAGGATTATATTCAGTTTTTCTGGATAGGTGATTTTTAGTTTTAATCTTAACTCTTTTGCCCTCCAGAATATCATAGTCTAAGATTTCTGATTCTTTACTGTAAAAACTGTTAAATACTGCATTATTCTAAATATGGCTCCATGATATTTGAATTGTTTCTTTTTTGGTTGCTTTCAGTATTTTCTCCTTCACCTGGCAGCTCTGGAATTTGACTATAATACTCATGGAAGTTTTTATTTTGGGATCTCTTTCAGGAGGTCATCAAGGGGATCTTTCAATTTCTATATTACCCACTGGTTCTAGAATACCAGTATACTTTTCTTTGATAATTTCTTGAAAGATGAGGTCTAGTCTTTTTTTTTAATCATGATTTTCAGGTAATCCAATAACTCTTAAATGATCTCCCCTATCAATTTTCTAAGTTATTTGCTTTTTCTATGAGATATTTCATATTTTTTTCTATTTTTTCATTCTTCTGATTTGGTTTTATTGTTTCTTGATGTCCGATAAGTCCTTAGCTTCCACTTGCCCAAGTCTAATTTTTAAGGTATTATTTTCTTCAGTGAGTTGTTGTATCACTCCTTGTGTTTGGGCAATTTTGCTTTTCAAGACATTCTCTTCATTGTATTTTTGCGCCTCACCATTTGAACTATTCTATTTTTTTTTAAAGATTTTTTTCCCTTAAATTGGGAAAGAATATGTACAACCAGTGTCTCTGATAAAGGCCTCATTTCTAAACTATACAGGGAATTAAGTAAAATCTATAAGAATACACGTCATTTCCCAATTGATAAATGGTCAAAGGATATGAACAGGCAATTTTCAGAAGCAGAAATTAAAGTTATCTTTAAGCATATGGAAAAATGCCCTAATTCACTATTGATTTGAGAAATGCAAATCAAAACAACTTTGAGGTACCACATCTCACCGGTCAGATTGGCTAAGAAGAAAAAACAAGAAAATGACAAATGCTGGAGAGGATGTGGAAAAATTGGAACACTAATGCATTGTTGGTGGAGTTGTGAATGGATACAACCATTCTGGAGAGCAATCTGGAACCATGCCAAAAGGGCAATAAATAATTGCATAACCTTTCATCCAGCAATACCACTCTTGGGGTTATATCCCAAAGACATCACAGAAGAGGGAAAAGGACCCATATGTACAAAAATATTTATTGCAGCTCTCTTTGTAGTATCAAAAAACTGGAAATATAGGGGATGCCCATCAATTGGGGAATGGCTGAAAAAGTTATGTCATATGAACATAATGGAATACTATTGTGCTATAAGAAATGGGAAGGAGATGGACTTCATAATTACCTGGAGAGGCCTATACAAATTGTTGCTAAGTGAGAAGAGCAGAACCAGGCAAAACCTGTATACAATCACAGACATATCATATGTGTGATGACCAACCTTGATAAACTGGACTCTACTCAACAATGCACAGCTATAAGACAACTCTACAAGCCTCGGGATGGAAGGAGATATCTACATTCAGAGAAAGATCTAGAAAGACTAGAGTTTAAATAGAGACTGAAGCAATATATGCTATCGTTATTTTTCACGTTTGGTTTTGCTTCTTTTTTCACAGTGATCACAGTGATACAATAGTCTGGTTGTATAGAAGGGTTGTTACAACTCTTCTATACAACCAGACTATTGTACAATGTGAAAGTATTTGCAGATCCTATACATGATTTAATGCCACCGTGGGGGGTGGGGGGGAGTGGAAGGGAGGGGAGAAAATCTGAAACTCAAGGGATTGTGGAACTGAATCTTATAAACTAAAAATAAATTTAAAAAAAAGAATGTTTTTAATCTGCATTTTCCAAATACAAAAATGTCAGTGAATGAGAATAAATTGTCTTTAACTCAGGAAAAAAAAAAGATTTTTTTTCCCCTCAGTATTTTTCGTGTCTACTTTATCCAGCTCTTGACTCTTTTTTTCATGATTTTTTAAAAATCACTCTCATTTCTCTTTCCATTTTCCCCTCCAATTCTGTTACTTGATTTTTAAAATACTTTTTGAACTCTTTTGTGCCCTAGGGACAATTCCTATTTCTCTGAGACTTCGAATGTAGAAGTTTTGGCTTTGTTGTCTTCTTTTCAGTTTTGGTTTTGATTTTCCCTACCACCATAGTAACTTTCTATAGTGAGGCTCTTTTTCTTTTGTTTGCTCATTTTCTAGCCTTCTCTTGACTTTTAACACTATGCTAAAATGGTGCTCTGCTCTTGGTGTGAAGGGGACATCCTCTGTAGCTTCAGGTTTTTTGTGCAGCTGTTTTCAGAGGTAATTCTGGGGACCTGCAAGTTTTTAGTTCTTTCAAGGTGATCTGGTTTAGGAACATGTGTGTTTACTACTCTCCTGTCATATATTCTGGTCTGTGAGTGACAATAAGTACTTTTCCACCCTGGAACTGTGACCTGGGTCTCTGCTCCCCTGTAGCTCCATGATCTATTGATCTATTGAACTAGTGCTCCATTTTGTCTTGAAACTGAGACCCAGGACTGTGACCCAAATCCAAGTATGAACAATGCAACAGAGTTCTGCCCCTGGTGCCAGCAAAGGGACTCCTGTGATCTCCCTCTGACCAATTGTCCACATCCCTTTACTATCTATTGACTGAAAAACCACCATTGCTGCCATCGATTCAATTGCCCACAAGGGTTGCTGCTGGTTCGCGGGGGCCTGGTTTGTTCTGGGAAGGCCTGCATAGTACTGTACTCCACTCTCACCCTGGCACAACAGACCTTTCCTGCTGACCTTCTAAGTTGTCTTGGCCTGGAAAATTGTTTCACTCTATCCTTTTGTTGGCTCTGGCACTCCAGAATTTGTTTTGAGGCATTATTTAAAGATATTTGGAGAGGTTTGGGGTAGAATTCAGGTGAGTCTCTGTTTTTTCTGTAACATTTTGGATCTTCCCCAGGAAATATTTATTAAATGGTTATGGTGTGTGCTATTATATACAAAGTGATGAAGATGCAGACAGTAAAATTCCCTCAAGGAGTTTAAATTTTGTTAGAGGAGTTAGCCTGTACACAAATACTGTCAACTGAGCAAGTTGATACCTATATAGATTTAGAGATAAATACATAAGCAGACAGACAGACAGGCAGAAAGACAGACATGTCTATGGATAGATAGATAGATAGATAGATAGATAGATAGATAGATAGATAGACAGACAGACAGACAGATAGATAGATAGATAGATAGATGGATAGATTTAAGTGCCTACTATGTGCCAGGTACTGGTCTAACTAGCTGGATATATGAATATGAAAAAAAGAAAAGAAAGAGAATCTCTGCCCTCAAGGTACCTACAATCTAATTGGGAAAAAAAAAGAAAACAGAAAACTAAAAGCCGAAAAGGGGGAAGGTAGAGAGAAGGCCCTTTACATAGGGGCCTAGCAGAAAAGTAAGTATGAAAAACAAAGAGATTTCTGAGGTGATCTCTCTCCTTAAATGGAAATTTGGAGTTAACAGACGCGTACTCCAATTAGTGAAACAGAGGCTAATGAGATCTTACAGGACAATGAGTTTATCACAACAGTGAGCTTCCTAAGGATTGGTGGAAAAGTCAGAAAAATCTCACGGTAGAGCAGCCAGGGAAGAAAGGCAGAGATATTTGATATGTATCCTTAAATGTAGATTCAAAGTTCATGGTACCAGTCTCCAATAAATCAGTAAACATTATTAAGTATCTATCGATGCCAGTCTCTGAGACTGAGATGCAACAGAATATATATATAGATTTTCTGCCTCATGCTAATTCTGGCCTGATAATCAACAACAAAAAAAGGAAGACATGTGCACTTGACCTACCAGCAAGGCATGCTGCATCAAAGAAGGTGCCCTGTTCTATTAAGCAAAGCAGAATTGCAGTAGCATAAAGGAAACATGAGATGCACAAATCTAAGGATATCTCCATCCTGAATGTTAAACAGACTTCTTGGCCTGAGTACAAGAAAGAATTCTAAGCTCATATTGAACTGATCAGCCACAATTGAACATACTATACATTGTCCAAAACGTAATGATGGTATTCAGTAAGAAGGAAAAAAAAATACCTACATTAAGTGCCTGCTATGTTCCAGGCACTATGCTAATCACTGGAGATACAAAAAGAGGCCAAATACAGTAACTGCCCTCAAGGAGCTTACAAAAACATATTTTAAAGAGAGAGGGAGCCATGTGCAAGATGGATGATCAGTAGTAGTGCCTTAAACAAATCTTTAAGAAGCTAAGTGTTCTGCTGTGTCTAAGGTAAGAGGCAATATATTCCATTATATGGTGGGTGAGGATGTCATAATTCCTCAGTAAACTTTCCATGAGTTTAGATTTTAGAGCAAATCTAGGTAGTACAGCAGATAGGGTGCCAGGCCTAGAGTCAGGAAGACTTGAGTTCAGTTTCATCTTATACACTTCCTAGCTATGTGACCTTTAGGGAGACTAAAGTGAGAATTAGTTTAGAAAGCAATATAGTGAATTCAAGTTTTGATTGTTGAATTTGATATAATTCTTTTCTGCAGCATATACAAAACCAGAAGTACTATGGTTTGAACTTTAAGCAGACAGATTTGTCATTTCTCCATGGGGATTGTAAAACTAGGAACCCTAAAGATAGTTTGTAAAAGTTCTTCCCAGAAGGCAACATTTTCTTTAATGAGTAGAAAGAATTAAAATATAAGGAAAATGATCACTTCCATTCCCTGGAGGATCTGGTTTTGCAGAATCATACACTCTGCTAGCTTTCTCCATTCTTAAGGTAAGTAAAAGTATGTTATCAGGAGTCAGACTGGAGAAGTAGGCTACAGTTGAGCAGGCAACAAATATAGAAAATCACCTGCCATGGCAGTTGATCATCATAGATGTCAGTAGAAATCAGGCAGGACAAATTTGAAGGTGGGTTGAAATAATAAGTGAAGCACAGAGATTGAAGTTTCTGGTTGACTAGCATTAAGCAGGAAACATGCTTTATTTTATTGAGGGCCTTTATGCTATCAAGATAGCGAGGTGACTCAATGAAGAAAGGGTTAGGCTTGAAGAGAGCAAAACCTGAGTTGTACATCTCCTTCCTCCCACTGTTACCTTGGACAATTCACACTTGAATCATCCCAGCCTCAGTTTCTTCATTTGAAAAATAAGGAAAATAGTACCTATCCCACTGAATTATTATAAGATTTGTCTGCATGTATGTGTACATATATAGATCTATCTAGATTTATATCTGCCTATTACCTCTCTCTCTCTCTCTTCATTTATCTATCTGTGTTTTTGTATAACTTTGCCCCATATAGCCTTGCCTAACTGCTACGTGTCATTATCATTATGATCTTATTCATCATCATCCTCAGACCTATTTATTTGGCTTTACCTTAAAGAGGGAATTCTCTTTATTAAAGACGTTTCAACCATTTGTGTAGAACTTAGTAAGTTTGGGAATAGGAAATCATCATCCTCCAAAAAGATTTTAGTATCAATGTCAATTAGGAAAAAAATCTTTTAGTCTGACAAGGGGTTCAACAATGGAATGCATGTCCCTATTGGGAAATGCAGGGAGACCAATAGTTTTTAAAACCTGCATTTTTCCATATTTTTTCCTGAAAGACTTTGGCTTAGGGATGGGTTGTCTCAGAGAGGTGATGGTATTGCTGATAATTTGATAGAAAGGAACAAAGAAGTCAAGATCATGCAGTCTGAGCCTTGGAAGATTACTCTTCTATTTTCTTGGACAGTTTTAGATAGATAGATAGATAGATAGATAGATAGATAGATAGATAGATAGATAGATATAGTTATATGTATATATGTATATATATTTATATATATTTATTTATGTGTGCAATCAATTGATAAATTTGTTTTAAATAAATTGTGAGTTCTCACATGGAGAATCTTTCACATATTCATATCCTTTTTTCTAGCTTTGTGAATGTGTGATGATGTAAAGCAGTGGTTCTCAACCTGTGGGTCACGACCCCTGTGGGGGTCAAACAACCCTTTCACAGGGGTCACAGGGGTCACCTAAGACCATCAGAAAACACATATTTCTGATGGTCTTAGGAACCAAGACACCACTCCTCTATCTGTCTGCAAGTGGGTCCGCCCACATGCAGATACTTCCACATACGAGTATTAAAGGGTCACGGCATTAAGAAGGTTGAGAACCACTGTTGCAAAGGAAGATGTATATAGCTCTACAAAGTGTAGGTAGTGGAAAGAATCATGGGTTAAGAGGCAGGAAGACATTGCTTCAAACCCTGCCCTTGAGATTTCCTAGCTATCTGATTATAGTTAAGTCATTTAGTCCCTGCATTATAGTTTATTCACATGAAAAATGGAGATAATAAAATATCTAGTACTTAGTTTACAAGGTTGTTGTAGGGATCAAATTCAAGAATTTATAAAAAGTGCTTTTGCAAACCTACAAAACAGCATACAAATATCAATTGGTATTATAATATTTGAAGAATCATTTCTTTAAAAACAATACATACATATAAATGTATGTGTTTATGCATGGAATATTTGCAGGCGTTTGTATAGTACTTCAAAAATATTATACTATTTTATCCTCACAACAACTCTGGGATGTAGATACTATTATTCTTATCTTCATTTTACAGATAAGGAAACTGAGTCAGAGAGCGATTAAATGACTTACTGAGGTTCACAGAGCTAGTAATAGTCTGAGAGAGGCTTTAAACTTAGTCTTCCTAATTCAAGATATATCACTCTACACCCTGGGTGTGGAACCTGCGACCTTGAGGCCTAAACTGGATCCAAACTTCACAGAGCAAATTCCCTGCATAAAATGATTTGTTTTGTAAAACTTGAACTCAGTCAAAAGGCCACACCCAAGGACCTAAAAGGGCACATATATATCCTCGAGAGCCCAGGTTGCCCACCTCTGCCTATACCCTGAGCCATCTAATTCCTTATGTGTATATGACTATGTAAATGTATGTAAGTATATGTATCGATGTAAATGCATGTATATGCGTAGAACTATATGTATATTTATGTGCATATATCTGCACATGTCCATGTACACATGCATTTGTTTAGGTGTATGAATAACCATTTTACACATTGGTCTGTGTTTCTGTGACCAAAATATCCATCACTCTATTTCAAATTTGGCAAAAAACCTCCATGGAATTAAATAGTATGGGAACAAGAAATAGACAAACATATATTGTCAGACCAGATCTTCTTTGAAGAGTTTCCATCTTGGTACAACCTGCAAGAGATTTTTGTTTTGTTTCATTTTTATAATTTCTCTTACCTTAATTACTATATGAGCACTGAAATGTGTTTAACCCCAATTTACTTCCCTTTGATTAGTCAACTATGAGATGAACAAACAATTTCAATTAATACTAAATTCATTTATATGTTGAAGGCTGTGTCAGTTTAGGTAGGAGGTTTGTTAGGAGCAAGGGTATTATAAACTAGTGACTTTTATGAGTCATGCTGATATGAACACATGTATAATACATTTTCTCTAAACTGCAAACAGAGTCAAATGCAAGCATGCCCTTTAAACATGGGAAGATTAAACTTAATATTTTATTCCTAGCTAGGGTCTAGCACTTTGTGTGGAGGTAATGCATGTATAATCATGCTTTTTTGTTTGTTTTTGATAGAAAATATGGATTGGTAAGAAAGTTAGAAAAAAAAACCCAAATCATGATATCTCATGAGCCTTGATTTCTAATGCATGTGAATTATATAAAAAAGCTTTTGGCAAAAGAGATAATCTCTTGGACTTCATAATTACCTGGAGAGGCTTATACAAATTGATGCTAAGTGAGAAGAGCAGAACCAGGAAAAATTTGTACACAATCATAGACACATCATATGTGTGATGACCAAACTTGATAAACTGGACTCTTCTCAGCAACGCACAGGTATAAGACAACTCTACAAGTCTCAAGATGGAAGAAGATATCTACATTCCGAGAAAGTTCTAGAAAGACCAGAGTTTAAATGGAGACTGAAGCAATCTGCATGCTATTGTTCTTTTTCATATTTGGTTTTCTTTCTTTTTTTCCCAGTGTTCACTCATTGGTTACAACCCTTCTATACAACCAGACTATTGTACAATGTGAAAGTATTTGCAGATCCTGTACATGATTGCACACCGCTATGGGAGGGGGGGGAAGGGAGGGGAGAAAATCTGGTACTCAAGGGATTGTGGAACTGAATCTTGTAAACTAAAAGCAAATAAACAAGTCAATAAAAAAAAAAAAGAGATAATCTCCAATCACCTAATACCCATTTAATAAGCATCTACTTTTTTTTGCAAGGCACTGTGTTTTGAGCTTAGGATACAAGTACAAAGTGAGACATTCATTTCTTGTCCTCTAGAATCTTACATGCTTATTAAGTATAATTAAGTAAAACCAGTCAGCACAGAAACTCCATTTAACCACAAGTGGAATAATACATACTCATTGGTCCCACAATTTTGCACCAAAAGAAAGGAATTGAATTGCCTCATTTCTGCTCTAGTAACAAGAATGACCCTTATAATAAAAGCACTCTATGTCATTTGACAACTTTTAATTTACATTTTTAAAATTATTTCTATATTGCTTAATGATTTTGCTTATTTCTCTCTATCAGGATATACATTTTACTATATTTTTCTGAATTTCTCCTGATTTGTCTTTTTTCTTTTTACAATATTGTTATATTCAAATCATAATCTATAGATGATAACTAATCCCAAATTGGTAAGCACCTTAATTATTTCCAATATTTTGGTACCAGAAGAGTGCTACTATGAATATTCTGTTTTATATGGAACACTTCTTTCTATCTTTGCCTCATTGAAACATTTAACTAGCAATGGGATATCAGGGCCAAAGCATATAAATAGTTTTTCCCCCCACAAAATTCAAAATAGATTTTTTAGACAGTTGTAATAATTTGCAGTTCCGACAGTATAATAGTACATGTTTTCTGATTACATTTCCAATATCATATACTTATTTTAAATGAATATCTTCACTTATCATATGCACATTTTTAATCCTGTTTCTGCTTATTTTGCTCTGTATTATTTCCTACAAGTCTATTCATGTTTTTCTTAGAACATCATTTCTCATAGCACAATAGTATTCCATCATGATCATATACCACAATTTGTTCAGTCATTCCCCAACTGATGTATATCCCCACAATTTCTAGTTCTTTGCCACCACAGAGAGAGCATCTATAAATATTTTAGAATACATAGTTTCTTTTCCTTTTCCCTTAATCATCTTGGGAAACAGACCTAGTAGTGGTAATGTTGGGTCAAAGGGTATAGACTGTATAATAACTCTGGACATAATTTCAAACAAGGTTGTTGTTCATTCTTCATTCTTTAAAAGGATCAATGTCATCATGAGGGGGATATCTTGATGTGCCCATGAAGAAAATTAGATTTAAGTGAGGCAGAGCTACACAAAGTGATCAGCCTCACTCTGTCCTCCAGAATCACTGAAATGCATTGGCAAGTTAGAGTCAAGAAGACTGGTTATGGTCCAGAATGCAGTGGGAGAACTTGGCCTTTCAAATTAAGATCATTCCCAAGTCTCAGGTTTTCTGAGGCAAGGACTATTCAATGACTAAGGACTGTTTAAAACTTGAGACAGAAACTGACTTAATTTACCATTACAAAAGTATGATTCTTGGTGCTGGTGGTGGTGGAGAAACTCTTGATGGTTCTGGAATAAATGGAGAGAAAATTACTACCCTTATTTGCATGGAAAAGAAAAACAAAACGAAGCCTTTAACTTAAGCATGCAGAGTCAGGCAGAAAAATAATAACCCTATCAGATATGCCTAAAAATGCATATTTCTATTTTCAGTTTGTTTATCACTTTTCTAGCAGTATGTGAAGGGTGTGATTCATTTTCATTCCTTTGGACATTAGGTTTATCACTGCATTGATCATTGCTGAACAAAGCTGGAGAAAATCACCAAACCAGGATGACTGGACTCACCACAATATTGTATGCAAGTACAGCAAGCAAATCCTTTTACACCTCCCTAATTAATTCAGCACCCACTCACCACAGGGGCATTTCCAACAGTTTTCATCCTTTCTCAAATTTCTCATAGTTCTTTACACTCCAACTCTCTCAGCTGAGAACCATAACTCACTTATCTATTAAAAAAATTGTGATTCAAAGTTATCCTTCTATTTGTCCTTCATCTCACATAATAAAGATTGCTTCCTCATCTAACTCCTTCATTCCTTTCTCACATGAAGAGGTATCCTTTATCAATGCTAAAGCTAACCCCTATAAATTCACAAGTAATTCCCTTCAGTCCTGTCTTCTCCAGAAGATTGACCCTTCTATTTTAGCCAAACTCTTCCTATTGTTTCCCTACTGATTATAAATATACTCATCTTTCCCCCATCATAAAAAACAAACAAAAAACTCTGAACAACAAAAATTCCCTCACTTGATCTCTCCATCCCCACCAGCTATCATCTCATCTTTCTACTTTTTTATGACTCATCTCCTTTAAAATGCCACCTACAATTAATCCCTCATTCTCTTTGTAGCTCTTTATAGCATAACTTCTAATCTTATTCAACAAAACTGAACCCTCCAAAGCTTTCAATTATTTAATTTTGAAATTTGATGTTGTAATGACAAGCAAAGTAGTACTTTGCTGCTTGTTTCAGCCATTCAAGTGCGTATGAGCCTTGCCTTTGATTGTCTCAAGTCTTTGCTGGAGACAATATATATTGTGTTGCCTGTAAGAGGTCTAAAAGAGTTTGGAGACCTCCCCTGCCCTTAATAGGATCTCCTCCATGGAACCAATGGTGGGAGGAGCTTGCCAAACCAGTAGAACAGGAAGGGTAGAACAGGTTGGAGCAGAGAAGATAAAAGCTCAAGCATGAGCTGGGACAAAGCAGAATTGAGAGGGAGAATGCTTGTGCTGTTGTCATTCTATATGTCTGTTCTGTCTGTGTTGATGTTACTTTGTCAGACAGATGAGCTGCCTACCTGTGAATCCAGGCAAGAGTTGGGTAAATTCAGGCAAGTGATGGAAGTGTGGAAGAGCAGCCATGGGTTTTGGAAGCTAGCCTCAACTTAAGATAAAAGAGGACCTTAACTTGGGAACTGTGCTGACTGATGATAGTGTAACCTATTTGAACCTAGAGGTGAATGGCTTTTGTACTTTCCACTACCACTTAAGGATGATTGGAAGCCAACTTCAAGTCAGGATGAAAAAAGACTTGACTTGGGTACTCTATATTGGTTGAAGAGATTGTGACTTACTGAGTAATATGATTTATTTAAGACTTTATGGCCACTTTAGTAATAAGTTGTTATGTTATATTATTGTGAGTATTGTGCTTTAGTTTCTTGAACATTTTGCTTTAGTTTATTGCTGAATAAATAGAGAGTTCCCTATAATATGCAATTAGCTCTTTAAAGTTATTCACAACATCAGTCCTCAAGAGAGCTCCTCATGATTGGCTTTACAGATGGCCTTTTGGAAAATCTTCATATTCTTTGGCATCTCCGCAGTCTTTAACACTCTCAATTTTCCTCTCCCTTGAAATTCTCATCTTTCTAAGTTTCTATGATATTACTCTATTATTGTTCTCCTCCTAATTCCTACTTTGCTAAATATTCATCCAAGTCATTCTCACCAATGACCCCCAGTGGTTCTGTCTTAAAGCCTCTTTTCTTCTTCCTCTGTACTGTTTCACTTGGTAGATCTCATCAGCTCTCATGGACTCAGATATCCCTATGCTAACAATTCTCAGTACTGTTTAACTAAACCTTACTTGTGTCCTTCTTTCATGACCTCTACTTGCACATCTACAAATTTTTATTAGATATCTCAGACTAAATGTTTAGACTCATCATATACATACTAGACATCTTAAACTTAACACATCCAAAACTGGGTTCGTTATTTTTTTTCCCAACAAAACCTTTCCTACTTCCTAACATTTTTATTATTATTAAAGACACCACAATCCTCTCAGTTTCTTAGGCTCTCAATCTTAATATCTTCTTAAACTCTTCATTATCTCTTACTTTCCCCATAGCAAATTGGTATGCAAATCCTTTTGATTTTACCATTTTGATAAGACTCATTTATTACACTCTCCTTCCCTCATTCCTTCTCTCCTCTGACATTGCAATTACTCTAAGGTTGGCCATTATCACCTCCCTCCTATATTATTGCATAAGCCTAAGGTATGGTGTCCCTATCTCAAGTCTTCTCTCTACTTCATTCCATCTTCCACTCATCTGTCAAAATGATTTTCCTAAAGTTTTGGTTCAACTATTTCACTTTCCACCCACTTCCATTCAATAAACTCTTAGAACTCCCTGTTGCTTACAGGATGGAATATAAAAACTCCCCTGTCATTCTAGCTCTTCATAATCTTCCTTTTCCCCTACCACCTTACCAGTGACACTGGCCTTCTTGATATTCCTTGCACAAAAGACTCTATCTCCTAACTGGAGGCATTTTCATGTATTTTTCTCCTTCTATTTCTACAGTGTTTTGTAATTGTATTTATATGTCTTTCATATGTCTTGACTTTCAGATATTTTCTGCATTTTGTGGATCTATTAAATGGAATTTTTCTTTTTGTCATTTCTTCCAGCCTTCCAGCAAGTTTGTAGCTGGTTACAAAGATCCTGGAAGTCATTTTTCCCCCTGAACTTGAAAAGAGAGGGAACCAAAGTGAAATAGTGATTGTAGGGTAGAGTTTTCCTTACACCAAAGGACATTTTAGGATATCTTAAAATAGTGAGGAGAGAAGACAATGTCAGGATAAATGGAGCAGCAATACTGGAACCAATTGTAGTAATATGTGTAGTTCCATTTTTAGACTCTAGACTTAAAGGAGATTATGAGAGATGACCTTTAAATGAGCAATTAGATAAATATACTATCTGTCCTGTATGTATATGTGTGTTGTCACGTGCATGTGCATGTGTTGTCATGTGCATGTGTACATGCATAGATCACAGTTAAGTAGCTAATGCATTAAAAGGAACATAGATATGAGAAGTGCACAGTCATTACTCAGGCCCTTTGTCTTACATACACTGGGAGCAATTGGAACACACTTCTAATTGTATCCTCTAAAAAATATATGAAAGCTTGCCTTTGAAGGACCTGCAATTGACCCTATCCTTTCATTTATTGATATATCTTTGTTTAAAGTATGGGCACATAGGAAAGTGGTGAGAACTACAGAAAAAGAGAATGTGTTTTTTGTTGTGCAGGGATGACATCTCAACATTCTAGCTCATTGTTGAAGAATTTTTGCTCTCTAACTCTTAACATATTCGTGAGTTGTTTCATGACTATATTTCCAGGGGCAGAATGACTGTGCAATTGTAGCTCAGAAAGAACTAGTATAATGAGAAAGACCACAAATAAACATTTATATACAATAGACACCTCTCTCTCTCTCTTACTATACATTTGTGTGTGTACATATATATATATATGTATACATATATATGTAAACACATATTTACATGTACACACAGATGGATATAGATTGATAGATATACATATAGACATAGTTATATAGATAGATATATGTCTATATCTCTCTATACACACAACACACGTGTGTGTATTATATATATATATGTATGTATGTACCTGGAAAATAGAGATGAAGAAGGAAAACATTCCAAATGTTAGGCACAGTCAGTAAAAAATGCAGAGAGATGCATCATCTTGGGTTAAGAAAAGCAAAAAGATCAGTGTTACTAGATTGCACACTCTATAGGAAGGGAGCATCTTATAAGAAGACTGAAAAACTAGGAAGCTTTTTTGCTTTTTCAAGTCAAAATCAATTGATTTATCATTAAAGGATAGAGGGAACTAGAAAAAAAGAATTTTGAGGGAAATACTTTAATAACAGGCTCTTTAGAAATTATGAACTAGAAAACCATGACAACATAATATGAAAATTTCTATTTACAATTCCAAAACTAGAAATTGCATATGAAAACAGAAAATAAACTTTTTTTTTTTTTGCTTTTCTTGAGGGGAGGACAATTGGGGTTAAGTGATTTGCCCAAGGTAACATGACTTGTAAGTGTTGTGTCATAGGTCGGATTTGAACACATCTACTCCTGACTCCAGGACCAGTGTTCTGTTCACTGTGTCTCCTAGCTGCCCCAAGAAATAAACTTTAATCACTTAAATATACATTAAATGTAACACAATAGTAAAAAAAATTGTTTTATTTTTCAAATTCCACCTTTAAACTATTTCCCTTCTCCATATATATATGAAAAAGTCTATGTTTTTAGATATTTTTAAATGCTTCCTCTGAAAACTGCCTGTTTGTATCTTTTGACCATTTTTCAATTGGAGAACAACTTGTATTCTTATAAATTGGACTCAATTCTTTGTATAATTTAGAAATGAGGCCTTTATCAGAGACACTTTGTAAAAATTCTTTCCCAAATTTCTGCTTCCATCCTAATTTTGGTTACTTTTTTTTGTACAAAAATGTTTCAGTTTCATGTAATCAAACTTATCCATTTTACAAAAATGTTTCAGTTTCATGTAATCAAACGTATCCATTTTGCATTTCAAAACTCTATCTTGTTTGGTCATAAATTCTTCCTTTCTCTGTAAATATGACGGATAAACTATTCCTTGCTTTCCCAGATTTCTTACAGTATCAGTCTTTATATCTAGATCGTGAACCCATTTACACTTTATTTTGAAACATTGTGTAAGAAATTGGTCTATGCCCAGTCTCTGGCATACTATTTTTCAGTTTTCTCAGCAATTTTATTTTTCTCAAATATTGAATTCTTATCCCAGAAGCTTGAGTCTTTGGGTTTATCAAACAGTAGATTACTATAGTTGACTACTGTGTTTCTTGTGCCTAATCTATTCCATTGATTCACTACTCTATTCCCCAGCCAGTAACAAGTAGTTTTGATGACTGCTGCTTTATAATAAAGTTTAAAATCTGATATGGCTAGGCTACCACCCCTAGCATTTCTTTTCTCTAATTTTCTTGATATTCTGGACCTTTTGTTCTTCCAAATGAATTTTTTTTTACTATTTTTTTTAGCTTTATTAAATATTTTTGGCAGATTGATTGGTATGGAATTAAAGAAGTAAATTAGTTTATGTGAAATTGTCATTTTTGTTATATTACTTTGACCTAGTCAAGAGTAACTGATGTTTTTCCAATTATTTATGGACTGACTTTATTTGTGTGAAAAGTGGTCTGTAATTGTGTTCATATATTTCCTGGGATTGTTTGGGTAGGTAGAATCCCAAGTATCTTATAATGTCTCCAGAAACTTTAAATGGAATTTCTCTTTCTATTTCTTGCTATTGGGCTTCATTAGAAATATGTAGGGTATTTCTGGGTAAAAAAGGTATGTCCATTGTTATAGCCATTTGGGCATAGTTCCAAGAATGTTTGGATCAGCTCACAGCTTCACCTACAATGAATTAGCATTCCAACTTCCAACATCTTCTCCCACATTTATCATTTTCTTGATTTGTCATGTTAGCCAATCTGATAGGTGATGTGTACTTCAGAGATGTTTTGTTTTGCATCTTTCCCATCAATACTGAGTTAGAGCATTTTTCTATGACTTTTGATACCTTTAATTTCTTCCCCAGAAAACTGCCTGTTCATATCCTTTGACCATTTATCAACTGTGGAATAACTTGTATTCTTGTAAATTTGACTCAGTTCTCTATATATTTTAGAAATGAGGCCTTTATCACATATAATGTTTGTAAAAATTAATTGCCAGTTTTCTGTTTCCCTCCTAAAATTGAATGCATTGACTTCATTTATAAAAAAAATTTAGATTTATTGTAATCAAAATTATCCATTTTGCCTTTCATAATCTTCTTTATCTCTTGTTTGGTCATAAATTGCCAGTCTTCATAAATCTGACAGATAAACTATTCCTTGCTCTCCTGATTTTTCTTTTTTAGCATCAGCCTTTATATCTAAATCATGTACCCATTTAGACTTTATTTTGGTATGTCGTATCAGATGTTGCTCTATGATCAGTTTCTGCCATAATATTTTTCAATTTTTTCAGCAGTTTTTGTCAAATAGTGACTTTTTTCTCTTTTTTTTGTATTGAATAATCAACTTGTTTATTTACTTTTAGTTTACAAGATTCAGTTCTACATTCCCTTGAGTTTCAATTTTTCTGCCCTCCCTTGCTTTCCCCTCCCCTGTCCCCCGCATGGTGGAGAGCAATCAAGTATAAGATCCGCAAATACATTCACATTGTACAACAGTCTGATTGTATAAAAGAGTTGTAACCAATGAGTGAACAATGGGAAAAAAGAAAGAAAACCAAACATGAAAAAGAATGAAAGCATGTAGATTGCTTCAGTCTCCATTTGAACTCTGGTCTTTCTAGATCTTTCTCTGAATGTAGCTATCTCCTTCCTTCCTGAGACTTGTAGAGTTGTCTTATACCTGTGCATTGCTGAGAAGAGTCCCGTTTATCAAGGTTGCTCATCGCATATGTCTGTGATTGTGTACAAATTTTTCCTGGTTCTGCTCTTCTCACTTAGCATCAGTTTTTTTTTTTATTTTTTGCTCGATTTAAATAAATTTTATTTGAATTTTAATTTTAATTTTTTAAAATTTTTTTGAGTTACATATTTTCTCCCCATCTTTCCCCCGCCCACCACCCCAAAACAGCCATCCCAGTGTGTCTCCCCTCCCCCAGTGTATTCTCTCCTATGTCACTTTTTGGTAGGGCAGGATGGATCTCCC
>CM053581.1:59625716-59664781 GCA_028627135.1 Pseudochirops cupreus | reverse complement strand
GATTCAAAATATGTAACAACAAAATTTCATTTCAAGAAAGTCTATATGATAAATAATGCTTCTTGTATTGAAAATTGTCCATCTTTCCTTTGCTTCCTTGTGAGTTTTTTTTTGTTCTCTGCTGTGCATTGTTTTACTTTGTTCTTTTTTCCCATTCCCTCCCCCTCCCCCCCGAAGGCCACAGTAAAGTTTAGATATGTTTCCCCATAACTTTAGATATATACATACACATACAAATACATACATTTATAGACATATACATTCCCAAACCTATTATACTCCTGATCTTTGTTTTTATGTATATGCATATCTCTTCTTTCCTATCCTTCCTGCCTCCTCTACTTTATTTTTATTTATTAACTTGCCCTAATTATGATTTGCCTACCCTCCCCCCCCCCAGGATCCCTTTCCCATCCTCCCATTCCCATTAATCTAAACACCCTTTTATACCACTTTTTTACTTGTTCTCTCACCTTCTCCTTTAAAGATCCTTCCCCTGTCCTCTCCCCCTCCCTATGCCCTTAGCATTTTATTTCTTCTGAATTTAGAAAACTTCTGTACTCTTTTAAATATATATATATGTATCTATCTATCTATCTATCTATCTATCTATATATATATACATAGTTTCCTCTTACATCCATTCCCAATGAAAGTAATTAACCAGAACTACCACACCTATGTATCAATTCTTCCTCTTGCACCCCATTTGTATAGAATAATTACTCCTTTTAGATGTTCCTAAATCTTTTACTTTTGAAATTCATGTCATATTTCCCCAATGTTTTTTTATGAAGTACCCAATTATTTACAAGAATCTTAGACATTGTAATGGTAATGGAATTTGGAGATCCCCTTCTGTTGACGTGGTTTTTGGGTTGGGTGTTGAAACCTAGAGCTTGTGAATCCCATTTGCGGGATGGACTTGTCGATGTGAAGAGAGAGGGCTGAACTGGGAGAAGCCATGGATTTGGAGAGAAAGCCCAAGCAGAAAAGGCCAGAGGGACTTTTGGAGAGCAGTGTCATGGACTGCTGAGGGCCAACTGGAGCTGCCCAGGACTTTTGAGAACTGCCACCTAGAGCTGCCAAGAACTGAGGAGGCATGAATGTGATGCTAGTATTCTCTCTGTTTGTTTTGATGTTGTTTTGCCAGATTTACCTGCTGGTGAAGGACAGTGCTGCTGTTGTAGAGGTCCTGGAACCTTGTTGTTGGCTCAGAAGCCCTGAAGGAGGATTTTCTTGTTATATGTTTACAGAAATCCTGGAAGAGGGCCTTGCTGATGTTTTCAGGGCTTCTGTGACTGTTCTGCAGGCAGAGAGTGATTTGATGAGGACACTGGCAATGTGTATTATGTCTTTGTTAGGTTTTGCCTCCCCAGGAACCGGAATTCCTGAGTACTTGTCTAGGGTCAAGATGAAGACAGGGCCTCTCCTTGGGCCTTGGATGCTGTGGTGATATCTTAACCTTATTGTAGTTTAAGGGAGGATGGCCTTTTGTGCACTCCCGCCCCTTTTGAGAAAGTTCTTGACATTAATGGATCACATTGTAATTCAGTTGTGATCCAGGGGTGGGAAACCTTTGACTTTTTTGTGCTCTGTGATTGAGCAAGTAAATGTACTTTGTTTATGATTGGAAACTAATCTCTATTTGAGAAGAGAGACTTTGACTGACTAAATGAATGTAGTGTTCAGGGGTGGAGTAGTACCTGGATGGAATTGAGAACTTACTTGCTAAATGAATGAGTTACACTGCATTTTGATTTTCTCTGTTCTGTGAAAGTTTGCCTTAATCTGTCACTGAATAAATGGGGTTTGCTTTGCTGGCAACCTGAACCTTGGAAGTTGCTTTTGCTTGGCATTACATATGGTGAGAGTAAAGTTCAAACAATTCTCACCCCCTCACTTCTTTCCCTCTACTGCAATAGGTCTTTTGTGCCTCTTCATGTCACGTAATTTACCCTCTTCTGCCTCCCCTTTTTTTTCCCCCAGCAGAATCATTTTTTCACTCCTTATTTTTTTTCTAATATGATCACATCAATCAGCCCATACACACACCCTCTCTCTCTGTATACTTCTTCTAATTGCCCTAATAGAGATACAATTCTCAAGGGTTATCATTTTCTCATGTAGAGATGTAAAAGATTGATCTAATTGAATAACTTTTTTTTTTCTTTCCTGTTTACCTTTTTATGTATTTCTTGAGCCTTGTATTTTAGACTGAATTTTCTGTTCAGCGCTGGTCTTTTCACCAGGAAAGTTTGAAAGTCCCCTTTTTCATTGAATATCCATCTTTTCACCTAAAAGATTATGATCAATTCAGTTTAGTCCTTGGTTGTAATCCAGGCTCCTTTGCCTTACAGAATATCATATTCCAAACCCTCTGATCCTTTAGTGTAGAAGCTCCTGAGTCCTGTGTAATTTTGACTGTGGCTCCTTGGTATTTGAATTGTTTCTTTCTGGCTATTTGCAGACTTTCTCCTAGAAGTGATAATCCTGGAATTTGGCCTCATGGAGTTTTCATTTTGTGATCTCTTTCAAGAGGTGATTGGTGGAGTCTTTCAATGACCTTTACCCTCTGATTCTATGACCTCAGGGAAGTTTTCCTGGGTGATTTCTTGAAAGATGCTGTCTAATCTCTTTTTAAATTTTTTAAATTTTAAATTTTTGCATTTTGCAAGTGGGAACACAAGACTATTGGGGTTAAGGGACTTGCCCAAGTTCACAAGGGCAGTAAGTTTTATGTGTCAGAGGCCGGATTTGAACTCAGGTCCTCCTGACTCCAGGGGAAGCACTCTATTCCCTGCATCACCTAGCTTCCCCTAAGATCTTTTGTTCATCATGTTTCTTTTGTAGACCAATAAGTCTTAAGTTATCTCTCCTGGATCTATTTTCAGGGTGAGTTGTTTTTCCAGTAAGATATTTTAGATTTTCTACTGATTTATTTTTCATTCCTTTGTTGTTGTTGTTTTTTAGTAATTCTTGATGTCCCATAGAGTCATTAGGTTCCACTTGCTCAACTCTAATTTAAAAAGAATTGTTTTCTTCAGTTAGCTTTGTACCTCATTTTTCTTTTGACCAATTCTACTTTTTAAGTAGTTGTTTTCTTTAGTCAATTTTTGTGTTTCCTTTTCCAAGCAATTGACTCTTTTTTCTCATAGTCCTCCTCCATAACACTCATTTCTTTTCCCAGTTTCCATCCTACCTCTCTTACTTGATTTTTAAAATCTTTCCTGAGCTTTTTCAAGAGGACATTTTGGGCTTAAGACCTATTTGTATTCCCCTTTAAGGCTTTACATGTATGCATTCTGACATTATTGTCCTTTTCTGAGTTTGTTTTGATCTCATCTTTCATCGTAGCAGTTTTCTATGTTCAGGGTTCTTTGGGTTTTGGTTGTTTTGTTTTGCTTTGTTTTTTACTCATTAAAAAAAAATGTCCTCTGCCCCTTAGGCACAGGGAGCACTGTGCCAAGTGACCTGTGCTCAGGACCCGAGTCTTGGCCATTGTCTTTGTGTACTGGGACCTCAGGTGCTTGTAGGTAGCCTACTGTGCAAGATGACACAGCCTCATTGCATCTCTTTTGCCATGATTCTTTGCCTGACAAGTTACCTTCTGTGCTGGGACTAGAGACCTCACAAATGGCCTGCTCTGCCACTAGCCTGCTGAGGAAGGACTAAGTGGCCTTAGTTGCTGATCTGTGCTGCAGCTAAGAGCCTCCTGCTGGCTTTCACAGTCTTTTTCTGCATTGTTCTGTACTCCCTTTTTACCCAAGTGAAACAGACCTTTTCTGCAGTCCTTCTAAGTTATCTTAAGTTGTAAAGTTTTTTCGCTCTATCTTTTTATGGGTTCTTTTGCTCCGGGATCCATTTAGAGACTTAATTTAATATTGTTTCCAAGGAAAACTGGAGCGAGCTCAGGCAACTCCATGGCTTCTCTCAATCATGTTGGTTCAGCTACCACTGTCCCTATTTCTTAAGATCCTTTCCAACATTTGTCATTTTCTTTTTCTGTCATGTTAGCCAATCTGATAGATATGAGGTGGCAGCTCAGAGCTTTTTCAATTTTTATAGACTCTAATCAATAGTTATTTTTTCATATGAACATTAGAGTTTTGATTTCTTCCTTTCAAAATTGCCTGTACATATTATTTGAGTATTTAACAATTAGGGTATTAACTCTGTTTTTTTTTTAATTTGTCTCTGTTCCCTATATATTTGAGAAATTAGTCCTTTATCAGAGAAACTTACAGCAAAATTTTCCCCAAATTTCCTACTTTCTTTCTAATTTTGGCCGTATTGTTTTTGTTTGTGGGAAAACAACAACAAACAACAACAACAACAAAAATCCACTAATTTTAATCTTACATAATCAAAATTATCCATTTTACTTCCTGTGATCCTCTCTATCTTTTATTTGGTCTTTAGTTCTTCCCTTATCCATAGATCTGACAAGTAAAAATTTTGGTGCTTCTTTCATTTGCTTATGATATTAACCTTTATATCTAAAGCATGTACTCATTTTGAACCATCTTGTTATATAGTATGGAATGCTGGTCTGTGCCTAGATTTTGGGTAAATCTACTTTCCAGTTTTACCAGCAATATTTGTCAAATAATGTGTTATTGCCCAGAGAGCTTGAATCTTTGGGTTTATCAAATGCTAAATTATAGTTTTTGCTACCACATATTGTGTGCTGAATCTATTCCACCGATCTCTCTATTTCTTAGTACCTGATTGTTTTGATGATTATTGCTTTGTAATATAGTTTGAAATATGGTATAGGTATGCCTTTTCCCTTCACATTTTTCAATGATTCTCTTGATATTCTATACCATTCATTTTTTTTCAAATGAATTTTATAAAATTATATAATAGCATTATATAATTGTCATTTATAGTTATACATTGAGTTAATATGGGCTCATCAGCTGAAATTATTGATCCATTCTATCACTTATGAATGTTCTTCTAATGTTCTTAAATTTCTAAAACTAAATGTAAAAATTTCATAGATGGCCTGAGTAGATTACTAATAGATTACTGTTATATGGACTATCACTTCATTATTCCTGAAAGTTATAATTCTCTTAATGCGGCAAAATATTGCATTACTTGTGTTTGCTGCTTCAATTTTGAAATTGCAGTCCGCTAATTCTCTTAAATCTTTCTTTTTTTCCATAAAATAAGATAAAATATTTCTCAGTTATTTTATTATTAGTCTTTTTTTCTTTCCTTTTGTCTTATGTGAACTTCTAAACATCTCATGACCTTTTCTTCATTCATTATAGCTACTTTCTGTAACATACTTAGGCAGTTTTCCCTCTTCTACACCTTTTCAAACCCTCAGATAAAATTTTCTCAAGACATCCTCATCAAATTTTCTTGTGTGTATTCCATAGTTATCCAGGATTCTGTCATCCTTATACATTAAACCATGGTACAGAAATCCAAATCTTATTTAAAGATACTCTTTTTTTTGGTCAACTACTCACTTTCCACATCATTGTCTCTTTTCCATCCTCTGTTTTCAATGAGCAAAGCGAAGATAACATATCTCTTATGGTCTTTAATTTCTTGTCCTGAAACTTCATAATCTTTTTTTTTAAACCATATTTTTACCTTATTTCAAGAAGGGTGATTTGTGCCAGCATAAATCACCAACAATGAATGGTTTTGAGAAATCATTGGGTTTATCTACATCCAAAGTACAGGGCATTACAAGCAATTATAAATTTCCATAGTTCAGCAAGAATTTTCAAATCACACTAACCTGAGATTTGTAAGTAATGAAATGGTATCATTTTGTACTTTTAAAATGTTTTGTCAGATATCCCAGATAAGTGTCTAGAAAGCAGGCTGTAAACTTTAACATTTGGCTTCTTCATTTTTTTTTTAATACTACGACTTTGATAATTAAACATATGACTAAAAAGAGAAAACAGAAATGTGGAAAGCAATAACTAACAACTCAGGTGGAAAACCCCAGGACTCCAAGAGAAGGATATAAGTGATTTTAATAGTGAAGATGAAAAATGTCACATAATTTTAAAAAATTGTCCTGTGCAGATTATGTTCTTGCTTATTAAATGGATATTGCCTTCATTTCTTGTACCTCCATTTGAGAAGAAGGAACAACCTGAAGCATATCCAGAGGTGAACAGTCAAGATGGTAAAATGACTCATGAGAAAGCTATTTGGGGAGAATATTATTAGGAACCTAAAGAAGAGAAAAAGTAAGTTGTAAATAAGCACTACTTTTTAGTATTTGAATACTACCATTTTCTTTTGGATCAGAAATATTCCTGGGTCTCAGAAGGTCAGATACAGAATATTGTATAGAACATTCAAATAATTAGTTTCAGATTTCCTGATGGAAAGAAAGGGAGGAGAACTCACTATTGAAGCTGTCCAAAAATGGAAGGGATTGTCTCAGAGAAGATTAAATCAGAATCCTACCCACTAGAAGTCTTTAAACAGAAGCTTTAGTTATGCGTATTATAAAAGGAATTCCTTTTTAGCTATGACTTAGTTTGGATGACTTCTGATGTTCTTTCCAACTTAAAGATTCTGTGAGTCTGTGATAAGCGTGTTTTATATTTCAAATAACAGAACTTATCACAAGGTTAGGCACATAAAAATGTTGAATTAATGCCTGTTGGCTTTAATTTATTATTAATTAGGTTTTTATCAGGGTTTATATTAAGCGCTTTCAATGAAATAGCAAATTGACATTCCTTCTAATAAAATATGCATTTTTTCTTTAATAAACATTGATTAAGTACCTGTTATATGCAATGCATAGATACTAGAATAGATGCAAAGGGAGTTAAAAAAAATAAAAATTACAGATATTAAGAGATGGAAGGAACTTCAGAGGACATCCAGTATAATATTTGAACATAAATCCCCTATACAATAGACCTGACAAGTGATCATTCAGTTTTTGTATGAAGATGTCCACTGATTATTAACTTGCCACTTCCTGAGGCATCCTGTCTAATGTATGCACTTCTAGTCACTAGAATTTTTTTTTTTTACTTAGACAGGGCCTGAATTTGTCTCTTTAAAAGTTCTAATTATTGCTCTGAACTCTGCCTTCTGAATTCAAGTTGAAATTCTCTTTCAAATGACAGCCTTCTAACACTTGGAAGGCTGCTCTTCTAATAATATGATCCCTGCTCTCAAAAAGCTTTTAATTCAATAGGGATATTAAGAGCCAATCAAAGAATATAAAATAATAATTGTAATGAGAAATATTGAATTGAGGAGTATATCATGCTCTCAGAAAAGATGAGAGAGTAGTCACTGGGTTGGCAAAAATTCTGAAAGTACTGTTAGAAATATATACACACATACACCCACATATATTCATATGTGTATACATATATGTAGACCTTTAATGCTTATAATATTACAAATAATTCATTCAGGTCTTGTCTTCTTCCAATATCTGTTCAATATCATATTAAAATGATACCAAAATATTATACTGCTGTGTTATCAGATGCTAAATTGAATTGCTATAATCAAATACAATAAAGGGTTTTTTTTTTAATTTCCATAAAGACATATCTCTTTGATTCCATGAGGAATATTTGGGTACTCAAGAAACTTCTGGTGTGGATAGAAAAAAGATGGTTCCATTGTACTGTAAAGACAAAAAAATCTGTAAATAACTCTAAACCAAGCTGTGTGGTATTTTTTTCCCACAGCTGGAACACTAGTTTTTATTACAGCTCAACTGGCATTGCAAATTAAAATTCATCTGTGTTTGTTAAACTGCTACTTAAAACGGCTTCCACCAACTGTTACAGTTGGATATTATGTTGTCATTTATGCATTTAGTGGAAATGGTTTGATAGCATGAATATTTAAATACAAGTATGCAAAAAGTACTTTTTTCCCCCAATTGGTTTTCAGCATTTGGCCAATATTGGTTTAATTTTTAAGAGTGATAAGGAAGTCTCCATTTTTTAATTAAATGGTATTCTTTTCTTGTTGTCTTATGAACCACCCATGATGATGACAGAATGATTTGGCCTTGGTATTCTACTAAAGTTACCTTTCCCTACTTATATGACAAGACTTAGAGCAAACCAAGGTGCTCTTCACTTGTCTTCCTTTTCTTGTTTTTAAATCAAAGATAACTGGAAAACTAGGTCACTTTCTAGCTCTGAGAGTCTATGAATATATACATATATATATATATATATATATATATTTATAAAACACAGACTACTGCAAATAAATATATTGTGGATGATACATGCATGTGGTATTTGAACATTTCATTGCTCCACACTGTGGGAGCCTAAAGTTATCTCTATGAGAAGGATCAAAGGGGGAAAAAAAAATATGCAAGTCACTTTCAGCATGCTGCTGGGATGGTTCTGTAGAAGGGGATTGTTAATATCTGAGGAGGCAGCCTAGCAAAAAAAAAAATCAGGTTTGAAGTGAAAAGACTGAGATTTGGTCCTTAGCTCAGCCACTTACTAGATATGAAACCCTGGGTAATCTACTTTTTCTCTCTGTATATTCCAGTCTGCTCACCTGTAAAAAAGTGGTGGGAAGGATGTTTGCACTGAACAACATCTAAAGTCTCTTCTAGCTATAAAATCCTGTGATATTGTTGTTTCTGTAAGCTATAACATGATAATATCTAACACACCAATACCAATAATCTTACTAATATTAATGAGAAAATAACTTAAAATTCCTATTTAGAATGCTCTTTAAAATATTGCTTTGTTTCTATAGCCATGTTTTTGTTTATTTCCTTAGTGATATTAAAGACATGATTCTTCTTTCAGATGATGAAATTGATATTTTTCATGTACACAAGGTTTATAGAGAAAGTTCTAAGACTCATTTGGAAAAAATAATTTCTTTGTTGTAATTAAAATGAATTTTGTGAGGAGGAAAGAGTAATTCTCTGTGTACTGCTGTCCTGGTTGGAATATAAGAGCTTAATGGTGACATGTTGTGACCTGGAAGAGGGGTGTGATATTAGAAGATAAGAAGGACAAAGGTCAGAACAAGTTACAACTACTATTGTAACAGTAGTTACCACAGAAGTACAGTAACAGTAGTAACCACAGAACAACGGTGGTACCCAGTGATGAGGGAGGGAGTCAGAACTCCAATCAGAAGTTGTAACTAGGACAGGGAAGTAGGAGCTTTACAGTGGGGCACCTGAAGGATACTGATAGGACTTGTATTATTTTAGCAGGTTCAGGTAAAATTTATCTTAACACCAAGTAGCTGGGGCAATCAATTAAAATCATAAACAATAAGATAATAGTTTTCTCTCTCCAACTCAGAAGCTGTTACACTCAATGGTGTTCTGGAAGGTATATTCCTTTCTGGGCTATCCCCAAGCTACTGCCTCCTCAAATACTACTATACACAGAAGCAAACTTAAGGTTTCCTAGTATTTTTGTCCCTAGTTCAAAGGAGTATATCTTAAGGCCTTTATCTCCATTAAAGTTTAATTGCAGGAATAAAATCCCTCCCATTAACCCCAACCAAATTTATCATCAAATGAAGTGATTAAATAGTACTACTTTTGTTGTTTACCTCCTGTGTGTTTTGTGGTGCTTTTCCAGAGCACTAGGTTTGTTAGTTATAGCCCTGGAAGTAACAATACTATGACATGAGCCAAGTGCAGATGGGGGGCAAGGGGACAATCATGTTACAGCTATATAGTCCAGAAGCCAGTTGTCAATAGACTAAGCTATGGGGCAGCTAGGTAGCACGGTGAATAGAGCACTGACCCTGGAGTCAGTAGGACCTGAGTTCAAATTTGGCCTCGGTCACTTGATACTTATTAGCAAGTCCTTAGGCAAGTCCCTGAACCTCAATTGCCCAGCTTTCCCCCCTCCAAAAAAAAAGAAAAAAGAAAAAAGACTAAGCTACCAAACTATAGTACCCAAAGGAAGAGAGTTTGCCATGAAGGTTTAAGCATGCCAACCATGTTCATCTTTGCCCTTTAAAAGGAATGTCCTACTAGGGAACTCACACTTTGATTCAATGCTAGACAGTTTGCATTTCCCACAAAACAAATCCTGACATCAAGGGATCCTTAATCAGATTGCCCAATAGGAAGTATGATTTATGCAATGAGATGAAGCAGAAGACAAATTAAATGGGAATTCATAGGTGCTGTGTTAAATGACACCAGTAGAAATGAAAGAAAAGCATAATTTATCATTACCTTCTGTTTATATACTGGAACTTACTTTGCTTCCTGAAAACCTACTATTCTAAAATCAGATTCTATCTATCTGTCGGTGGGAAGGGGAGAAATTTAGAATGAGATGTACTCAGTTGTGTATTTGTGTGTGTGTGTGTGTGTTAATTTCTTTTAAAAGAAGAAAAATACTAAAATCACAGGATCATAACATCATAACTCAAAAGCTAGAAGTGACTTTAGAAATGATTTCTTTGTAGAGAGGATTCTGAGAAGATGGTGGAATAGGTAAGAAAATTCCAAACTCTCAAGATTTTCCCTCACAAAAGACTTAAAACAGCACCTTAAGACAAACAAAGTGGGGGTGAAGATAAATAAGAACAATGGCATAACTGGGCACCTCCCCAGGTGATTTGAGAAGATTAGAAGAAAAATCCCAGGAGGAGATTGGGTCCCTGTGAAGAGTAAACACCTCCAGGCTAGGTCCCACTTAATACCAAGTGGCTACCCTTTTAAACAACAAGCTGCAAGGCCTGTGGTTAGTTGGTCTGATAGGCTGCCTGTGGCCCCAGCCACCAAAACTTTTGAAACTTTTGCTTCAGGATAGTGAGGAGAGCTGGGCAACTGAGTCAGGGAAGATCAAGGGAACTGTATAAATGCCATATTCACAATGCCTATGGTAACTATAAATATACTGATATGGTTATTTATCACAAAATGTAACAGGCTCTATACATGGGGGCATAGCTAGAACATTTATATGAATAACAGAAAACTGCATCCCCAAACCAGAAAGTCAAAGCCATCACAGTAACCATGGAGTTGGCACACATAGTTAATGTAATAAACACCCACATTCTTAATCTTTCAAAACAAAACAGTCTACCTCAGGCAAAGATCCTCCTTTCCTCACTCACAGTGATTGCTCAGCCTCCATGCAGCTCACTCCCAGCAGCTCTGGCCCCCCCACAACTTCTGTCCTGGCAGTCCTCAGCAGGAGTTCTTAGCAGAAGTTCTGGCTGGCTCACAAAAAGAGAGAGAGAGAGAGGGAGAGAGAGAGAGAGAAAGAGAGAGAGAGAGAGAGAGAGAGAGAGAGAGAAGAACAAGAAGAAGAAGAAGTTTGTGCCACTGCCATGGCTTCCAGTCATCATGTTGGCTCCAGCCTTATTCCTACTTGGCTCTGGCTCTTTCTTGCCCCACTCCTTCTTGCTATATCAGAAAGTTCAAGAGTCATGGAAGATCTCAAATCCCATTACCATTACAGGAACCTATGATGACAAGGAATGCTAGACTCAGCTGAGCTGTGAAGAGCAGTGGGGGCAAGAACAAACCAGCACACACCCAGTGAGTGCAGAAGCTGTAGGGCAAAGCACCCTTGACTGTGAGCACTTACAAAAGGCTAGACTTTTGGCTTTGGTTTCAGGCTGGAGGGAAGAACTGAAGATCTGGAATAAGGGGCACCATTTCCCATACCTCAGGGCTAGAGGTAACTACAAATGATTAGGATATTACAACAAAAAAATGCACAGGCAAAGGAGAAAGAATCCAACTATAGAAACCTATTATGGGAATAGAGATTACCAGGGTTCATCTTCAGAGGAGGAAACTGAGGTAAAAAAAAAATTCCCTAAGAGTAACATCAAATGGACACCTGCCCAAAAAAGAATTTATATAAAAGCTTTAAAAAGATTTTAAAAATCAAATGACAGTTGGATGAAAGGGAAGCTGGAATCACTGAGAAAGTTGTTTTTGAGCAGACCAAGGCCATTGCAGATATCACGTGAAGAACTGGTGCAAAGTCATCCTAGCCTATGAGTCAGTCTGAGCTATTGGTACTGGCAAGACAGCAATGCCCCAGCAGGCCCAGGAGGTACACGAGAAGCTTCAGTGCTGGCTCCAGACCCATGTCTCAAAATCTGTATCACAGTCTACCAGGATCATTTATGGAGGCTCTGTGACTGGGGCCAACTGTAAGGATCTGGCTTGCCAGCCTGATGTGGATGGCTTCCTGGTGGGTGGAGCTTCCCTTAAGCCTGAATTCCTGGATGTTATCCAAGCCAAAAAATGAGCCCTTCATGTGGCCCTCTGACTCCCTTACATGCCGAGCTGGGACAAGGCTACACAAGTCTGGTTTACCCCTCCCCCTCCTATGTGATTGTGATGCTGATTCCCTTCCCTCCACAATCCAATTCAAGCTTCACCTTCCTCCACTGTGTAGATCATTGGCACCAGTTCTAAGCTTCTCAGCCCTTCCTCCAATGGACCAGGCCCTTCTCCATTTATTGTAAATTTGAAGGAAAAGAAATGGAAAAGAAAGTAAATATCTTATAAGAAAAACAACAGATCTGGAGAATAGATCAAGAAAAGAAATATAAAAGTAATTGGATTAACTGAAATTAAAAAAAAGAATCTTGATACAATAATACAAGAAATAAATAACTGAAGAAAATTTTCATGAAGCTTCAGAACAAGGGGGAAAGTACAAATAGAAAAAAAAAATCCATTGATCACTACTTAAAAGAGATCCTATTAGGAAAACTCACAGAAACATCGTAGTCAAATTCCAAAATCCCCAGCTCAAGGAAAATCTATTAAAACCATCAAGATTAAAACAATTTAAATATGAGTTTACCACAATTAGAATTACACAAGACCTAGCAACAGAAACATTAAAGAACCACAGGTCTTGGAATACAATATATTGAAGAACAAAAGAACTGGGACTCCAGCCAAAAATATGATACACTGCAAAGTTAACTATTACCTTAAATGGAAAAAAAATAGACATCTGGTAAACTCTGAGACTTTCAAGACTTAAAAAAAACACACTTGAACTTAATAGACTATTTGACATGTAAGAACCAATATAAATATAAGGTATATAACAAAGACTGATTATAAGAGATCCATAAGGACAGACTTTTAACCTTTTATATATGTAAAATGTAAAATTTATGTCAGCAATGGTAATGGAATTTGAAGATCCCCCATGACCTTGAACTTGCTGACATAGCAGGAAGGGATGGAACAAGAGAATGCTGGAACAAAGCTAGAGACCATGTGGTAGGGACTGGAAACAGCAGAAGTGACGGTGGCTGTGGCATAAACTCCTTTTCCTTTGAGTCAGTCAGAATCTCTGCTAAGGTCTCCTGCAGAGGACTGCCAGGGATGGGAACTGCTGGGGGCTGGAGCTGCTGAGAGCAAGAGGCCTGGATGCTGAGCAGTTGCCTTAAGTGAGGAGATGAGGATCTTTGCCTGAGGTAGCCTGTCCTGTTTTGAAGGCTTAAGAATGTGGGTGTTTACTACATTAACTACATGTGCCAACTTCATAACTACTGTGATGGCTTTTACTTTCTGGTTTTGGGAATCAGTTTTCTGGTATTTGAACAAGTGTTCTAGCTATATTTCCCATGTAGAGAGCCTGTTACATTTTGTGATTAATAACCATATCAGTATATTTATAGTTACTGTAGGCATTGTGAATACTGCATTGTTGATACACCATATTTGGCTCAAAGGTGGGATAATATACACACTCAGTTGGCTATAGAAGTTTATCTTACTCTATAGGGAATTAGGAGGGGGAAAGGCAAAGAAAAATGAATAGGGTACTGATAGAAGGGAGGGCAGAATTACAAGCAGTCAGGAAGAAATAATTTGAGTGCTGTGGAAATACAATCAGGATAACACAAGATTTAGCAACATCTACATTAAAGAATCAAAGGGCCTGGAATATGATATTTATGAGTCAATGGAGCTAGGATTAAAACAAAGAATCACCTGTCCAGCAAAACTGAGTATAATGCTTCAGGGGAAAATATGGTCATTCAATGAAATAGAGGAATTTCAAGTATTGTTGATAAAAAAAATGAGAGCTGAATAGAAAATTTGATTTTAAAATACAAGAAGCAAAAGAAGCATGAGAAGATAAACAGGAAAAAAGAAATCATAAGGAACTTATTAAAGTTGAACTGTTTACATTCCTATGTGGAAAAATGATAATTGTAACTCATGAGAATTTTCTCAGTATGAAGATTGTTGAAGAGAATATATGTGTGAGTATTTATATATATATATAATATGTGTGTGTGTATAAATATATAAGCATGTGTGTATATGTGTGTACATGTATACATAGACAGAGGACACAGAATCAGTTGGCTATGAAGGGTTGATATGTAACAAATAAAATTAAGAGGTGAGAATAGAACATATTGGGAGAAGGAGAAAGGAAAAGTTAGGATAGGGTAAATTATCTAATACAAAAGAGGCAAGAGAAAACTGTTACAATGGAGGGGAAGAGCCTGAAGGTGAAAGGAAATGGGTCCACCTTATTCTCATTGACTTTGGCTTAAAGAGGGAATAATGTACCCACTCAATTGGGTATATTACCTACATGAAAATAGAGAAGAAGGTGATAAAAAGGGGGATGATAGAAGGGAGGGTATATTGGGGGACATAGTATTTAGAAGCAAACACTTGAAAAGGAAAAAGATCAAAGGAGGAAAATAAAATAAGTGCAGGGCAGGATAGGATGGAGGGAAATATTGTTAGTGTTTCACAATATAACTACTTTGGAAACATGTTGCATAATTACATGTGTACAACCTATACTGAACTGCATTCCCTCCCAGTGGTGGTGGGTGAGGAGAGAAGAAGGGAAAAGATCTGGAAACCAAATTAAAAAAAAAAAAACAACAAAACATATGTTAAAAAAAATGTTTTTTATATGCAACTGGGAAATAAGATATAAGGTACTGGAGTATAGAAATCCATCTTGCCCTACTAGAAAGGTAGTGGGGGAAGGGTTGGGGGAGGATATAAGAGAGAACAGATTGTTGGAAGGATGACATTCAGTCGGCTCACTATCTTGGAGTGGGTGGTAAGGGAAAGATGGTGAGAAAATTTGTAACTCAAAATTTTGAGGAAATGAATGTTGAAAAGTAAAAATAAATAAATTGAAAAAAGAAATAATATTATATTTGTTACTTTCTTTATCTTTCATTACTTATTGCTGTTCCTCAGACGGTTGTACCTTAAGTAATATATTTCTCACAGAGAGAGACCTAAACATCCATTTCCATGTTCTATAATACTTTCCTTTCCTTTCCTTTTCTTTTCTCTTTCTCCCCTCCCACCCCTTTCTCATGCTTCTTTATTTCTGTGCCATCTAGGTGGCATAATGGATAGAATATTGTTCTTGGAACCAGTAAGACTTAGCTTCTAACACTGCTCAGATGTTGATTAGCCTTTTGACTCTAGGTACATCATTTATAATGAATTCTTTATTTGAAAAATAGCGATAATAACAGAACCTTCTTCAAGAGGTTGTCATGATCAAATAAAATAAGACATGAAACTTTGTACATCTTAAAGTACTATATAACTGTTATTAACTATTGTTATAATCATTCCTGTTGTTGTTATCCAATTGTGAATAAGGATTTATTGAGTCCCTTCTATTTTCCTGGCCCTGTGCTACATACTGGGATATAAATACACACACACACACACACACACACACACACACACACACACACACACACTCTTCAGACCCTGTCCTGAAAGAAATATCTAATAGGGGAAGACAAAACAGAAAAATAATTGAAAAAGGGTTGGATTGAGAAGGTAGGGAAGGCACCAGATTTAGGGGCATGGTGGAAAAGTCAGAGAAATCTGAAAATATTGCAAATAGGTCATAAATGAGATGTTTTAAGATGTTCTCCCTCCTTAAATGGAAGTTTCTGAGTTCATGGATCCACCCTCCAGAGGAACAGAAGGTGGTGATGAGATAGAGTACCAAGACTAATGGGATTTGACAAGATGATGAGATTTTCCCAAGAGTGAGCCTCCTAGAGCATGGTAGAGAATTCAGAGAGACCAAATGTGTAGCCAGGAGAGAAATGAAGATTATCATTGTTATTACTTCCAGTGTGTTCTCTTTCACTAAATACTTCTTATACCACAAATAATTCTTAGGGCCGTAACATGTAAACTCTGTTCCTACTCCCCGAGAACCTGGCTTGCTACCTCATACTTGATGTTTTCTTCAAGCAACTCTGACAATTTTGGGGCTATATCACTTCTAATACTCTTAGCTCAAGTCCCCACTGACTATTACTCATTGTTAGAAGACAATGACTAACAATCCATTGAACGTCAATTAGCTCTTAGAAACAGATATTTATTTTAAAAATATTACAAAAACTAACTTGTAGATGTTTTTCCTTCAAACTTTGAGAACATACTCTCCCCTATATGGCCTTTTTTTCTGAAGGAATAAGTGCAAAATGTAGCTCAGTTTTTGCATAATATTGGTCCCATGAAGTTTATGTCCATATACAGCATGACTCTTGTCTGAGCCCTTACACTGGACTGGGTCTGAAATGTCACTTTCAGGACTATTAATTTTAATCACTAGGGGATAGCTGCTATGCTGAATGAAAAGCCCACCCTGAATTCTTGTTCCTCGATTCTTATGACTTAGTTTCTTGACTTCTGAAACTCCCAATACTTATAATTCCTTTCTCCTCTCCTAGGACAGAAAAGAATAGAGGTCTCACCAGAAGCTATGGACAGAATAATCAAATGAAGGAAAAAGGTGACTAAATTGAAAGAACTTTTTGAAAGGTCCTGTTACACAAACAATCTAAAACCAAGCAAAATAAAATGAAATAAAATAAAGTAAAACAAATAAAAATCTTCTAAGCCTCTGGGTAGTGGTGCAGAATCAACTATAGAATTACTAAGCATGCTCCAAGTTCTTTTTTTTTAAATGTAACATTTTGTCTTTCCCCAATTACACATTAAAACAATTAAAAAAAAACACTTTTAGAGTTCCAAATTCTATTCCTCTCTCTACCTCACTCTGATCCTTGAGATGGTAAGCAATTATTAGGTTATACATGTGCAATCATGTAAAATATTTCCATGTTAGTCATTTTGTACAAGAAGACTCAAATTAAAAAAAAATAGGATGAATGAAATAAAGAGAGAAAACAGCATGTTTCAGTCAATACTTAAATAATATCAGTTCTTCCTCTGGAGAAAAGAGAAACTTTTCTCATACTTCATCATGAGTCCTTTGGGATTGTCTTGGGTCATTGTATTGCTGAGACTAGACAAATCGTTCACAATTCGTCATCATACAATTTTGCTGTTACTGTGTATAACATTCTCCTTGTTCTGCTCACTTCACTTTGCATGAGTTTGTGGAAGTCTTTCCAGGTTTTTCTGAAATAATATTGCTTGTTATTTCTTATTGAATGATAATATTCCATCACAATCATATATCAGTTTGTTTAGTCATTATCCAGTTGGTTTTTACCATCACAAAAAAGATCCATTATAAATATTTTTGTTCAAATAAGTCCTTTCCATCCTTTTGTGGATATCTTTGGAATATATATCTAACAATGGTATTACTGGATCAAAAGGTATGCAGAGTTTTATTGTCCTTTGGGCATAGTTCCAAACTGCTCTACAGAATGATTGGGTTGGTTCACAACCCCACCAACAGATCACTAATGTCTCGGTTTTCCCACATCTTGTCCAACATTTTTCATCTTCTATTTCTGTCATATTAGTCAATCTGATAGGTATGAGGTGGTATCTCAGAGCTGTTTAAATTTGCATTTCTCTAATCAACAGTGATTTAGAACAGCTTTTTTTTTCTTTCAACAATAGAAAGCTTTGATTTCTTTGGCTGAAAACTTCCTATTCAAATCCTTTGACCATTTCACAATTGGGGATGACTTGCATTTTCATGAATTTGATTCAGTTCTCTATGTATCTTAGAAAAAAAGGGCTTTATTAGAGAAATTTGTTACAATATCCCCTCCCCATAATGTTTTCTGCTTTCTTTTTAATTTTGAATGCATTGGTTTTATTTGTGCAAAACCCTTTTAAATTTTATGTTATCAAAATTATCTATTTTGCATTTTGTAATGTTCTTTATGCATTTTTGGCCCTAAATTCTTCTCTTATCGATATATTTGACGAATAGACTATTTGATGCTCTCCTGATTTGCTTATAGAGTCATCATTTATGTGTAAATCATGTACTCATTTTAACTTTATATTGGAATCTGGTATGAGATATTATAATGTTAATGGAACCTGAAGATCTTCCATACCCCTTTGGCAAGTAAGCAGGTACTTAGCACATTGTTTCAAGTTAACACCTTGTTTAAGCTATTTAATTAACACAGAAGTAGTTAACACCTTGGGAGGAAGTTGCTGATGTAACAGGAAGGGGCAGAACACTGAGGAGCTATACTGTAAATAAGGAAGAGAACCAGCAGGACAGTCAGATTTTCTGTCAGTGAGCACCTGGAGGCTTCGACTTTTGCCAAGACCCTCCTTCTGGGAACTTTTTGCTGAGATCCTCCTTCTACAACTTTTGCCAAGAACTTTCAAGAACCAGGTTGAGGAGCTGCTGTGAGTGAGAGAAGGATCCTTGCTTGAGGGAGCCTGTTCTGTTATGAAGGCTTGGGAATGTGGGTCTTCACTGCATTAATCATGTGTATCAACTGTGTGACTACTGTAATAACTTTGGCTTTCTGGTTCTGGGACTCAGTTTTCTGATATTTGAATAAAGGCTTTGGTTCTGCCCTCCATGTGGAGAGTCTGCTACATTTTGTGACTCATAACTATACGAGCATATTCATAACCACTGTGGGTGTTGTGAATATTGGATTATTGTTACAGATGTTGAGCTATACCTAGTTTCTGCCAGACTGTTTTCTAGTCTTTTCAGCAATTTTTGTCAAATAATCCATTTTTGTTCCAAAAGCTTGGACATTTGCTGTACCACATACCAGATTACAGTGGCCTTTACTATAACGTAATTAATACATAATCTACTTCACCATTCTATTTCTTAGCTAGTACCAGATTTTTTGGATAATTTTTATAATATAGTTTGAGGTCTAATATGACTAGGTCAACTTCCTTCATATTTTTTCATCAATTCCCCTGATATCCTTCATAATTTGTTTTTTTTTAGAAGAATTTTATTATTAATTTTTCTAGCTCTATAAATATTTATTGGCAGCTTGATAAATCTAGCACTGAACAAATTAAGTTAGAGCAGAATTTTATTTTATTTTTTATTGTATTTGGTCAGGTTACCCATTAGCAATTAATATTTTTCTAATTGTTAATTATGACTTTATTTGCATGAAAAGTGTTTTGCAATTGTGTTCATGTACTCATGTACTTGGCAAGCAGACTCCTAAATATTTTATGTTGTCCACAGTTATTTTAAATATTTAGTATTTAAATTTATCTCTCTTTCTTGCTGCTTGGATTTTTTGCTAATATATAGAAATGCTGATGATTTATGTGGATTTATTTTATATCTTGCAATTTTGTTTAAGTTGTCCATTGTTTTTTGTGTATTCTCTAGAGCTTTCTAAGTACACAATCATATCTTCTGCAGAGAGTACTAATTTGTTTTCTCATTACCTATTCTAATTCCTTCTATTTCTTTTTCTTCTCTTACTGCTATGGCTAGCATTTTCTAGAATAATATTAAATAATATTGGTGATAATGGGAATAATTACTTCAAGTCTATTCTTTTTGTGAAAGCTTTTAGCTTATCCCTATTACAAATAAGGTAATGGTTTTAGATAAATATTATTTGTTATTTTAAGGAAAGCTCATTTTATTCCTATTCTCCATAGTGTTTTGCAGAGGAATGGGTTTTGTATTTTGTCAAAGGATTTTTCTGCATCTATTGAAATAATTGTATGATTTCTTTTGGTTTTGTTATTGATAGGGTAAATTATCCCGATAGTTTCCTAATTGTTAACCAGCACTGCATTTTTGCATGTACCTCACTGGTCAATGTGATACCCTTGTGATATTTTGATGTAATCTCCATGTAATCTCCTTGCTAGTATTTTATTTAAAAATTTTGAATCTATATTCATTAGGGAAATTGGTTTGTAATTTTTTTTCTCTGCTATCTTGGGCTGGTTTCGGGATCAGCACCACATTTGTGTCATAAAGGAATTTGGTAGGACTTTTTCTTTGCCTACTTTCCCAGATATTAAACATAATATTGCAATAAATTATTCTTTAAATGTATGGCAAAAATGACTTTTGAATCCACTTGGCCCTGGAGATTTTTCAATAGGAAGTTCATTGATGGCTTTTTAAATTTATTTTTCTAACACTAGGTTATTTAAGTATTCTATCTCTTCTTCTGTTAATCTGGGTAAGATTCTTCTAGTGATTTATCCATTTTATTTAGATTGTCATGTTTATTGGTAAATAATTGGGCAATATAGCTGCTAATAATTGTTTTAATTTCTTTTTCATTGGTGGTGAATTAATTTCTTTCATTTTTTGATATTGGTACTCTGATTTTCTTTAGTATTTACAGCAAATTAAATAATGGTTTATCTGTTTTGTTCTGTTTTTTTTTTCATAAATATGGTTTCTAGTTTTATTTATTAGTTCAATGGTTTCCTTACTTTCAACTTTATTAATCTGATGAGACTAATCAACAGGATTTCTAATTTGGTGTTTAACTAGGGATTTTTAATTTATTCCTTTTTAGTTTTTTTTTTTTCAGTTCCATGCCCAATGATTGATCTGCTCTTTATTTTATTGATGTAAAAAATAGAGATATAATTGAATTGAGTGTATCCAATAAATTCTCATGTGTAGTCTCATTGTCATTTTATTTAATAATATTATGAACTGTTTCTAGAGTTTGTTCTATGACCCACTTCCTTTTTAGGTTTAGATTATTTAGTTTACAATAATTTTTAATCTCTCCATTGCTCATTTTTGAATGTAATTTTTATTGCATTATGATATGAAACGTATGCATTTACTATTTTTGCTTTTCTGTATTTGGCTGTGAGATTTTTATGTCCTAATACGTGGTCAGTTTTTGTGAAGGTGCCATGTGCTGCTGAGACAAAGGTATAGTATTTTATATTCTGATTCAATTTTCTCCAGAGAGCTAGCATATCTAACTTTTCCAGCATCATATTCTCCTTCTAAACTTTTTTTCTTGTTGAATTCTTCTGTTTGATTTATCTATTTCTGAATGGGGAATGTTGAGGTCCCTCACTAGTATAGTTTTATTCTTCATTTTCTTGTGTAACTCATTCAACTTCAGAAATTTAGATGCTATACCTTTTGGTGCATATATGTTTTGTATTGATATTATTTCACCATCTGTGATGAGGATCAGCAAGGCATAGTTTCCTTCTTTATCTCTTTTATTTAGATTTACTTTGGATTTTGCCTTTTCTGAGACCATGATTGCTTCCTCTGCTTTTTTTTTTCATCAGCTAGAGCATAATGACTTTACCACACTAATTATCTTTCCTCTGCAATTCTCAGTGCCTCACATGTTCTTTTTGTAAACAATGTATTGTAGAATTCTGGTTTTTAATCCATTCAGCTACTGAATTTCATTTTATAGATAAGTCCATTCCATTCATTTTTATCTTCATGGTAACGAATTGTGCTATTTTACCTTATTTATCTCTATCTCTCACTTACTCTCACCCTTTTCCTCCTCACAACACTTTTATTTCCTAATATGGTCTCCCCCCAATTTGACCACCCTTCTCTTAACCTTTTCCTCTTCTCTTACTTACATCCCTTTTTACTTCCTGATAGGGTAAGATAGATTTTTGTATTCACCTAAGTATTTATGTTATTCCTTTTTTGAGCAAATTTTGATGAGAGTAAGGCTTAAGCTTTGCTCAATAACCCCCATCTTCCCTCCTCCATTATAATAGCTCTTTCATATAGCTTTTATCTGAGATAATTTATTGCCATCTATCTCCCCCTCTTCTACCAATGTGATCTTTCTCACACTTTATTTTTTTGTATAATCCTATTAATGTTATCTTACATGTACATTCTCTGTTAACATATACTACTTCTAATTGCCCTCATAATAATAAAGTTCTTAAAAGCTACAGATATTATTTTGACATACAATAAACAGTTTAACCTTATTGAATCTCTTAGGTTTTCTTTCTTGATTCTTTTTTAACTTTTTATGTTTCTCTTGAGTCTTGTATTTGGAGATCACTTTTTTATTCATCTCTGGTGTATTAATTATGAATGCTTCAAGGTCTTCCATTTTTAAATGTCTTTTTTTTTCTTGAAGGATTTATACAGGTAGGGCATTTTTGGTTGTAATGCTAACTTTTATTGCCTTTCAGAATATCATATTCGAGGTCTTCTGGTTCTTTAATGTGGAAGTTGCAAAATCCTGTGTAATTTGAATTATACTTCCAAAATATTTAATTGCTTATTTTTGGATACTTACAGTACTTTCTCCTTGATCTGGGAGCTCTGAAATTTGGCTGTGATATTCCTGGGAATTTTCATTTTGGAATCTCTTTCAGGTGGTGATTGCTGAATACTTTAAATAAAGTTTTCCTTGATAATATCTTGAAAGAAGTACATATTTTTTAAATTTACTTATTCATCTATCTATCTATCTATCTATCTATCTATCTATCTATCTATCTATTTTTGTTGATTTGTTTGTTTTCATGGCTTTCAGGTAGTTCAATAATTCTTAAATATCTCTCCTGGAACTATTTTCCACGTCAGTTATTTTTCCAATGAGAAATTTCACTACTTCTTTTTCTTTTTCTTCTAATTCTACCTTGATGTCCCATGGAGTTATTAGTTTCCACTTGTCCTCTTTTTTGGGGGGTGACCTGGGGATTTTTGCTTATCTTTTCCCATGCTGTTGACTTTTTTTCCATGTTTCCCTTGTATTGTTTTCATTCCTTTTCCCAATTTTCCTCGTACTTTTCCAATTCACTTTTTAAAAATTTTTTGTTTAATGTTCTTCTAGGAGTTCTTTTTGGGCCTGAGACCAAATTACCTTTTTCTTTGTATTTTCGCACGTAGCTATTTTGACAATGCTGTTCTTTTCTAAGTTTGTACCTTAATTCTCTCTGTCAGCATAGTAACTTTCTATAGCCAAGTACTTGTTTTTTGTTCATTTCTCTGTCTTGTTTTGTGACTTGATATTTTTAAATGAGAATTGGGCTCTGATCCTCCATTGTTCTAGGCTTCTTATGCTGGAGCTCAGGGTTTTACTGTTGATTTTCATGGGACTTCAGGGTCTAGATGCTGGTTTGCACTGGAGGGGAAGTTCCTTTCTGGTTTGTTCTGGGGGTGTGGGTCCTCCATTTTTGCCTCCCCTGGGCCTGGGGTTTTGTTGCTGCCCTGCTCTAGGGGTGGAAACTTCCAACTATGTTGCTATGGGAACAGGAGGGATGTTGTCGCTGGTCTGTTCCATGGGTGGGGCCTTGCTTCTATAGTATTATGGAAACAGGCCTCTCTGATGGCAGATGCTGGGGCAGGGATCTTGCTGCTGGTAGATCCAGCTGTATGGTTTTGCTGCTGGTTGCTTCCAGGGGCAAAGCCTTACTATCGGTTAGAAATAAGGGTGAGGCCTAGCTGTTGGCTACTGCTGGGAGTGGGGCTTCTGGAGTGGGGCCTTGCTGTGCTTGCAGAGACAGGACCTTACTAGTGGATTGCCACAGGTTTGGAGCCTTGCCGTGGGTACTCTGCTTTGAGGTTGGCTTCTACTCCTCTATGGCCTTGCTTCCCTCCAACTCCAGTGGAGACAAATCTCTCTTGCTGTGCTGATAAGTTCCTTCTCTACTCCACTCCTCTTCTCCACTTCTGAGGCAGTTTTCATTATTTGTAGGAGAATTTGGGAGGACTCCAACAGGTTCTTTAGTCACTCTGTCATCTTGACACTAGAGGAGACCGTACTCCACAGTATCTTCAACAAATTTCCCTCACTTTCCACTACAATTCTTTCTCACACAGTTTCCCAACCATCTTCCATGTAGAAAAGCAGCATCATCTAAGCAAGCTGATGGCATCTGTTCATGCTGTAAAACCCAATTACAAAATTGGGAAATTGCAAATGTGATAAAATGAATCAATTTTTAGTACTTAATCATGAGTGATAACATGAATATTCTATTGTTACAAATTTACCAAGAATAAGATTAGATAAATGAATGAATGCCAAGTGTATAGCAAACTTTGAAGAGCTAAGAAATATACACCAACATTAATATTATTATTATTATAGATAAGGATAAGAATAATATTAATAATAATATTAAGAATGAGAATATATTATTAAGAATAAGAATGAGTAATTTTGTTTTGATGTAAAATTAAACATAATAAAGAAGTATGGTGTAGGAAACATCAAAAGCCCTTGAAAAAGTTCAGAATTCTCTTTGGAAATTCTGTGGAACTCTCAAGACATCACCTCATCTACTACCATTACCCAGCTCTTTGAGAGCCTCACATAAGCCTTGCAATTCACATCCTAAAAGCACCCTAACCCTTAAGCAGTGGTTCTCAACCTTCCTAATTCCGTGACCATTTAATACTGGTATGTGGGCATATCTGCATGTGGGAGGACCTGCCTGGAGACAGATAGAGGAGCGGTATCTTGGTTCCTAAGACCATCAGAAATATGTGTTTTCCAATGGTCTTAGGCTACCCCTGTGAAAGGGTCATTTGATCCTCAAAGGGGTTGCAACCCATAGGCTGAGAACTGCTGCTAGAGTCTCTCTGTTTGTATGGTTCCTTTAAGAGCTGTCTTTATGGAGGGCACCTGATTCAGCCACATCTCATTCTTTTCCAAGCAGTAATGCATTATGGACCTTCTCTCTATCATATTCTGTGTCTCCTCCATTTTCTGCTCCTTTTTTGTATATTGTTTCTATCAAATTGTATTCATATCCCCAGTGCTTAGAACAATACTTGGCAAATGGCAAGAATTTCAAATAAATGTGGATTTATTGACTGAATCATCCTTTAAAAATGTTAAGTGATTGTTCTTATACACTAGTATTCACAATTTAAAAAGTGAGTTTGCCTAGTTTAATTTGTCATTTTCATCCTAATCAAAAAAGGAAGAATCAATATGATATAGTGAATGAAGTACAGCCATTATTGGAAATCTCTGAATTCCAATCTGGTCTTCAAAAGATGATGATGATGATGATGATGGGGATAATAAGCAACATTTATATAGCACTTTATGTTTTTCAAGGTGTTTTCCATTTATTATCTCATTTGATTCTCACAATATTCCAGAGTTAGGTCACATTATTATACCTAATTTGCAGATGGGGAAATGGAGGATTTGAGAGATTAGGTGACTTGGTCACATGGCTATTAGTTTTGTTGTTCTTTTTGTTGTTGTTATTTTACTAATTTCTAGCTATTGCATCTTAGGCAAGTCACTTAAAGTCTGAATAATCATAGAGTCCATATTTTGGTATTGTAATAATATTTTTTTTTACTAGCTTTTTCTTTTGCTATAATTCTATAAGCTACCATTTAAATTAAATATATTTTAGGATATATCTTGAACTTTTCCCAAAATGTGTAATATTATTTCAATAGCAAAATAGTTCTAAACAAATATTTTAAAAAGAAATGTTTGTAAAGTATTTTAGCTGACTGGACTATGTTATCATTAGCAAATATAGGTGGGAGTAGGGAAGTATTTTCCAAATGTTAAATTTCATTTTAAGTTAGAATTCACTTCAATATCTTTAGAATTTGTGATAATTTGTACTTGGCTGAATATTTTAAAAATGTCTCTGAATAAAGCAGAGAACATTTTGGAAGTCAATAATGAATTAATATTGCCTAAATAGACATATTCAGAGGAAATGACCCAAGTCTAACATGAATCTACAGCTGGAAAGAAGAGTGTGGTTGTCATGCAGTTACGGTGATCCAGGGTAGAACTATCTTTAATATAATCTGGTTGATTTGGCCACATGGTTTTGGAAATGATCAGTGCCAATGGTCAAGGTGAAGCCAATGAGCTGAAGTAACATAGAACTTGGGAAAATTTTGAATAGTTGAAACCAATGAGGAAGAAACTAGAAGAACATAAAAGCCTATGGCAAAGTCAAGCCAACAAAGATTTATTAAGCACTTTCTTACACTGGGAATTAAAAGAAAGTCAAAAGCAGTACTTACTTTAATTGACCACCAAAACAATAGGAGACACAATATGCAAACAATATATACAAGCAAGATATATGCAGTATCAATTGGAAGTAATTTGAGAGTTAAGGCACTAGTATTATAAGGGAATGGCAGGAAAGGTTTCTTGCAGAAGACTGGACTTTAGTTGAGTGAAGGAAACTGGAAAGGACTACAAGCTGACATGAGGTATGTTCCAGTCATAAAGGACAACCAATGGAAATCCATTGAGTCACGCAATATAAAACAAATCACCAAAGTTCCCTGAGATAGTTATGAACTCAAACCAGAAAGAAATTAAGAAGAATCAAAGATTCTTTGAATCTAACTAAGCAAGCAATTCAGCTAGCAATAGATCATTCAGTCAGTCAGTCAGTCAATGAACAAACATTTAATAAGTGCCTACTATGTGCTGAACCATAGGAATACAAAAAGGTGTAAATGATAACCCCTTCCCTTAAGGATCTCACAATTTAATGAGGGAGACAACAAGAAAACTAATACATACATATAGATTATGTTCAACAAATGCTGGGTTCCAGCATTAAGGACAGTTAAGTACTGAAGTTTCTGTCCCAGGCAGTGAACTCTTATATATTTCCTCTAGGTTACATATTGGAGCCAGTTCATTAAACAACATAATAGTTCTGACAGGAAAGGTAAAACCCTCTGTTTAAGGTAGTTACAAACAGTATTGGAAAAGAAAAGATTGTAACTGAGTTAGTGGGGCATGATAATTGCCCATAAATACCTAGTGGGACATCATATGGAAAAGAGATTATACTTACTCTGTTTGGCCAAGAGGACAGTACATATATCGAGACTTGTTTCTTCAACCACTACTGTTGTACCACACTAGACACTCCCATATCCAAAATTAGGCATGGGAATGGTGCAGATTCCAACCATTCCTCATCCCTCCTCTACTGTCTACTAACTCAGGGTAGAGCGTACATCATTTTTGGCCCTGTGATTCTCCGATAATGATGTCCATAGCTAAGAGCTATTTGGAGGCACTTAAAAGGAAAAGATAACAGATGGACTTTGAAGTATCTTATGCAATCACTAGTTGGTGTTCACCGTCCGGGTAAAAAAGGTAAGATTTTAGCTAGACAGTGAGTAAACAGATAATGAAGAATTAATAAGCCAAGAGGTACAAAGTTAGGCAGCTATTACTGAATATGCACTTCCCTAGCAGATTTATGTGTATCAAACTCAGGAAGTTATAATTAATTTATGTGCATGTTATTTGAGGAGAGATTTCCACCATCATAAACTATTGGTTTTTATCTTAAACTGAAGTCCATTATCCTACAACAGTAATGGAAAGTTTCATGTACTTTCAGCAGTTCAGAGTGATTATACCCTAAAGCTTCCTGGACAGAGAAAAATGTTGGCTCAATACCCAGATTTCTTTTATCTGCTTAACTTAAATGGCAGCTACTATGGATGTTGAAAGGAAGATTGAAGGGAATAAACATTTATTAAGCACCTGTTATTTGTCAGGCACTATGTTAAGCACCATACTTACTGATATAGTCTTAAGCTGCAGAGACTAGCAGGTCAGGGAATTGATGAGAAAATAAAAACTCAAAGACAAAGACAGGAAAATAACGTTTCCTAATCTTCATTCTTCTCATGCTTTTGAGCAGTAGACTGACTCAGAAACATTAGCCTCTGAGAGATATTTGCTTTGTGTAAGTCAACACTGCTACCTTAATTTTGTTTTTTTTTCTTTTTTTAAACTTTTGTTTATTTTTAGTTTACATCATTCATTTTCATGAGATTTTGATTTACAAATTTTCTCCCCATCTTTCTCCTACCCAGCACCCCAAAACAGCAATCCCGCTGTATACTCCCTCCACCAATTAGCTCTCTCCTATATCCTCCCCCATCACCCCTCTGAATTTCTGCTAGGACAAGATGGATCTCCCTACCCCAGTATCTGTATATTTCCCTCGTACCTATTCCATCCCCCACTAGTTCTATTCTCTATTTTGCCCCATCCCTTTACAAAAGTGTGTGCTTCTAACAACCCCCTCCAACCTGCCCTCCCCTCTGTTCTCTCCCTGTCTTATCCCCTTCCCTCCTACTCTCCTGTAGGCCAAGATAACCAATGTAGAATGTATGTCATTCCTTCCCAGGAGTACTACTCCCCAATGAGAGTAAGATTGACCTTTTCCCTTTTGCCTTCCTGTTCTTCCCCTCCATTGTAACAATTATCCCTTGCCTCTTCTATATGAGAGGATTAACCCCATTATGTGTCTCCCTGTCTCCTCTCATACTATTCCTCTCTCACCTCTCAATTTCACCTTCTAAAATATTATCCCATCCTATTGAATTGAGCCTGCACCCTCTGTCTATGGACACATATATACACACTCACATATGTTTTCATATGCATATATACCCACCTATATAGACATATGTGTATGTATACATATATACATTTATATTCGCTTCAACTATCTTCATACTGAGAAAAGTTTCATAAGTTATAATTATCATTTTCCATGTTGGCATGTAAATAGTTCACCTTTGATAAATTCCTTATGAATTCTTTTCCATTTTTACCTTCTCATGCTTCTTCTGTTTAAACATCAAATTTTCTATTCAGTTCTGGTTTTTTCTTCAAGAATGCTTGGAAGTCCACCACCTCGTTGAATGAACCTATTTTCCCCTGGAACATTATACTCACTTTTGCTGGGTAGGTGATTCTTGGTTTTAATCCTGGCTCCCTTGATCTCTGGAATATCATATTCCTGGCCTTTTGATCCCTTAATGTAGAAGCTGCTAGATCCTGGGTTGTTTTGATTGAGTTTCCATAGTATTCAAAATGTTTCTTCTTGCCAGCTTGTAATATTTTATCCTTGATCTGGGAACGCTAGAACCTGGCTATAACATTCCTAGGAGTTTTCTTTTGGGGATCTTTTTCAAGAGGTGATTGGTAAATTCTTTCAAGTTCTATTTTGCCCTCTGGTTCTAAAATATCAGGGCTATTTTCCTTGAGAATTTCTTGATGTTTTCTTGATGCTTTCTAGGTTCTTTTTTTGATTGTGGCTTTCAGGTAGTCCAATAATTTTTAAATTGTCTCTCCTGGATCTATTTTCAAGGTTAGTGGTTTTGTCAAGGAGATATTTCACATTGCCTTCAATTTTTTTTTTCATTTGTTTGGATCTGTTTAATAGTATCTTGATTTCTCATAGAGTCATTTGCTTCCATTTGCTCCACTCTAATTCTGAAGGAATTATTCTCTTCAGAAAGCTTTTGAGATTCTTTTTCCATCTTGCAAATTTGACTTTTTAAGGCATTCTTCTTCTCATTGGCTTTTTTGACCTCCTTTGCCATTTGAGTTAATCTATTTTTTAAGGTGTTATTTTCTTCAGTCAGGTTGTTGCCTCTCTTCTCATGATTTTCTTGCATCGTTTTCATTTCTCTTCCCAATTTTTCCTCCCCTTCTCTTATTTGGTTTTCAAAATCCTTCTTAAGCTGCTTTATCTCTTGTAACCAGTCTATATTTTTCTTGAGAACTTTTCGTGCAGGAGTTCTGATTGTGTTATCTCCCTCCCAGTCCATGTGTTGATCCTTTTTGTCCCCAAAAAAGGAATCTAAAGTTGCTTTGATGGATTTACTTTGCTTTCTTTGCCTACTCATGTTGCCAGTCACTTGCTTGACTTTTATGTTCAGTAGAACTCTTCTTTGAGAGCAGAGAACTCTATTCCAAACCACTTGGGTTTTTGCAGCTGCCAGAGCTATTAGGAGACTACTGTTTCTTCAGCCCCCACCAGCTTTGGCTCAATGAAAACGCACCTCAGGACCACCACCCAAGACTGCATTCCAATCCAGGCTGCTCAAGGCAAGAGCACTTAGCCTCTGATTGATTGCTTGCCCCCCCTGCAATCTGCAGGCTGTGAGCTCTGAAGCAGCCATGTGGAGGTGGCTGCAGGGCCCCTGCTTCAGACTGTTTCTAGCCCTGGTGCAGTCGGCCAGACCCTCTCCCCTGAATTTATCCAAGTTCCACTGACCTTTCATTTAGTTGTTGTTTCTTATGGGTTGGTAATTCTGGAAAATACCACAGCTACCAGTGATTTGCACTCCAGCTGCAGCTTCTTTTCAAGGCCCTAGGGCTCCAGCCACAGGTTCATGCAGTGCTGGTCTGGGCTCCCAGAATCCTGTCAGGCTGCCTTCAGCAGGAGCTCTGCCACTGTCATTTTGTGAGTTCTGGAGCTTTAAAATTTGTTTAGAGTCATACTTTACAGGTATTTGAGGTGGTGATGGGGAGAGCTGTGGAGACTTGCTGCTTCTATGCCACCATCTTGACTCTGCCCCCTGCTACCTTACTTTTGTATGCTTTACACTTTTCTGTGTCCATGTTGTTTTATCTTAATAAAATATAAACTCATTGAAGGAAGGCAGAGGCTGTGTATGTGTGTGTGTATTCAAAGGATCCAGTATACTGTAGGTACTTAATAAATGCTTAGTGAGTGAGTTAATGAATTACTGGATAAGTAAATTAATACATTTAGTGGACAACTTCAAAACAAAAATTAAAGTGGAAGGATAGAAACAGATATTTATTAACAAATCATAAAACAAAAATTATTTGAGTTATTGATATATACTCACGAATGTTATTTTTATTTAACAATCCATTTTCCATGTTATGAATTAGAGGTCAACTGAAAAGTGGCAATAAAATGACAGCCAGCCTGATGGACAGTGGAGACTTCATGGACACTGGAAACACAGTAATTGTGATAGCATGACAGCTTCCATGAAACACTGGTTAATTGGGCTCTGGAGGTACCAGTAATTTGCTTAGCACTATGATCATTGTAGTACAACTTCTCCCGAGTTAAAACAAAAATAAGGAAGACAGCACAGGGCTGTGGTTTGTTCCTATTCAAAATTATAATGAAAAAGAAGGAGGTGAAAATGAATAGTGTTCTTTTGTGTTCTTGTTACCTCAGGAGACCACAATATTCTAGATAAATCAGAATCAGTTAATACCTTTCCTGATGGAAACGCTTCAGTGAAGACGCTGCTTGACCATCAGTATTTATGAAATGGATTGAAGACATATATACTTTCATTATGAATTAGTGCTATGTGATAGCAAAATTCAGTAGAAAAAAAATGTTCTTCCTAGTTATATGCAAGGATTTCATACTGCTTATTTGATGAATAGTACTCTCAATTCCAAGTTACACCATGCTACATATTGGCATCCACTGCAAGGCAACCATAAGAAATAAGTTCATCTTTCAGCCTAAATCTGATGAAATAAGAAATGAAATTGAGAAGTTACTAAAAAAAAAAAAACAACAAAATTCAAAGCCTTTGCAAAACTTTTAATGAATCCAAGGGCTGAATGTTTATTCTTCTTGAATTCCCGCTAATCTATGACTGTGCTTTGGTTTTCTAAGGGCTGAAAAAAATTATTTTGAAATGAGTAGCATCATTGCTTCTATTCAGGCTAGTTCATTTCTTGAAATGGTATCAGAAAGAGCCTATGAAGATGACATAGGAATGTAGAGAAAGGTGAAATGAAAAGTTATGAATTTTAATGGAAAATAAAAGTCTGGGCAAGATTGGATCATGTGATGTTATGAGGACAAGCAAAATAAAATTCTTAATAGAGGACTACAGAACTGGAATTGTGCTCTGAGGAAGAGTAGGCTCGATGTGCCATGGGGGTGGAGAGAGAGGGAGTGGATTCAGAATGCCAAAGCAAAACCAGTCTCTGCCTGTCTTTCACATCCCTCAAGACTGATTGTGAAATTGAGCTATGGCTCCAAAGAGATGGCTGCCTGAACTTGCCAATCCCTGTAGTAGTTAGGGAATAAAGAAAATGATTGAGGCCAGCAAGTCTGCCACTTTTGAATGTGCACCTAGGACGTTCAGTAAGGTTCAAGACAATTTAAAGGGCATAAAAATCTATTAACTAGACCTGGGAGTGGGTGTAGGGGGGGGGGCAACTTTGGGGAAGTAGGAAAAATAAAACCAGTGAATCAAACAAACTTCTTGCCATTTTTTAGAAAGGCAAAACTTTCATAATTTTAAAGCTTGAACAAGGGACTGACCAATGTAATGGTAATGGGAATTTGAAGATCTTCGCTGATGTGAAAATATACTCTGCCCTCTAATAGGATGAATGTGGTCACATGGAGTCTGTGATGGGAAGAGTTTGCTGAAGGGTAGAGCAGAGCCCATAGGAGAAGCTTGCTGGGGGAAACTTGTTTTTCAGGAAGGAACAACTTTTTTTTTTTTTTACTTTGTAGTCTAGTGGGTCACTGGGGGTTGTGATGTTCTCTGTCCCTGGAGAAGGCCATATTTACGTCTGAGGTGAGGTTTTACTTACTTTGGGAAGCCATGTGATTTGGCCAAATGGCACTCTGGGCAGCCATCGAGCCCCCTGCACCCCCACCCCATTCCCTGTAGCTTTGAAAACCCAGATATTAGTGCTTCTGTCTCAGATAACTAACTGTATGTATATAATGGTCAGACAGCTAGAAGCCTTGTCTATTGAGTTGTTTTATTTTCTCTGTCTATAATTTTTTTTTGTCTGCCTGTACCTTCTGTTTGTATTCTCTGAAGTCAGGGTGCTAACTTTTTCCCTGAACTAGGTAAATGATATATATTTTATTAAAGTAAGATCATTAACACTTTTAGAATTGCTTTCCTTTAGAAAAGCAGATCAAAGAAACTAGCAGTCATCTTGGGTATCCTGGGTAATGTTAGGGTACTTGCTGCTACAACCAATGAAAGCTCAATCATAGGTCACAATTAAGTGGAACATCAGAAAGCTGTTCAGTTAGTCAATACATATTTATTAAGTGACTACTATATTACAGACATTTAGCTAAGTACAGCAAATACAAAAAAGTTGCAAAATATAGTCCTTGCATTCAACGAGCTCACAGTCTAATGTGGCAGACAATACATAAACATACAAGTAAGTTCTACGTGCATCTATACATACACATACATGCATACATATATGTGTATGTATATATGTATGTATAGATATACATATAGATATCAAGATATATAACAGGAGATACTTAGGAGTGGGAAGACTCCAGAATTGAGGGATTAGGAAAGGCTTCCTGTAGATTATGGCATCTTAGTTGACACATAACAGAAATCAGGGAATGAAACCATTAGGCAGAGAGGAGGGAGAGTTTTCCAGCCATGTTGGCAGACAGAAAATAACTGACAGAGGAATTATCATTTGCCAGCACTCTAGATTTCAAAGAATCTCCTTATATTTCATGATGTTCAGGGAGGGTACAGAGTGACTCTCTCACTTGAGGCCCATTGGCCCTTTTATTATAAGCTAAGAAATATTGTCTTTTACTGTTAAGTTGTTTCTCAGTCATGTCCAATTTTTTGTGACCCTATTTGAGATTTTATTGGGAAGGATATTGGAGTGGTTTGCCATATCCTTCCTCATTTCATTTTATGAATGAGGAACTGAGGCAAATTGTGTTAAATGACTTGCCCAGGGTCACATAACATATAAGTGTCTGAGGCAGGATTTTGACTCAGGAAGAAGAGTCTTCCTGATTTCAGGTCCTGCACTTTATCCACTGAGCCAATTAGCTGCCCCAGAGTTGAGAGACGGAGTATCTTATTTGTAGAACTTCAAGGAGGCTATTGTCACTAGATCAAAGATTATGAGGTAGGTGATAAGGTGTAAGAAAACTGGAAGGGTAGGTTGGTCCTAAAGATTTTTGACCACCAAATAATATTTTAGAAAACTATTCCTGGAGGTGATAGGAAACCATTGAAGTACATTGAGTAGGTCAGTGACAAGATCAGACCTCTTCTTTAAGGAAAATTAGGTGTTTAACAAAGACTAATTTGGGTTGCAGCTAAGTGGTACATTGGATAGCCAGTCAGTTGGTGACTGAACATGAGGATAGATTGGAGTGGTGAGAGAGGAGGCAGGATGACTTCCCAAGAAGATTCTTGAAATAATTCAGGTACAGACGATGAGGGTCTGCACCATGGTGGTGGCAGTATCAAAGGAGATATGGGAGAATATATGATAGATATTGCAAAGATGAGGTGTGCAGAGTTTGGCACCATATTGGATAAGGAGAATGAGAAATAGTGAGGAGTCAAGAATGACACCAAAGCTGAGAACCTGAGTGCCTTTTTTTTTCTTCTTTTTTCTTCCTTCCTTCTTTTGTTCTTTCTTGGGACATTCACGGGAGACCCATGTAGATATTTGGTGAATCTGTTTCTGGTAGATCATAATGATGTATAATAGAGGAGTCTATAGCTGCACAACAAACTATGAATACTCATTCTCTATCTCTTGACATCTTATTGTATATTGAAGAATAAAGTTCTTCACTTAAAGAAAGAATACGTAAATAAGAGGAAGGCACATCCTAGGCACAGACTTTTCTAGTAGGCCTTGTGTTTATTGGCTGTCCTAACTGACAGAAGGAATTCTCATTTGCCAGCCCTACAGATTTCAGAGAATCTCCTTATCTTTCACAATGTTCAGGAAGGATACAGAGTGACTTTTTCACTTGAGGCCGGTTGGCCTTTTGAATGTACTCTCAGTTTCAACTATGTTGCCAAGTGAAGGCCTTTTCTTCATCATATGGTAAGTAGACAATAATTTCACATATATGTTCCCAAAAATATAGAGCTGGGCACCTACATCCATGTATTAATAAGCTTCAAGAAAAAGGCTCACCTACCACCTTCATGGGTACCTTATCATGCTTTCAGATTAATGCCATTGTTACACCCTTTTACTTATATAACATAGCATTGCCATTAAAACAAACAAACAAAAATACGCTAGGTGTTACTTGACGTGCGTACATCAGCATGTGTTCCAGTGCTACCACCTGGTACATTGTAGTTGTGTGTCTATAGACAAGTTACTGAATATCTCAGTGACTTCAGACAATTCTCTAAGACTATAGAAGTTATGTACAATTTGTTGTTTGCATTGGTTGAGGGATTTTCCCAACTGGGTCTTTCAAATATTCATTAAAAAACTAGATGAGAAAAAAAATATAAAGGATCATTACTTCCCTTCAGTCATTGTCCATTATATTCTCCTTAACTGACTCATTCTCTCCCATCGTTTAAAGTCAGTTTGAAATCCTGAATTCCCTAGGAAACCATTCCCAATGCCACCTATTGGTAAAATCTCTTATCTTTATCCTTTGGGAAGAACAAAAGAAAACAAACAACTGCACAACAAACAAATAAATAGATTATTACATTAATTTCAATTTGAAGTTAGAGAACCTAGGTTTGTGCAATGATTTTGTTACAGTCCTTAAATTTCTCTGATCTTTATTTTCCTCATACTATAAAATGTGGGGGTTGGACAAGATCACCTTGGAGGTCCCTTCCAGCTCCAAATCTGTGATCCTACAACCCTTTGACCTTATTTAGCCCTTTATTTGGCTGCTTTCTAAAGCACTTATCATACACACACTATCACACTTTATAGCTTTTTTATGTTTGTTTTATTTCCTTTCTGGACTCTAAGTGCCAAAAGGGTAACGAATGTTTTCTTTCTAAATGTTTAATCCCCTTTGCATTATAACAGTGCTCTCAATGCAGTAAAAATTTAATAAATATTTCTGGAGTTAGTAGACTAAATTTATTAATGTTTTGTGTTCATTATTAGCATTTACCTCGAAAAAGAGGAGCTTTGGGGTTCTGGAGGCAAGGCATTAGCATCTGGGACTTTAGTGAAACTACTGATGTTAGTTCTCCCTTTGAATCTCACTCAATGTGATCATTTTGATTTGTCTCATGAGATGTTTATGAAAAGTTACCAACATGAAATTTTTTTATATTTTATATATTTATTTATTATATTATATTATTTTATATATTTATTTTTTATTTTTTATGTTATATTATTATATTATATTAAATATTATATATATATATTTATCTAGTTTCATACTACTTTAGAGTTCTCTAAAATGTAGCAGTATTTAAGATCAGACTAGAATTAGCTCAAGATGAATAAAAGAATAAACTTTCTGGTTAAAGGGGAAAAAATCTGTTGAGCAGGTGATATCACTGAAAAGGATATGGACTTTGACTAGGGATCACCTGGGATTACAAACTCTTATGTGAATTGGGATTTCTTTAGAAGGAACAAATAATCTAGCACAGGCATGTAATGTGATTGCCTACATGATGCATTTTTCTGCTTTTGTTAAGTGTTTCTTTTCCATTTTAAGGGATTTATATTCCCAAAATGAGGAGTATAAATACTATCTAAGTATGAACCTTTGAACTTGTAAGGCAGTTGAGAAGAGCCCGTATAGTTTCTTTGCTAGAGAAACTGGATATTTTCAAAGTGCCAAAAGGTGACTTTGAGAAATAATGATCAGGTAAACCGTGGAAAGAAAGAAGAGGGCAAATGCATCTTCCTATTTCGTAGGAACAGGCATGAAAAAGAGAAGGGTTGGAACATAGTTCAGACAAAGGAAAGGTATTATACCATGAATGAATATGAGGTAGAAAGAGAACTGGTTCCTTCAGCACTTGAGGATAAATTGGATCAGAAAGTGAAATTATCTATTTACAAAGTTAGATTTAAGCACAATGAAAACAACTGATATTTATATGGAACTTTACTGTTTGTGAATCAATGAATCCATTAATATTTATCAATGGTATTCCAGGACCCAGGCCTTGGACATTACAAAAATAAAAGTAAAAAAGCCCCTGTCCTCAAAGAGCCTACAATCTAATGAAGGAGAATGTGAATACATTTATAAATATAAACAAAATATTTAATATGTAACATTGCAGGGCAAGCAGAGAGAAGAAGAAAGAATGGAAGGAGCATTGACCTTGGAGTTGAAACTTCCGTTTCCTAGTCCTCAAGAAGCAACATAATGCATATACAACCTAACTCACAAACTTAAGTCCCAAAGCAGAATGCTCTTACTCTTATCCACACACAATGCCCTATTACACTAATATGAAAAGCTGATTAATATAATAGTTGGTAAATAGATTTGGAATAGAGGAATTTTTAGGTCATTGTGGAATATGTTTATTCATTCAAGGAACAGCTCTTCATGAGATTTCTACTCTAGGTATAGCACTGTGCCCAATGAGAGATAAAAAAGGAACAGAGGACAAGAAAAAATATAAGCTTATATCAAAAAGGTGATATTGTAAAAAAAGAAACAAACATAAAGGATAGGATTAATTACTGGCTAATCATAGTCTTCATTATTCAGATATAATTAGGCAAAGCAGAGTAGTGACTTCAGGAAAAGAAGATACATTCAAGTCCTGTCAATGACATATGCCAAGGCCTATAGAGAAGTCACTTAATGTTTCAGTCATAGACAAATTTTCAACATGTTTATGACTATTTCCAAACTCCAAATTCACTTCAATAAATGTGGCCTCTTCTCTCCTATCTTTCCATAATAAAAATACTTACATTAATATGGAACTTTAAATAAGAAAAAAATACTAAAAATCACCCAATCAATTAAGGACTAAAAATATGACTACCTCTGTTAGTTGATAAAAATGGGACTCAGAGAGTTTAATTCAGATGCTTCTGATAACACAGATAGTCAGTGGAGACAACATTTGAACCCAGTTCTTCTGATTCCAAGTCTAGCACAATTCTCATTGTAGCTAGGAATCAGCAAAGTGTGCTTCATGAAGAATAAATAGGTAGGCCTACATGGTAAGCCAACAGGTTGGAATACACAATCCCAGAATTTCAGAGTTAAAAGACACCTTAAGTCACCTAGTCTGTGTCATCTGAACAGAAATCTTCTCTATAGAAGTCATGATAGACACTCTTCCAACCTCTGCTTAATAACCTAATGAGACAGAATAGTTGTAAGGTACCTTTCTGGCCAAATTGGTTACTTGCCTTGGGAAAAAAAAAATGAGTGGTTCTTTTAGGGATGGCTGTTATAATATAACTTTATTTTAATGTCCTCACAAAGAAATATTTCAGTATTTAAAATACACATATGTACTATGATACTGCAGTGCAGAACTTTTCATTAATAGGTTGAAGAGGGAGAGAAAGGGAGGCCATTTACATATAAATGTATACTTAACTCAGCCCCAGATGGAATACCCAAAGGGTACCTTCAGTTTTCTTAGATGGTAATTGGGAGTGTAATTCAGATAGGTTAATTGTAGGGTAGCTGAGATGCATGGTAGGCAGCTAAAATAAAGGGGAGAGTCTGTCAAACTCTGTATCCAATGGCTTGTGTACAAAATAACTTCACTGTATATGTGTTCTTTTACTTTAACAGATTATCAATTGGGAGCAACTCAGGAAGAGTAGAAAATTTCCATAAACAAAAAACTCAATTTAATTCTCCTCTCCAAAAACTTTTCAGTAGAAGTAACTAAGTCCATATTATTAGCCCTGATTTTTATTGTTTAATGTATTCTTTTATTCCTCATACATTTCTTGCACTGATATTTTAAGAATTATTACATAAATGTCTATATTTCTTACATCAATACAGATTGCAACTCCTCTGCAACTTTGTAAGGTGTACATTTTAAGCATCCATGACTGAAAAATATAATCATCCCCTTGGGGTCAAACTTCTACTAGGTCCCAAGTGATGACTGTCTTCAAATATAGCCGTATGTTCGTCTGCAGAAAACAAATGCAATCTCAAGTACTGGGTCTTCTCTCATTTGTTTTCTATCATCAGTCCCCATGGGTTCAATTATCAGCACTATGCAGATGATTTAAAGAGCTGTGTATCTGTCTCTACTCTCTAAATGGTGATCCAGTCTCATATCGCCAATTGTTTATTGGTCATCTCACAATGGAAATCC
>CM053581.1:59598281-59616999 GCA_028627135.1 Pseudochirops cupreus | reverse complement strand
GACCTACTCATTTCCACATAGGATCTGTTTATTTGCTTTGTTTCCTTTGTTTAATCTAAAAAAAGAAGAAAACTCTCAATAATGTGATTAAAATAAGCCCTTAAATACAGGTTACATAGCTATAACTTAAAAATCATAGGAAGAATATGGAAAATTAAAGTATCTGAATACCATAATGCAGGAAAATATATAGAAAAAGTGATGCAATCATAACAATTAGTTTGGTTCTACATTTCTAGGGATAATTTTGAAATCCAACCAAAAATTTTTATTGGCAGCATGCAAATCACTAGAAATATACACTGACAAAAGATACAAGTATGAGAGAATACACTAATCAGTCCTCTCAGTAACCCAGTCACTCAGCTCTCTGTTCTGATTACCGAGAGACAAAGCAAGATCTGCATGGTAGTTACAAAAAATCCACTCTAGCTAAGAAGTACAGGCTATGTCAAAATAGCCACAGTGGTTATGGGTGGTACTATGTTATACTGCAGAAGGCAAAATGAGTGAAACCTTTTATAAATACGACAATCTAGAGTAAGTAGATCCTGGACACTTTTTGGCTATATCAATTATGATTGAGCTAAAGACTGATATGAGGAACCTGCCATTAGATCTTTACTTAAGTATTCATCTTTTAATTTCCTCTATCCTTAACTCTGTGCCGAGAGACTCAGATTGACTAGGCATCAGCATTCTGCATCACAATACAGTATTGGCATTTCTGAGGAAGAAAGAGATGACATGCTTCAGGAATACTGCTTTCTACTCATCTAAGAAAACAAGAAACATATATAATATTTTATATTATAAACATTTATATTCATATTTAAACATTTAAAATTGCAAAGCCCCTTTCTCACAATAATGCTATGAAAAAAAATATTGGAAACATTGTTATACCCATCTTCCAGATGAGGAAACTAAGACTCAATGTGTCTAAATGAAATAATCACACATTTAAGAAATTTAAAATACTAGACTTCAAATCCAGCTTTCTTTCTCTGCCACTGAAATTATAGACTCTAGCAGAGGATAAAAATTTATATATGAGTACATATACAATATGGATAAACACACATACACACACATATATACATATACACATATACGTTAATACACACATGCATACTTGCTCATATCTTAGTATTTTGTCTATTCACCAAATCACATATCTGTGACTAGACATTAGTTAAGTGTCTGTCCACACAGACACCCACATGTGTATCAATACATATGTATGTGTTTTATATATGCTCATATATAGTCCATACATGGATGCCTTTCCGTGTCTAAATCCAGATAATCAATACCTATGTGTGTGTATAAATATGTATATGTATACATATTTATGTATGTATAAGATATGTAAGATTATATATATGTATGTATAATCTTACACACATTTATTGTGCATATATATTTAATACATATACATATACACCTATGCATTTATGGAGAGAAATATGTCTATATAGTATTGATAATTACATTTCTGCACAATTAGTTTTCTTTGTAATTCTATGTATTTTTACTTTGTGCATTTAGAAATATTATGAAAAGGGAACCAAGGAGTCAATAACAAAAAAGTTTAAGAACCCCTGTGCTGGAGGAATAGACATGTGTGTATATCTGCATGTATGTATGTGTATATATACATGCTCATTTTTGTTTCCTTTTGACCTTCAACTTTTAATAAATATTTTTAAATTACCTTTCAGGAAGATTCTAGAAATAAATTATTTCCCATCAACTTTCCTTCTTATGTCTGTTCCCATTTGGAGGTTTTTCACAAGGTCAAAAGAACTCAAATTTTATTGTCTACATCTCTTTTTTAAATAGTGAAAAAGTTTTTGTTGATACCTTTTGTATCTTATGCTAATACCCTCCATTAATATCTTTCATGTAGGAAAGAAAAAATGTAAAGCAAAACCAGACAATATGGTATTAATGTCTCTAAATGTATGTACCTTTTGTTGTGCTTGTCTCTCATATCTCTATGAACAGAAAAGACATTGGTTCAATTGTTTTTTTCTATTGAACAAATATTAATCACTGAATTTTTGTTATTGAGTGACTTTCTATTGATTTCTTTTACAATACCTTTTAATTGCATAATTTCTTCTCTTCTTTCTGCTTTCTTATTTCTGCATTAATTCAGATAAGTCTAGCACCTTCCCCCCCCCCCCCGGGATACTTCATTACAAATTTCAACTCACACTTCCATTGGATTTCCAGAGGGGAGATTCTATGTCAACTTTTAAGTTGAAACAAGTGGCACAGTTAGTAGTGTGTCGGTCCTAGAGTCAGGAAGGCCTGAGTTAAATCACCATTCTCAGACCCTTACTAGGTGCGTGATTGTGGGTAAGTATTTAACTTCTGTCTAACTCATTTTCCTTAATTTCCATGAAATTCCTGACCTTTTGTTCTTCCAGATAATTTTTTTGTTATTTTTTTCTAGGTCTATAAATAAGTTTTTAGTAATTTGATTAGTATGATGCTAAATAGGTAAATCAGTTTAGGTAGAATTGTAATTCTTCTTATGCTGGCTGTTCACTTAGGCTCTAGTCTGCTCCTTTCTTTCTTTTAAAGACTCTTATTGGCCAAGAAAGAAGGCATAGTCCCTTAGGCCCTATCTGGCCTTTGACTGATTGTTTAGACACCCACATTTCTGTACGGACTAGGTTTCTCTGCTCACTCAAATTTTCCTTTATATTTATACTTTATATTTAAACATTTAATATTTAAAGTAAAGAATCATTATATTTTAATTAAACAAAAATGTAACATATCTGTTCAGTTTTGAATAATATTATCATTTTTTCATAGCATTTTTTAGGTTGAGAAAAATATTTATTTATTTATTTATTTGACTTTATCTGCTCTCACTATCCCGTTCCCATAGAGCACTAAAAAGAAAGCTTAAAATAAAATACTTTTTTCTAGTACAGCAAATTCCCAAATTTTCCATTCTCAAAAATGCATTCCTCATTCTGGATTTTAAGTATATCATCTCTCTTGCAGGAGGTAGTTGGCATGATTTATCTTCTGTCCTCTGAACTCTTGGTTTATCATTGGAGTTCTTAAGTCTTTCAAAGTTATTTTTCTCCATAATATTGTTGTTATCCTATACATTGTTCTTGTTCTGCTCATTTCATAGAGTAAAAAAGTTCATAGAAGTCTTCCCATTTTTGCATGAAACTGTGCATTTCATTATTTCTTTTGGTGCAATAATAATAAACTATTTTCATATATCACAATTACCTTAGCCACTCTCCAAAGTTTTGTTACTTCTCCCCCATTCCTCAATTTTCAGCTGTTGCCTAGACAAAGATATCTGTCTCATTAATATATGTCTGTTGTTTAATATAGTTATATATGTATATATAAAACTGTAATACACATATATGCATATATTCACATATATGTATGTATATATCTATACATATATATGCTACAGAAAACATTCTCTATGCTATTGTACAATGTTGTAAAATACTTACATCAGTTGGTTCAATGGATATCCATAATTTTTAAAAATTTTATTCTGAACTTAATAAAACAAGCATTTCCATAATGGTAGAATAAGAAAGATGATGATACATGAAACTAAAAATCTACTATGTACAACGTGTTATTTCTTTTAAATATATAATAAAGTTATCCTATACATTTCTTTTTTTTCTCTTTTCCCTTCTTTCTTTCCTTAACCCACCCCCAACTTAAAGATGGCTACCATTAGACACAAACGTGTGTATGTGTGTGTGTATGTAAAATCATTCTATAATTACTTCTATTTATCGATACTTTTTCTAGCTGTAGATAACATCTCACTCCATATACCCTTTGTAGTTAATTTCAGTATTCATAATAGTCAAAATGATTCAGTCACTCAAAGTCGTTCTTAAAACAATATTTCAGTTACAGCATACAACATTGCTTTTGCTCATTTCACTCAGCCTGTGCAAGACTATCTATGGTTTTCTAAAATTAATGATCTCATCATTTCTTATAATGCAATAATATTCCATAACAATCATATACCACAACTTATTCAGCCATTCCCCAATTGACAGGCATCTTCACCATTTCCAGTTCTTTGTTACCACGAAGATAGCTCCTAAAAATATTTTAGAATTTATTGGTTCTTTTCCTTTTTCCTAGTCATTTTGGAAAATAGACCTAGCAGTGGTATTGCTAAGTCAAAGGGCATAGGTAGTTCTGTAAGTCTTGGGGCATAATTCCAAATTCCTCTCCAAAATGGTTAGATCAGTTCACAGACACACCAACAGTGATTTAGTGTCCAAATTTTTCATGCCCTCCAACATTTGTCCTTTTCCCCTTCAATCATTTTAGCCAATCTAATAGATGTAAAATGATATATCAAGGTTATTTTAAATTTGCTTCTCTCTAATCAATGATTTAGAACTTGTTTTTTATATGACTATAAATTGTTTTAATTCATTCATTGGGAAACCGTACATATCCTTTGACCATTTGTCAATTGGGGAATGATTCATATTTTTATAGATTTTACAAAGTTCGTCATATATGTGAGTGTGAGATGTTTATCACAGAATCTGCCTATAAAATGTTTTCCCCAGTTTTCTTCATTCCTTTCTTCTTATCTTGGCTACATTTGTTTTACTTTTACAAAACCTTTTAAAATTCAATGTAATTGGAATTATCCATCTTACACCTCGCACGGCTCTCCATATCTTGTTTATCCATAAATTGTTTGTCTTTCCATAAATTCTCATAAGTAATGTATTCCATCTTCTTCAAATTTTCTTGTAACACTACTCTTTATATCTAGGTCATGTATCTTTTTTGGATTTACCTTGCCAAATGGTGTAAAATATTATTCTATGTCCAATTTCTTCAATACTACTTTCCAGCTTTCCCAACAATTTTTACCAGATAATGGTTTCTTATCCTAAAATCTTAAGTTTTTACACATGTGAGATATAAGGTTACTGTATTTATTTGCTGCTGTAAATTTTTGTCTACTCTGTTTCATTGATCCATCCAGCTCCAGATGTTTCAACATCTGAAGGAAAGTTCCAGTCATTCTTAGGTTTTCTGGTGTTTTTAAAATGAATGAGTGGTTTTTTTTGTCAAAAACGTTTTCTGCATCTATTGAGCTAATCATATAATTTCTGTTGGTTTTGTTATTGATATGGTCAATTATGCTGATACTTATTCTAATACTGAATCAGCCATGCATTCTTGGTATCAGTTCCATCTGGTCATGACATCTTTGTGATATGTTGCTGCAGTCTCCCAGGTAATATTTTATTTAAATTGTATTCTAATTTATTGAAATTAAATTATTTTATTTGAATTTTTCATCAATATTCATTAGGGAAATTCGTCTATAGCTTTCTTTCTCTTTTTGGGCTCTCCCTGGTTAACGTATCAGACCATTTTTGTGTTGTACAAGTGACTTAATAGGACTCCTTCTTAGCTTAGTTTTTCAAAATAGATTATATGCTATTGGAATAAATTGTTAATTAAATGTGTGGTACAATTCACTTGGGAATTCATCTGGCCATGATGATTCCCTGTAACCCCCACTTAGGGAGCCCTTAGTTGACTTGGTCAATTTCTTTTTCTGAGATGAATTTATTTAAGTATTCTATTTCCTCTCCTTTTTTTAATGTGGAAAATTCATGGTTTTTTTTTAATATTCATTAATTTGACTTAGATTGTCAGATTTATTTGCATGTAATTAGGCAAAATAGCACATAATAACTGCTTTAAATTTATCTTCATTGGTGGGAAATGCACCCTTTTAATTTTGATACTGGTAATTTGATTTTCTTCTTTCTTTATAAAAATCAAATTATCCAATGGTTTACCTATTTTATCATCCCTCTGCCATAAAACCAGCTCTGAGTTTTATTTCTTAATTCAATAATTTTCTTAATTTCAGCTTTATTATCTTTCTTTTGGTTTTCAGGATTTCCAATTTTGTGTTTCATTGTTGAATTTTAATTTGTTCTTTTTTGAGTTTGTTTTTTTAATTGCAGGTCCAATTAACTTATCTGATTTTTCTCTATTTTGTTGAGGCAAGCATTTAGGAGACATACATTTTCCCCTGGGCATTGTTTTGGCCGAATCTCATATATTTTGCTATGTTGTCTTCTTATTTTTTTTTTCATTCTCTTCATTGAAATGATGTATCGTGGGTCTGATTTATTCTTTGGTTCATTCTTTCCTTAGTATATATGTATATGTATAGATATACATATATACTATCTATCTATCTATCTACAAAACATCATTTCCTGAAAAGGATGCATTTAATATTTCTGTTTTTCTATGCTTGGTTGTGAAGTTTTAATGCCCTAATATATGCTCAATTTTTGTGAAAGTGCCATATACAGCTGAAAAATAAATATGTAATCCTTCCTCTTGTCATTCATTTTACACACCCACACCCACACCCACACCCACACCCACACACACACTGAGGTCTATCATATGTAACATTTCTAAAATTCTATTCTTTTCCTTGACTTTTTTTCTTATTGACTTTTGGTTAGATTTATTTTAGTTCTGAGAGGGGAAGGTTGAGGTAGCCCACCAGTATACCTTTACTACATATTTCCTCTGGAACTTCATTTAGCCTTTCCTTTAAGAATTTGGATTCTATGTTGTTTGGTGCATATATGTTTAGTATTGACATTAGTTGATTTTCTATGGTACCTTTTACCAAAATATAGTTTTCCTGGTGTTCTTTTACAACTGGGTCTAATTTTACTTCTGATTTTTCTGAGATCATGATTGCTAACTGATTTTTTTTCTTTTTAACTCCAGTCGAAGCATAATCGATTCTGCTCTAGCCCTTTATTTTACTGTGTGTCTCTCTGTTTCAGGAGTGTCTCTTGTAAGCAAACTTTTGTGGTATTCTGTTTTTTAATTTACTCTGCTTACATTTCCATTTTATGGATGAGGTCATTCACATTCACAATTATGATTATTAACTGTCTATTTCTTTCATTCCCTTTTTACTTCTTTTTCTTTTATCTCTTTTTATCCTGTTGCTCCTCAAGAATCTGTTTTACTTCTGACCACTATCACCCTTAATCTGCCTTCCTTTCTATCAACCCCACTTCCCTTCTCATGTTCCTATTCACCTCCTACTTCCCTGTAGAGTATGATAGATTTCTATATCATCTGTGTGTGTATTAATATTCTTTATTTTAGCCAATTACAGTAAGGGTAAGGTTTGAGAGTTGTCCACCAGCCCCATCTCATTGTCATCAGAAATATTATTCCCTTCATGAGTCTTTTATGTGAGATGCTTTTTCCCTTTCCTTCCTTTCACCTCCCCTTTCTCCCAATGCATCCCTCTTTCTTACTCCTTAATTTAATCTTTGTAATCATCCCATGATAATAAAATCATACCCATGCCCGCTGTCTATATATGATCCTTCTAATTACCTTAATGAGGATAATGTTCTTAGGAGTTACTATTATCATTTTCCTATAAAGGAATGTAAATATTATAATGTTATTTATTCCCTTGTGATTTCTCTTTCATGTTTACCTTTTTGTGTTTCTCTTTAATCTAATATTTGAAAGGAAAATTTTCTATTCAGCTCTATTTTTGTTTCTTCATTAGGAATCCTTCAAATTTCTCTTTCTCATATGCTTTTTCATGGAGTCATTAGCTTCCCACTTGCCCAATTCTAATATTTCAGGCATTATTTTCTTCAGTATGATTTTGTATCTTTTTTTTCTTTTTGGCCAATTCTGCTTTTTAAGGCATGCTTCTCCTCAGTGGATTTTTGTGCCTCATCTGACCACTTCTATTTTTAATTATTTTAACCAAGTTTTTGACTCTCTTTTCCTAATTTCTCTCATCATTCTCATTACTTTTCCCCATTTCCCCCTCTTCTATTTGATTCTCAAAATTTTTTTTTAACTCTTCTAGGAATATTGGGGGGGGATTTGTATTCAATCCACATATTTTCCTTTGAACTTTTGCTTATAACTGCTCTGACACTGTTGTTTTCTTTGTGTTTTAAATTTTCGTGTAATCTTAGTAACTTTTAATGGTCTCATTTTTTCAGCTTGTTTCTTGACTGTTATAACACTTGCTGTTATAGCTGAGACTTGCTTCTGGAGTAAAGGAAGCACAGTCCCAATATTCACATCTTTCTTGCTACTTTTTTCAGAGCTAGCTCTGAGTGTCTATGGGTTTACAGTGCTCTCAATATGGCTTAAGAAGAGGTTTGATCATTGCCTCCCTGTCCTCTGCTATGGTCTTTATCCTGGAAGGGAACTTATCCTTCTGAAGACACCAGTTATAGCTCTCCTTTCCGCTCTGGGAGTGTGGTCAAATCTCCTACTTTTCTACAGCCACAATTGCTGGTATTCCCTTTGGTCTTAGAATTGAGACCAGGGTTCCTACTCCCCAAGCACTCCTCTCTACCTTGAACCGTGATTGGGCCTTAATTCTCTTTAGTAACTTATAGACTTCTCAAGTTAAATAGTTTGTTTTCCATGTTGTAGCTGACAAGGATGTCATTTTTGTTTTTGTTGGTCATATTTCACATCACTGAAAACATCATGCTAAAAAGTATGTAAGCAAGCACACAACCTGCTTCAGTCCATTATTGACTGAGAAATTATAAGAACCTAGTTCATCATTCAGAACCTGTGCAAGCTTGCTATTGTGGGGACTGGATTAAAATACTGATTAATTTCTCTGTGCGACCACATTTTGCCATGATCTTCTGCAAGTCCTCATGACTAACAGTATCAGAGGCCTTTGTCAAACCAAGGAACATTATGTTCAGACCTCTGTTCTGCTCAGGACATTTCTCCTAGATTTGCCTGGTATTTAAGTGTGAAATTACTTGACTATAGTGCTTGAACAAGGTTCTTCTGATTCTATAGCTAGCACTTTATCCCCCACTATCATAGTACTAAATTAACCATCATCATTTTATTTTTGAATGAGGCAGTGTATAAACAATTATCTTTCTAATTGTCAAGAATTTCTTCCTATTATTATTATTAAAATTAATCAACAATACGTTTTACTGACTAGTTACTGAGAAGTAGAGGGATCTACATATTCTTCATAAAATAACATTATTTCTTCATTTGACTTTTGTGTAGAGGGTAGAATGGGTACATCTAATGGTTCTATCTATGATTTCCCATCTATTCTTTAAAAAAGAAATATGCTAAAATACAGAATTGAGGATATGCATTCAATTTTTATAATAAATCAGATTTATGTAGAGCTTTAAAGTTTGCTATATTCTTTGCAACTATGACTTAAAGATCTCTGTATATTTATGCTAATTTTACTGAGAGGGAAACTGAGGCTCAGATAAGTTAAAGTGAAATCCACAGTCATAGGTATTAAATGGATACCTGGGATTCAAACTCAATTCTCTTATCTATAAGCCTAGCTTTTTTCCACAATCATTGAAAAAGTAATTTAAGTTTATCTCATCATAAATGGAATATCTCTAAGATCTTGAAAGAATGAGATTACAAAAGTTATAAAACTGAGTGGAATTATTTTAGAGAATGATTCAAAATATAGACTTTCACAATTTGATTTCTGAAACTGACAGAACCATACCGTCCACACCTAACTTCTTATTACAGTCTATGTGATTCATCTAATTTGAATTTCCCTTTTCCTTGGCTGTTTTAGGATGTCTTTTTTAAAAAAATAAAGCCAAATCTTAACTGCAATAAAAAAAAAGAATCATATAATATTAAATAAACCAATTTCCAATCTTTCTGGGAAGAGACATAATAAAATTGTAGCTACATTAATGCAGAAGGCTTATCTAGCATATTTAGAATAAATACAAAATTGTTACGATATTCTTTTTATGATTCCATGCCAATATAAGACGGATTAGTATAGGGACACCAGACTATAATGAAGAAAGGAATTAAAAGCATTCTCATATTTGCAGTAGATAAACCTTTGAAAATGGGTTAAAATGCTGTCTTAAATATTATAATAATTGGAATGTGTGAATAATGTTTTCCTGTACTAAGACCTACTTTAGAATAGTTCATTATCAGCATATTACAGGAGGTAACAACTGCATTCACAGTGATAGGAAGATTTACAGTTGGGCTAAAACATCAAATATAAGGAAAGGAAAACTTGAAGAAAACTATAAAATAGAAATTGTCCATATCCATATCTTTCACCCAGGCCTCAATGTACCTTACCTTCATTGTTCTACTGGTGATTGATGGATGACTCCTGGAATAATAAGTATGGTCTCACTGCCCAGTGTGTTTCCATTGTTCTTAGATCACTATCAAGCACTCCCTAATTACCAAATATTATTATTTAAAGTAAGTCTCCTTTGCCTGGGAATTATTACATTTTAAGTAGGACTTGAGGAAGCTGTTTGCTAACAATTTTCATTATAGCAAAGACAAATAAAAGGGAGGGGCGCTCTTTTGTCTCCTTAAAAAAAATAAAATAAAATGTCTGACTATGATGAGCTTTTCTTCTTCCAGTATGTGTGAACTGGGCCAAATGAAATTTCAGTCCCTTTTGTTTTCTAAAAGATAACAAAAAGCCACCTGAGTTTTGAGTTTGTGAAGCGAGAGGACTAGAAGACCATGCATCAACAGGATTGCCATGTTTGTTGCTTGATTTCAAAAGGAGATGGGATTCACTGCCCTGCCCTTTGTTTAAGAAGCATCAGGAGTGGTTTGTTGGCTGTGAAATGCTTAGAGCTTCTAAAATCAAAACCAAAGAAAAAGGCAACCATTTTTCTTAGAAACATTTGCGGACCGTGTGATGGCTTGTTTCCTTTTCTAATAAAGAATAACATATAGCTCTGTTTGCCTCTCACCTACACATCCAAGTTATTTCCAGGAAAGAGACTTGAAGAGCACTTGAGGTCGTCTTCATTGCCATTGTTCTGAGCTATGTGACTTTGAGTTTCCCTACAGCTTGAAATGTGACATGACTTCAGAGTCACATAAAAATAGGATCCAGAGTGTTAGAAGCACTGTGTCATTTATCTTCCCCAAGGAACCTCTGCATTGCCCTCAAACAGCTGAAACAGTAGAGATATTTAGTTTACAAGTTTGTCCAAACCATGAAATTAATATTTTCTACATCATATAGGCAAATCGATAAACCACCCCATCTACTCCATCTGTATTGTATTCATGTAATGAGATAAACCTCAGGGGATTGAAAGCATAGTTAAGATTGTGAAATACTCATTTATTCTTTTCCTAAGGGGAAGAAAATTGAAGTAAATAATGAGAACCTTCAATGTAGAGAGTATACAGAAAGGCATAGTGGTATAAAATTTGAATAGGAGATATCCCCTGACCTCCTGCAGCAAAATGAATAAGCATCAAACTTGGACAATGATGTTCTCCCAGCAATATTCCAGAGTGTAGACAGAACCAGATAAAAATGTAATTGAGATACACTTTTTTAAACAAATAAATATATAATCCAACTTAGATACTGTTAATTTGTGGTTTTCTAATTCAATATGTGGCCAGCAGGGACCCATTTGTATTTGAGCGATACCACTGCTCTAGAGTACATGTGCAAATGTGATGAATTTGTATCAGGTAATTTAGTAAGATGAATTTAAGTAATTTGTTTGATGTTCATAGATGTGAAGTGAGTCACTACTATTAAGGGTCAAAGAAGAATTTGGTTGCCGATTTTCTTGATTGATTCCACGTGCCAGGGCAATCTCCATTCCAACATGGTGGCTGTGGGGCAGGGACTCTTGTATCCTATAGATTTTTTCCTCTGCAACATAAAAGGGTTGGACTAGAATAGATATAAGAGCTAACAAATATCTATAGTATGAAACAAGGTGCAAGTACATTAAAAAGGGCAAATAATCAACCAACTAAACAACAAACATTTTTAAGTTCATACCATGTGTCAGGCACTCTACTCAGTCCTGGGGATACAAAAATAAAAGTGAAACAGTTCATGCCTTCTCCCTAATAGGAGAAATCTGTGCTGGTCTATGTTTCTGTACAGGTATATGTATACTTATGTATGAAATAGTAGTCATCTATGTAACATGCATATATATGTGTAAGTATATGCATATGTGTACATATGCATTTTATATATATATCTATAGCTAAAGCAATATCTTTTTAATATTGTATTACATCTTATATTTTTGCTTAATCATGTACAAGTCTTTATGACTCCATTTGGGGTTTTCTTGGCAAAGATACCATTTCCTTCTCCAGTTCATTTTACAGATGACGAAACTGAGGGAAACCGAGTTACATGACTTGTCCACAGTCAGACAGCAAGTAATTTTCTGAGGTTAGATTTGAACTCAGGTCTTCTTGACTTCAGACCCAGCACTCTATCCACTGTGCCAACTAGCTGTACTTACATGTTATATACACATATACAGACACAATTAATCATGTCACATAATTATATATATAAAATTACATGTTACATAAAAATGTAATAATATATTGCATGTGTATGATTCAATGTGGTTTTGAGTATGTAATGCAATACATACAACTCAATACATATCTACATACTCATACGCAAATTAATAAAAGTGTGTGTGATTATGTGTGTTTGAGTGTATGTAGTACAATGGATAAAAGTGTTGAACATTTAATCAAGAAGACTTGAGTTCAAATTACACCTCAGACTCTTGCTAGTTGTGTGACCCTGGGAAAGTCATTTAAACTTACTCTGTTTCCTGATTTGTAAAATGGGAACAATAATACCACCTACTTCAAACAGGTTTTGTAAAGATCATATGTGATAACACTTACAGTGCTTTGTTAACCTTAAATTGATAGATAAACTCTAACTATAGGTAGTGAGTGAGTTGGCACAGTGAATAGGCTGTCTACACTTGGATCCAGAAAGACCAGAGTTAAAATCCTGTATATAAAAACTTAGGGTTGTATGACCCTAAGTAAGCCACTTAATCGCTTTTTGATTCAGTTTCCTCATCTATTGTTGACAATAATAGAATCTGCCTCACAGACGACTCCTCATGTAAGGACTATTGCTGTAAATTCCCATATGATCTCCATCATCTTTGGTGCTTTACATATTAATTTTTTCTTGCTCATCTTCTCCCAAAGCCACAAATGTTAGTATGCATCAAGAGTTCATGCTTGTCTTTTTATTGCTCCCCTCCCCCCACTTTGGAACATATTTTATGATCCAATGACTTCAACCAATACAGATCCACTTACTTTCAACATCTGCTTTTCTGAATTTGACTCTCTGTTCCCTTAAATAAGACCTTTTTCATGAGGGAAAGAGATTAGATTCCAGTTTATACTTTTTACATGTCTCATTCCTGATAGAACTTTCCCTTCCCTGTCCCAAGATTTTAGAATTACTCTATTGGAGGACATACATACTGATTAGAACTCAGAGCTTAAATGACTACCAATGTGTGTCCACCACATCCCTTCCTTTAACATTCTCAGATTCCCCAGAGAAAAATGCAGAAACCTAAATTTTACCTGGGGAGAACAATACAAAAAGGAGAGAATTTCCAGAACGAAGTGGGAGCACCTTGATGGTATCATCTAATTGTGATTATCTGTAATGATGCTGGGATCTGAAGATCTTCCCTGCCCCTAGGCCCTTTGCTAAAGCGGCTACATGACTCTGAGAACTTTCCCCTATTTGAAAATATACTCTGCCTCCTAATAGGCTGAATGTGGTCATGTGGAGCCTGTGGCAGGAGGCTTGTTCTTCAGGAATGGCTGCGCCTTGTAGCTTTGTGATTGGGCAGTAGGTCAAGAGGGCTGTGACATTCTCTGACCCAGGAGAAGGCTATATATACACCCTGATGTGAGGTTTTGCTTTGGGGGCTCACTTTGAAAAGAGTTGTGTGATTTGACCTGACGAGACTCTGGGAAGCCGCTGAGACCCCCAGCTTTGAAAAACCCAGATGTTGGTGATTTCCTCTCTGGTAACTGAATAGGTAACTGATGTAATGATCAATGGTTTGGAAGCCCGTCTGCTGATCTGTTTCTCTGTCTGTTCGTAGCTTGTGCTTATAACTTGTGTTTGTATTCTGTTTGTATTCTCTGAAGTTCAGGGTGCTGACTTTTACCCCTGAACTAGGTAAATGATATACATTTGATTGATTAAAGTACAATTGTTAACCCATTTTGAGTTGCTTTCCTTTAGAAAAGCAGATCTAAGAACCTGTGCTGGCAGCCATCCTAGGTGTGCTAAGGTGCTTGCTGATACATTACCTCAATAATATAAGTGATTCTCAGGATCAAAGGTTAAGTGGGAATAAAAGAGGTTAACGGGAACAGTAAGAAAGTAGAGCATAACCATTGGTTTCCGTCCAGAGTCTGGTGTTACCTATAAAAATAAAGCAAGAAAGAATACAGGCTAGGGTGAAGATGCTCTTCTCCACAAGCATACATCTGCTTTTCTATATCTTGTAACTGTTTCCAAATATCTTATAGGTGGACTTTTTGTTTGGCAGGATACACAATGTCACCAGCCAGTGGTTGTCAACCTTTCTAATGCCACAATCCTTTAATACTCATATGTGGGTGTATCTGCATGTGGGAGGACCCACCTGAAGATGGATCGAGGAGCAGTGTCTTGGTTGCTAAGACCACTGGAAATATGTGTTTTCTGATGGTCTTAGATGACCCCTGTGAAAGGGTCATTTGACCCCCAAAGGGGTCACGACCCACAGGTTGAGAACCACTGCTCTAGTCCAATAGTCCCCAATTGACTTATTGCCACCTGTTAATTTCTACCAGATAATTACCCTTCTTCCTTACCTTGGAAACCTACTACTTCTTTGAACTCAGACCTGGGTATTATGGAAGAAGTACTATATAGTAGCTGTGTCCCTGAGATATTTCCCCTAGATTTCCCACTTTTATATGGCAATAGAGTTGATATAAAGGATGACTAGCTGTCATTTCTTTGATTTTTTCTTAGGTGAGGTAGAAACTGTTCTGGTGGGCCCAGCTCTGCTGGGATTTTTCTTGTGTTCATTTTGATGACTGGTTTGGGCATGTATACCTCATGTTAGTGAGGGGGTTTGTTTGGTGTATGCCTGATCAATCATGTCATCCTATTCGGATCCTTCACAGAATTTCCACTTCTTTGGGGAGATATATATATAGCTATCAGTTCAGCTGCTATGCAGGCCAACATGGTTTCAATTCTGGTTTCAACTTGATTTTCCTATTAGTTTCATACTATTAAGTGGAGAGTTGCTTCTATGATCCATTTGATGGTTTAAAATGGTCCCACTATGACTATGGTGGTCAAGTGAGTGTTCTACAAGGATTTTAAGCATGACATAAATTGATGAGGGAAATTCTCTTGTCACTTGAATGTGGGTATTCTGGTACTAAAGTTACTTGGGCTTCATCATCCAAGAGAATCAGAAAATGTTTATATTTCCCATATGGCCCACGGCTAGTCATTCAGGCACATTTACAATAGTACCCAATAGGAGGTGCTAACCTTGGGATCACATTCCCTTCCTATTCCTGTTGATCTGGTTTGAAGAGAATAAAGTCATAAGAGTGAGAAGGTATCTGGGATGTGTCTTCTTCCTCTATCTTGGAGGGAAGTGGAGAAAAATAGGGTTAGAGACAAGAGTTTTCAGTTTAGGAGAGGAAAATATCCTGAGCTAGGTCCTTCTCCTTCAAGGTACTGGGGTTGCTTCTATGGAAACTTTTCCCACTGGAATTGAATAGAACAAATCTACCTTCTTTTCCATATCACCTCCATCAAAACACTTAAAACCAAGGATGCCAATCATTTGGGGAATGACTGAACAAGTTATGGTAGAGAATTGTAATAGAATACTACTGTGCTGTAAGAAGTGATAAGGTCAATGATTTTAGAAAAAAAAACATGGAAAGACTTGTACGTGAAGTGAACAAAAGCAAGAAAACATATACATTAACAGCAATATTGTTTAAGAATGACTTTGAGCAAATAAGTTATTTTGTCTATTTTAAATACCCAAATGCATATTGAGAAAGATGCTCTTAACTTCAAGAGAAAGAAATAATAAAAATTATGTATAGAATTGTTTTACATACATATGTATATATAGAGGTATATATGAATACATTCTCCATACATCCATCCGTACACCTATTTTTTATTTAATTGTGGCCATCTCTTGGGTAGATGAGGAGGGAAGAAAAAATGCACAGTAATTTTGTTTTGTATATTTGAAAGAAATAAGTTTTATGTAGTAGCTTTGCAGTTTCATATATAAGCATCTTTTTATTGTACTATATTATGGAAATGGTAGTTTCATTCCATAAATTAAAAAAAAAATACTACCAAGTCTCCAATGTCTTCCCTTTGCCAGGGTAAACATCAAAAATCCTTTATAATTTCTTTCTCTGGTATGGTCCTTAGTTTCTCTGTTCTCTTGGTACTGTTCCTTCAGATCTTCTCAGTTTTCTTATCTGCTTCTTCAAAATGTGGTGCCAAGAACTAAATAGAACATGAAAGTTGTCTCTGACATTAGCAGAGCATGGTGAGAATCCTGCATGTAGTATTATGTTTTATAAACTTCTTATTCCTAATTTTGCCTTTTACTTAGCAATTGTTAACTAACACAGTTTTGCTTTCTAGTTTAGCAAAAGTTTCATGTTTGACTTAATAGCCGATATTTGCAAATGTGAATCTGACAACTAGGAGCTCTGGAACTACAGTGGTGAATATAATTATGTAATTTCCCTGCATCAAGATTAACCCCTAAGACTTTGACAATGACTGGTAATAGTACGAAGATCTTCCCTCAACCCTAACCCTCCAGAGAGCCTCATATCTCTGCCAGTGTTAGAACAGGCTGACCTGAGTGAGTTGACTTCTTGATATCTTTTCATATAGAGCATATAGGAGGAATGGGTGCCATATCAGTGTCATCATTCATGTTGCATAAAGTTTTAGATTTAGAACATGTTCCATATAATTTATATTTATAAAAAAAGTATTTAATTCTCAAGGCATTGTGTAAGACCTTGGGAAATAAACACAATGTATATTGTGGATGCTATTTTCAATGTCTTAAAATATTTCATTCAAGGAAAATGATTTTAAATTGATAATTTAGCTATTTTCCAATATGTTTAATTTGCTAAATATAATTTACAATTTCCATGATTGGCAGAAGCAATGACATAAGAGGCAAACAAAACTCAAAGCCAGAAGCAAGGAATAGTTACAATTGCTGGAGTATCATTAAGAATTAATTGGTATGAAATCTACATTTCATAGAATTGCCAAAATATGGATTTGTGGGACATGCCATAGGGATTATATGTTACTCAATGTGTTTAATTATTCTCCTCAATATTCTGTATAACCTATTCATGTTTAATCAAAAAGTTTACAACAGCACAAACTTTTCACATTTCCTTAACTAAAAATGACAATTTCATTAATTATTGCAAATATGCATAGAGATATATACATATATAATTAGTAAAATGTCCTATTTATTTATAGGAATGTGAAAGTTTGAACATGCTGTTTTAAATATATGTATATGTGTATACACACACATACATACACTTTAAAATAGTCCAAGAACTATGTGATAAGGTGAAAAAAAAATCCAGTCTTTGAAGGCAGAGGACCAGGGTTCCAATAAAACTTTGATATTTTCTGCTTTCTTGCAATACCTTGGATATCTTCTTTTACCCCTCATGTTGTCATTTTTTATCTGCAAAATCATATTTTTGGAATACGTTATCCATAAAGTCTCTTCCAGTTCCAAATCTATGATCCTGTGACTATCTGAGATATAACTGAATATGAACAGATAGGAAATAGTGTGAATGACACTGGTGATTGCCTAATGAAAAAAAAGTACATTTCTGAATTCAGTTCCTACTTGCAATTTCTGTGAAAAATGTTGTTCAAGCATTTTTCAGTGTCCAGTTCTTTATAAACCTGTTTGTTGTTTTCTCGGAAAAAAATACTGGAGTAGTTTGACATTTCCTTCTCCAGCTCCTTTTGCAGATGAAGAAACTAAGGTAAAGATGGTTAAGTGACTTGCCCAAAATGACATTGCTATTAAGTGTCTAAAGCCAAATTTAAATTCAGGAAGAGGAGTCTTTCTGAATCCAAACCCGGTGCTCTATCCTCTGTGCCATCTAGTTGCCCCATGAAAAAATGTCCAGAAAGTGAAATTAAACCAAAGTCTTACATGCTTGTTTAGTAATTTCATTTTCATCAATAGACCTTTGTTTATCACATACTTATTTGTGTAAAATATATTTTCAGTTCCTATACTGAGTCATTTAGATAGACTCATCCCTCTCAAACAAATCATTCAGCAAGTCTAGACCCTGAAAACCACTCTGCCCCTCTAGAAGTCTGAGTTGAATGAATTTTTTCCTCCCACCATAAAATTCTCAAACTGCATTAGGGAACAGGTAGCCTAATAAAGACAGATTAACATTTTGGTTCTTCCTGCTTTTATCTACTACCTGAAAATAACCACTGAATGTGTGGAAGATTGTATGTAGCTGACTTATTTTGTCTCTCAGTAACATGATGGATGAAAAAAAGTTCCTCAGAAAATTAGCAGAAAATGAATACTAGACATGTGATCCAGACTGTATTTTATTAAGATGTCGGCCTGCCACTCATTGGGAAAGAGGCCACTGATTGACAATCACATTTACCAAATGACTATCAAAAAAC
>CM053581.1:59578226-59597781 GCA_028627135.1 Pseudochirops cupreus | reverse complement strand
CAACTATTATTGTTATTATTGACTACATCCAACTGGAACTTGAGATACACAGGCACTGCAGTTGGGAGATCCATCCTGCCCTACCAAAAAGTGACATAGGAGAGAATAGACTGGGGGAGGGGGGAAATAGTGGGATGGCTGTTTTGGGGTGGTGGGCGGGGGAAAGACGGGGAGAAAAGATGTAACTCAAAAAAATTTAATAAAGAATCTCATATAAAAAAAAATAATTGAACCTTTTTTCTGTTTTCATTGAGAGCTCTGATAATGAAATCATGAAAAGTTAAATTCAAATCACCATCTGACACAAATTGACTGTATGACAGTTGTCAAGTCACTTATTATTTTTCTCCCACTTAATAGTATTTTTCCATTTACGTATATAGTTTTCAACACTAAATTTTAAAAGATTTTTAGTTCCAAAATTTTGTCCCTCTCTCCCTTCCCACACCCTTCCCCCAAACAGTAAGCAATTGGATATAGGTTATACATGTACAATAATATTAAATATATTTCCATATTAGTTGTATTGTGAAAGAAGAATCAGAAAAAAGGGGAAAACCCTCAGAAAGGAAAAATCAACAAAAAGGGAAAATAGTATGCTTTGATCTGCATTCAGATTACATAGTTTTTCTCTGGATGTTCATAGCATTTTTCATCATAAGACTTTTGAAATCATCTTGTATTGTTGCATTGCTGAGAAAAGCTAAGTCTATAATAGTTGATCACAAAGTATTACTGTTACTGTGTATAATGTTCTACTGGTACTGTTCACTTCACTTAGCATCAATTCACATAAATCCTTCTAAGTTTTTTTTTTTTCTGAAATCCACCTGCCCATCATTTCTCATAGCACAATTATATTCCATTACATTCCTATACCACAACTTGTTCAGACATTCCCCAGTTGATGGACATCCCTTCAATTTCTAATTCTTGGCCACCATAAAAAGAGCTGCTAAATGATTTTTGTACACGTGGGTTGCTTCCCCTTTTATATGATCTCTTTTAAATACAGACCTAGTAGTAGTATTTCTGGATCAAAGGCTATGTATATGCAGTTTCATAGTCCTTTGGTCATACTTCCAAATTGCACTCCAGAATGGTTGGATCAATTCCCAACTCCAGCAACAATGTATTAATGTTCCTATTTTCCTACATCTTGTCCAACACTCATCTTTTTCCTTTTCTGTCATATTAGCCAATCTGATAGGTGTGATGTGGTACTTCAGAGTTGTTTTAAGTTGCATTTCTCTAATTAATAATGATTTAGAACATTTTTATATTACTATACATAGCTTTAATTTTGTCCTCTGAAAACTGCCTGTTCATAGTCCTTTGACTGATTATCACTTGGGGAATGTCTTACATTCTGATAAATTTGACTAATTTTTCTATATATTTTAAAAATGAGACCTTCATCAGAAACACTGCCTATAAAAATTGTTCCCTAGCTTTCTGTTTTTCTTTTATACTAAGTTGAATTTGATTTGTTTGTACAAAATCTTTTAAATGTAATGTCATCAAAATTATACATTTTTATTATATAATGTTCCCTCTTTTTTGGTCATTAATTCTTCCTTTCTTCATAGATATGACAAGGAAACTATTCCTTGCTCTCCTAATTTGGTTATGGCATTACCCTTCACGTCTGAATTATGAACTTATCTTAAATCTTATTTTGTTATACAGTGGGAGATGATCATTTATGCCTAGTTTCTGCCATACTGTTTTTCAGTTTTCCTTGCAGTTTTTTTGTCAGGTAGTGAGTTCTTATCCCAGAAGTTGGAGTCTTTGGGTTTATCAGAAAGGACATAATCATAGTCCCTTATTACCATGTCTTGTGTGCCTAGCCTATTCCATTGATCCAACACTTTTATTTCTTCGACAGTACCAAATAGTTTTGTTTTTCAAATAAGACATATTTTTACTAGGTCTTCCAAGAAAGCCAATACAGAGAAGATCCAAAGGCTTGCTGCTACTTAGAATTTTTAAATATGTAATACAAGTTGATGATGTTTTTCTTTGGCACAAATTTTACACTTTTTGGTGACATCTGTAACTATTTTGGGTCAGTAAAATATGTTCGTTTGTTTGTTTTTACCAGATTTAATGTCCTATCTTGACCCATATGTCAAAAGTCATCATGTAAGACATTTATGGCTGTTGGTTGTAAGCTTTGGGTAGCCCCAGCTGCTTCCTGATTCCCTGTGTGGGATCAGTCACAGAATTATAGAGGACTTAATCACTCAGCCCCAATTTCTGTCATTGTCTCTACAAGACATCATCTGACTGGAATTTAAGATGGTTAGAATCACTACCTTGCTTTTTCGCTTATATCACTTCTCTTAGTCCTTCACTACCCATTTGGTTTTAACTAATTAATTAACTAATTCTTTTTGGCATTCATTTTCATAAACTTTTGCATTTTAAATTTTCTCTGCCTCTCTCCCTTCCCCCCTCCCCAAGACATCACGCGATCTGATATAGGCAATACATATACATTCTTATTAAACATATTTTCACATTAATCATATTGTAAAGAATTAGAATGAATGGGAGGAAACATGAGACAGAAAAAAAAAACAAAATAAAATGGAGCAAATAGTATGCTTTGATCTGCATTCAAACTTCATAGTTCTTTTTCTGGATGTGGATAGCATTTTCCATCATGAGTCTTTTGGAATTGTCTTAGATCTTTGCATTGTTGATAAGAACTAAGTCCATCAAAGTTAGTCATTGCACAATGTGACTGTTGCTATGTACAATATTCTCCTGGTTCTGCTCACTTCACTCAGCATCAGTTCATATAAGTCTTTCCGGGTTTTTCTGAAGTCTACCTGCACATCATTTCTTATAGCACAGTAGTATCCCATGACATTCATATATCACAACGTGTTCAGCCATGCCCCAAGTGATGGGCATCCCCTAAATGTCCAATTCTTGACCACTCCAAAAAGAGCTGCTAGAAACAGCTATCTGTTCTTGTTGCATTGTAGTGGGGCTCCTTGGGTATCTGCCATGGATAGCTTTGTTCTTTTGGGAAGATCTCACCAAAATTCAGAAGGACTTGTCTTGCTACAGGCATCATTGGCAGTGGTTTGTGTCAGCACTGCTGTGATGACCTTGAATGGTTGGGTCATTTGTCAAACTTTAGTTTCTACACACTAGCATTACTTGTATTTTTTATAATTTTTTATTTACTTTTAGTTTACAAGGCCAGATAGTTTTTATGATTAGGGCTTTATAATATAGTTTTACGTCTGGTATGGGTAAGTCACTTTCCTTTGCATTTGTTTCCATTGATTTCCTGCTGTTTTTTTTTTCCTTTCCTGTGCTGTCTGTATATACTCCTTCAAACTGTGCTAATAATGAAAAAAAGCCTTATAAGTTATAAATATCATCTTCCCCTATATGAATTATATGAATAATGCTGTAAACAATGGGTTCTTTCAGTAACTATTTTACCCTCTTTTTCTAGGATATGAGGGTAGTTTTCCTTGAGTTTCTTGAAAGATGCTATTCAGCATTAAGTCTCTTATGATTTCACTTTCCTGTTTACCTTTTAATTCTCTTGAGTCTTGCATTTGAACGTCAAAATTTTCTATTCAGCTCTGATCTTTTCATCAGCAAAGTTTGAAAGCCCCCTATTTCATTGAATGTTCATCTTTTCTCTTGAAAGATCACGCTTAATTTTTCTGGGAGAATGATTTTTGTTGTAATCCTAGTTCTTTTGCTTTCTAGAATACCATATTCTAAGCCCTCTGATCCTCTAATGTAGAAGCTGCTAAGTCCTCTGTAATCCTGACTGTAACTCCTGGATATTTGAATTGTTTCTTTCTGGCTGCTTGCTGTATTTTCTCCATGAACTGATGATTCCCGAATTTGGTCACAATATTCCTTGGAATTTTCATTTTGGGATCAATTTCTATCTTTTGGAGTTTGCTTTTCAGAGGTTCTTGGGGGCAGATGGAGAGGTTGAGCCCTTGCATGAATCTTGACTCTTTCTTTTCATTTATTCATATATATATATATATATATATATATATATATATATATATATACACATATATATATGTATATATATATGTATGTATGTATGTGTATATCTATGTGCATATATATGCATGTGTACATATATATGCATGTATATACATATACATACATACATACATACATACATACATATATTTTGTAGCATCAGTAACTTCTGGGGATCTGGGTATTTGGCACCTCAGCAAGTTTATGTAGTTTGGAACTTAGATCTGTATGATGACAGAACGAGAGAGAAGGGATTGGGTTGTATTGCAACCCCATGGGTGGTTAGTACAGCTTTGCTGCTGGTTGCATGCCTTGCTGTGGGGGAAGGGGTGCTGAGTGAGCTCAAGTTAATCATTAGTTGATTTTTAACCACCTTTGGGATTTCTAGTGTCCTATAACATGGATATAGCTGATGTTGCTTTATCTAGCTTGCATGGTTTATTTGGAAAAGACTATGATTATACTCATTTTGTAGATGAGGAAATTGTAGCAAATAGAGATTAAGTGATTTGACCAGAGTTATAGCTAGCAAATATCTAGGATCAGATCTGAACCAAGATTTTCCAGACTTCAGACTCAGTGCTTTCTTCACTGTACAACCTGGGTAACCTTACTTAGTTCATGGAATGTACTCCCTTTCTAACTCCACCACATAGAATTCGCCTTCTAAAATATACAGGTAAAGTCTTCTTGCATGAATCCTTTTTTTAATCAATCCCATTCCAAATTCTAATCTCCTGCTTCTAAAAGACCTTAGATTTATCTACTCTGTAGTCATTGATGTTTTTCAGTCATTTCAATCATTCCTGACTCTCTGCATATTTGGGATTTTCTTGGCAAAGATACTAGAGGGGTTTGCTCTTTCCTTCTCTAGATAATTTTGCAGATGAGAAACTGAGGCAGACAGGATTAAATAACTCACTTAGTCATTGAATTAATGTAGATGAGCCATCCTGATTCTGGACGCAGCATTCTATACATTGTGCAACCAAGCTGCCACCTTTCATTTATTCAGTTTCTATTTATTGTGTCTATATTTCACATGTACTTCTTATTTCTCACATTATGATATAAGCTCCTTGTATATATTGATTATTTCATTCTGTTTACTTTTGTCTCCAGGTCCTTGGATAGAGTTCAGAACATAGTAGGCACTTAACAAATATTTATTGATTATTGGATTGACTGGGGCTTGGATATATTAATCTGGGTTTCCTCTTCATAAATAAGATAATTGAAATCATGAGAGTTGAGGAGATCATGAACGGAAAAAAAAAAGTGTTCCCCAGCCCTGCGTTTGTCAAGTTAATTCAATAAAGACTGACTGAGGTAGGGGGGACGTAAGTTGGGTGGTCAAAAACAGGGATGATAGAGGAGAGTTTCAGGGGGAAAATAAAGGCATTCTAGCCAGAAGAATATTTTTCTTCTTTAGAACAATTAAGAACACTTCTTTCCTTGGCTTCTTTTGTATCCCTTCTTTCCTCCTTTTATTGCTTCATTCAGTTACCAAGCATTAATTCAGAAAGCAGTTGTCAAGTGCTTACTATGTGCTAGCACTGTGATAACTGTGGCAAGACAAATAAAAATAAATAAATAAAGCAGTCCCTGACCACATGAAGCTTACAGTCTAAAGAAGGAGATCCATGTAAACGGCTTGGTATAGACAAGATGTCTTGTTGTGTTTATGTATAGATATAGATTTTGATAGAAATACATGCATGCATTCTTATATATAAGGACAAGAAGAGAGAGAAAGAGACAGAGTGAGAGAGAGAAAGAGAGAGAGAGAGAGAGAGAGAGAGAGAGAGAAAGAGAGAGAGAGGGAGAGAGGTAATGGAAGGTAATCTGGAAGGGAAAGTCACTGGAGGTTTGGAAAAAAGAGGTCCAGACAGGCACAGGTAGACAGAGATAAACAGAGAGACAGAGAAAGAGATAGAGAGAAGTATTTATCATGTTAGAAGTTAAAACATCTTGGCATTATTATTTTGACATAGTAAATACTCCAAAAGGATTTTGTGAACCCCTAAATATCTGTGAATCCCACTCTGATAACTTCAAAAAGAGAAAAATATCCAGGCAAAAAAGCCATGAGGAATACCCATGGGTGTCACTGGATGTGATATTGGGAAAAAAATGGAGAAGATATTGATAAAGAATAATTTGGCAGATAGGAGCAAAATCAACTGAGAGCAGTAGCATGAGAACCTAGGGAAGAGTTTCTGCTTGATGCTTAAGGAAAGATGAAATTTGGAAAAAGGTGCTATAGAAAATAGGGTAGAATAGAAGGGTTACTTCATTATTATTACAGTCCAGTTGAAATTAAATAATATACATTAGTGTACCTCTTTAGAATAGTTTCTTCTCCATATGCAATGTATTTAGGTACAAAACCTTTAGAGCAAATTGTGGGACTGACCTTTTGTTCATTTTAGAGATTACGGTTTGGGTACTGTTTTACTGCTTAGACTCAGATGACGCATTAATTTTCCACTTTATTTTGTAAATAGAGATGCAGAAATCCAAGTAAGCTGAAAACACTTTAGGAAAACTTGGGGAAATGTTGTAACAAATAAATTCTTAGTTACACTATTATGTATCAAACCCTCATTAGCTTCTCACCTGGACTATGTTGGCAGAATATGAAAATAGTCACTAACATGGAGTCTCTCTAATGTGTATTTTATCCTAACCAATGTTGCCACATAAATCTTCTTAATGTACACCAATGCATAAAAACCACAGCATGGTGATATACTCCTCATTATTTCTCAGATTTCCAGATTAATTTTCTTTCAAAGCTCAGAATATGGGAATGCAAACTTCATGCTCATCTTTTTGAAACAGCTATAGAACTAATGGTGCCAGTGATTCCACTGAATGATATTAAGTTCAAAATGCCAATGCTAATCTTCTTTGGGTGTCATGCTTTGTGAATTAACATAGGCAGACCTTCATAGCAACAGTTTCAAATATCAATCATCTGAGTTAATTCTTGGGCCAAGAAAGGGGAAAATGAGTTATCAGAAGTTACCATAACCTGCTCCTTTTTTTAATCTTTCCTGTAGAATAATTAAAGAGGTAAAAACAAATATTGCATACATGTAACCACATGTGCGTAAAACTATAGGATACCTAAAGACAAGAAAACAGAGAAAAATATCATTACTAGCTTTTTAAACACAGATTCTCTACTCCACGTATGACAAAATAATTGTTCATTCTTTTGAGAAATAATAGTTAAGACAAGGATAGAAGGGGATACATATTTGCTTAGTATAGTGGTTTTTAACCTTTTGTGAGTATGCATGTGTATGTTTTGTGTGTGTATATGAGGGTGTGTGTGTGTGTGTGTGTGTGTGTGTGTGTGCATGCATGTGCGTGTACCTGCGTGTACCTTGTAGTAGTCTAGTAAAGACTATGGGTCCCTCTCACAGAATAATGTTTTTAAATGCATGAAATAAATACACAGGATTATGAAGGAAACTGGTTATCTTCAAATACCACTATGATCTTTAAAATTAAAAAAAAATATTTTTCAGTTTATAAATCCCAGATTAAGAACCTTTGACTTAATGCATGGCAAGGAATGACACCCAGGGGGAAAATGTATACCTTATAGGTTTCTAATTGTTAATGTCCTTCTCTGGGAAATGGAGATAACACTTAGTCCAGGTGTGATCTTAAACTGTTTCTGCTGAATCTAACCTTGCATTGCTAGGATCACACAGTGGCCCTTGGTTGTTATTGATTTTAATGTCTGCTCCTTAAAAAGAATCTTGGTATCATTGACCTATAACTTATTATATAAATCGCATAAAGGCGAGTTATAAAAGATATAGCTCATGGGCATTTCTTGTAGCATGATGAATCTTGTACCCAGGAATTTCTCATGCTAAACAAACCTTAAGCAGAATTTGTGTGTTTTGAACAAAAATTCCTTGGCACAGACACAAATCTTAACAGTTCAGTGCTTATTGAAGCCATCCCTTAATGTAGAAAGAGAAAATAATGGCTAAATTGTTAGACAATGCAAACAAGACATAACAAAGATTCAAGCCCTCTGGAAAAGGAATTGTTCTATACTGATATAAGATCAATAGAAATATGAGCTCCATCTCATGCTCATCTTTTTGAAACAGCTATAGAGCTAATGGTGCCAGTGATTCCACTGAATGATATTAAGTTCAAAATGCCAATGAGTAGTGCAGCACCATTTTCTGAGAGGACACCTACTAAAAAGTCTCACTCAGTTTTTTCCCCTTTCCAGGGAGGGATGGAGAAAAGTCGCAGGTCCATATGCTGAAGAGAAAAGACAAGGTTTCTGGGTAGAGCAACACAGAGAGGTCAGAAAAAGGAATCAATCTCTACCACCCCACCCCCTTAAAAATAAGACTGTGGTTGCCATGATAACTGGAAACCTGTTGTAGCATAAGATGTAAGTTTCAAGGTCAGTTTTAGAGTAAGAGATACAAACTGACAGAATGCTACATGTAACACATTTGTAGAGAGGAGTGAGGGAGAAAGTAGGCATAAGTGGAGAGTTGCTGTAATGCAAGTAATGGTGGACTACGAGCTGGGAAGATGAGTTCTTATTCTGCTTCAGATACTTATTAGCTATGTAATCCTAGGCATAGGATCTACAATCCTTAACCTCTCAGCCTCAGTTTTCTCATCTGTAAAATGGGAATAATAATTGCATTTGCTTCCCAGTGTTGTTGTGAGGATCGAATGGATAAAATAGTTTGCCAACCTTATAGGGCTAGATAAATACTAGTTATTTGCCATTACATAAGGGAAGGAGGTGGTAAAAAGGGAGATGATTAAGTTTCCGTTTTCTAAAACTCCTGGATTTAATCCAAAATGTTAGGATTCCACTAAATACTAAGCTTTGAGAATTTTATTATATTCTCTTTCATGATCTATGACTAAAATCTTTAGAAAAAGGAAAGAACTACATATATGATTATGTGAAACGACCTCAGAATTGAGTTTTACTCTGTCCATTACCATCAGTAATAAGCGTGCTCTATGGTTAATGCTTTTGTTGGCCGTGGTGAGTGGAGGTGGAGGGAGAGAGGGTTAGGGAGCACATTGAAAAATACAAGTAAGATTCTTGTGTTCCCAGGGAATATCTACATAGAAGCAAAGTCATCCATGGAGAATTTTGTTAGAGAGGCCTCTAAGATTGAATGCATACCATCTGTCAGAGATCAAGGTTTGACATTTAGCATTTAATAAATTAATGAATTTCTCATCAAGTCCTGACATCTTTATCTTTCATAACATTTCTTATGTTTGCTCCTTTGTCTCCTCTGACATTAGAACCAGGCTGGTACGGGTCCTTATTCTTTCAGGCCTAGAGTATTGCAAGAGCCTTCTGGTTGGTGTTTCTGCCTCAGGTCTGTACCCAATCCAATCCATTCTCTACTCAGCTGTCAAGTTGTTGAATTATTTCTAAAAGTGCAGATATGATAATATCACCTCCTCTCCCCTATTCAATAGCTCTAATGACTCCCAATTATCTCTTGGATCAAAAAAGTTCAATTTTTAAAGACCTTCATAACCTGACCCCACCCAATGTTTCTGGTATTCTTAAACATTATGCCTACTCCCATACACTCTTTGGTCCATTGACAATTTCCTCCTTAATGTTCCTTTCATACAACACGCGTTTTTACCTAAAGCATTTGTTCTGGTTGTCCTCTGTGTCAGCAATTGTGTTTCTCCTCATCTTTGCTTCCTAGTTTCCCTGTCTTCCCTTTAGAAGTTGTTTTTTCCTGTTTCGTTTTCCTTGTTCTTTCTGACTTCCCTAGAGACTATCCACACTGTATCCTATCTATACCTTGTTTGTAAATAATTGTTTTTAAGTTTTCTTCTCCATGAGAATATGAGATGTTTGAGAATACGGATGTGTTTTTGCTTTGTTTATATCCCCATGGCTTATCATACTGTCTGCCATGGAGTAGGCATGTATAAATATGAGTTGACTGACTGACTGAAGGTCTTGAAGTAGAGGAGAGATGTCTCTAATCTGTGATGTTTTTGAAGAGATTCATTGATAGACATTGTTTGGATTCTGAGGTCTTTTCCAAACCTGAGATTTTTTGATGTCAAAAGAGAACTTCCAATCTATTTCAAGGTGAGGGTAAATGTAAGAGTGTGAGGTAGATGAAATTATAGTCCATTTGAACACTTTAATCTTGACTTCTAGAATTTAAATTTAAACCACTGGCTATAGTTTTTAAAAAGTATGCCAATTTGTCCCCAACCAATTATTTTTAAGAATTCAGTCAGTGGATCTTCTTTTCTTTAATTAGATAGAATTTTAGAGCATTAACGAGTCAATCTAATCATTACCTATATTGTCTTCTCTTTATGAAACTGTTCTCAATTGTCCAAAAGGAAGTTAGACTCTGAAGGAATGTCCTTCCTTTCAGAAGAAGTGAAATAAACAACCAAGGAAAAAGTACATTATAATAGAGATTTAATAAAGATTTGTGGACCTGCACTGAATCTAGGAGCATATGGACCAATATAAGCCCCTGTTCTAAAGTTCCTGCCCTTTTACTGACTCAAATGCTCTGACTCCTTTATTCACTTTCCTGTTTCCTGTTCCAATTTCTGTCCCTATGTTTGTGTCTCAGTTCTTGACACAATATTGTTTAAAGGATATTTTTTTCTGATGTCATTTGTACATGTAACTGATTTCTCAAGCAAGATACGGATTCTTCCCCTAATAACTTTCTTGCTACAAACTGTGGTGCTTTTGTTGTGTGGATAATGAATGCAGAGCCCAGATAAGATGGTTTGGGGGCAAATAACATGACCCACTTTCCTTCTTATGATGTGCTTTCTTCTTGAAAACTCAGCCAAAGATGAGATAGAGCCTTCTCTCCATGCCCCAGATACACAGTGAGAATGTCATAAATTGTGAATCATAATCCTGTATTTACATTATGGGAGAGGCTAGAGAAATGGAACACTCTTCTGATTTTAAAGTCTCCTTCCTTGTAGGGCAACTAATACAAAAAGGACCCAATGGATATTTAAAAACAGTTTGGACATTATAATAGATACTATTCTAGGTCTCTTTGAACAACCAATTTTTTCATGACTATTAACTATATCATGCTGAGCAATTTAGTAAACACAATCAGTGTTTAAGTTCTGTTACTCTCTTTTTGACATTTGATAAATAATGTTCATATATTCCTACTCATAAGCACAAGCCTTCTGCTTGATGAAGAAATTCTAAAGAATGAATTTTGCTTGTTTTATGTGGCTTCTTTATTGGTAGATGACAGTATGATTCTACAATTGTTATTCACACCTCAATCAGTTTTTAGAGGAAAAAAATGGAAAAATCCAGATATTATGTGGAGTTGCCTCTCAGCCTCAAAAGAGGTAAATAGTTTGTACTGCCTTAGAAATCCTCTTCTCTGAATAAGAGCATTAAAGAAATAATTATGATTATTTCCTTGAGTAGCTTATTTTCTGGCCCAGGACCAACTCCTGAATATCCTTGACTTTCACCAAATATTGTTAATTTGCTAGAGAGTAGGGAAATGAGAATAGAGATATGAATCATAGCTAATGTCCCTAAAGATGAGGATATGGCCAACAAGACAGTGAAAGTGAGAGGGGAGAGTTCAGGAAAGGGTTGGAGAACGACAACCTATCCACACATTGAGAAACTGGCAATATTCCAATTGTAACACTTTCTCCAGTGCTATTTCCCACGTCCCACTCACATCAATGGACCAGGTCCTTGGAGGGATGCTACTACTCCTGATACATTGCCATTTGTAAACACAGTTGATTTATTAAGAAATATACTGACTCTGCCCCAATAATTTTCTTGCTAGATATTGTGATATATCTGTCGTGTGGATAACAAATGCAAGATTTTAGAGTAATTATGAAGGACTTGGTTTATTTTTATTTTTGTTCCTGTTCTTGATACTTCAATTAGCCTTAATAAAAAGTATTTCCTGAAATGGTATAGTAAGAAGAGGAGATGCAAAAATTTCTAACTTAAATTCAGGGCATATTTTCCTGTAAATATACACAGAGATGAAGGAGAGAGATGGATGTTTATCAGTTTACTGGTTGAAGGGTTCAGGGTTCCTGAATTGAGTGCTGGTTGTCCAGTGGGAAGTACATCATGAAACAGTGTCATTCTCAGATGATAGAAGGAACATTTCTGGGAGGATACTTACAGCTGAAAGGATGATGGAAGTCAAAATCATGTCTAAATGGTCAGAGTATTTGGCCTTTGTATATTGCTGAACACTCAGCCAATAAGCATTTATTAACTGCCTAGAATTTACCATGAACCTCTCTAAGTTATAGAAATCACAAAAGAAAGGCAAAAGAAAGTCCCTACTTTCAAGAAACTTACAATCCAATGGAGGATGAAATATGCAAATAAGCTATACACACATATAGATGTATATATACACATATATACACATATATGTACACGTATACACATATAGATGAAATAATCAACAAAGAGAAAGCAGTAGCTTTTCAGGGGAACCTGGAAAAGCATCTTATAGAAGGGGACTTGAAATTTTAGCTGAGACTTGTAAAGAAGTCATAGAAGCTAGGAGGTAGAGGTGAGGAGGAAGAGATTTCCAGATATGGTGGATAGTGAGTGTAATACTCAGGAACAACAGAGATATGAAGTATCTCCTCAAGAGTGTCATGACTCCCATGAGTCTTTATCTGATAGGAGAGTATAATATGTTTTAAGTATTTTTATAGTACTTATGTATATTTTGCTTTTTAACCATCTCCTTCATATAGTGAGTACTTAGAAGGAACACTATTAATCTCATGTGAGGAAAGGATACAATTAATTTTGTATGAGATATTTTTTAGTTAGGGATGAAGACTAACAGGGTCAGAGAGTTCAAGAAAAGCCTGATTTCAACTTTTTTATAGGTCAAGACTTAACTCAGTTCCACTTGGACCTTGACTTCATGATAGAGTCTTATTGTCTCTTCTTCTAAGGACTGAGGTTTTTTTTTTCTTTTCTTGACCAACTTCTTGAGAAACTCAGTTTCTCTATACTGTTTCATGATTTTTCTGTTACTTAATTATCTAAAACTCTTTCCTAACCTCTGAATATGAGTAAGAAAAAAACATTTGACAGAGTCATGGTATCTTTTAATTGGAATGGAACTTTGAGACCATCTAATATTTGGAAAGGAATCCCTGCATACTATCACTTATGAATGGCCATTTTTCCTCTGCCTGAATACTTCATAAGAAAGCCTGCTCCACTTTTATACAAATCTTGTCATTACATTTTTTTTCCTTTATATCCAGTTGAAATCTGGTACTCTGTAATTTCCATCTTTATCTGGTCCTCTGGGACAAGGAGAACAAATCTAAGCCACCAATTTGACAAACACTTACTGTGTGCTTTCTGTTCACAAAACAGTGTGCTAGGCAATTAAGATACAAATAAAAAAAAAAAGACAATTCCTGCTCCCAGGGAGATTACATTTACTGGGAGTATTCAACATGTGTGTAAGTAAACACAAAATATTTTTTAAGAAAGAAGGAATGTTATTGATAAAGAGGGGGCAAAGGTTCATTGTAGGAGGTGGAGCATGCTTTCAAATAAGATATGCCTTATTTAAAGTGAATGTGAAGCATGAGGGCAAATTTGTAAAAAGGCACAGAAGGAGAAGGCTTATTATGTGACGGGAAAAACTAGTGAATCAGTTGAACTAGAATGCTGACTGTTTGAAGGGTAACATTATGAAAAGAGACTTTAGAAAAAGGTTGGAATCAGATAGCTGTGACAAGATGGCAGCATAGGAGCAGCAAGGTACTGCAGCTCCCACATGGCTACGTCAAATACCCAGAAAATATGACTCTAAATAAATTTTAGGGCTCTAAAACTCACAAAAATACATCTCTTGCTGAAGGCAGCTCAGCAGGAAGAGATCATCACAGGTCTGGAAGCTGAAACCAGCCCAGCCTGAAACCACAGTGTGGCCTTGGGGGGCAGCCAGGATGAGCCACAGCTGGAGCTTCAGGAGAGTGGATCAACGGCAGCTGCGGCAGTTTCCAGAATTATCAAACCATAAGAAACAAGGACTAAGTGAAAAGTCAGTGGATCTCAGCTAAAATTGGGGAAGAAAAGTGGGTATGGCCAAACTGGCTCCAGGACAAGGAAGCGGCAGAAGAGGAAGCTCTGCAGCCACCTCCATGTAGATGCTTCAGAGCTCCCAGCCTACAGAGAGCAGAGGGGCCAAGCCATAGTTCAGAGGCCAAGTGCTCTTGTACTGAGCGGCCTGGATCCAGATCGTGGTCTTGGTCAGTGGTCCTGGGGTGCATTTTCAGTGAGCCAAAGCTGGAGGAGGCTGCAAAAAAATGATAGCCCCCTAATAGCTCTGGCAGCTGGGAAAACCCCAGAAATTTGGGACAGAGCTTTCCCCTCCGGAAGCACAGATCCACAGAACTAAAAAATCATTGACTGGCCAACATGAACAGGCAAAGGAAGCAAAGTAAGAAAAGGAACCAAACTCTAGATTCCTTCTTTGGGGACAAGAAGGATCAAAGAATGGAATGGGAGGAAGACACACAGTCAGAACTCCTGCATCAAAAGCTTCCAAAAACATGAAGACTACCTAAATGCCAGAAATCAGCTTAAGAAGGATTTTGAAAACCAAATGAGAAGAACGGAGGAAAAATTGAGAAGAGAAATAAGAATGATGCAAGAAAATCATGAAAAGAGAGTCAACAACCTGACTAAAGAAAATAACACCTTAAAAAAATAGATTAACTCAAATGGCAAAAGAGACCCAAAAAGCCAATGAGGAGAAGAATGCCTTCAAAAGGTGAATTTGCCAGATATAAAAAGAATCTCAAAAGCTTTCTGAAGAGAATAATTCCTTCAGAACTACAGTGGAGCAAATGGAAGCAAATGGCTTTATGAGAAATCAAGATACTATGAAACAGATCCAAAAAAATGAAAAAATAGAAGGCAATGTGAAATATCTCGTTGAAAAAAACACTGACCTAGAAAATAGATCCTGGAGAGACAATTTAAAAATGATTAGACTACTTGAAAGCCATGATCAAAAAAAGAACTTAGAAAGCATCCTTCAAGAAATTCTAAAGGAAAATTGCCCTATTTTGGAAACAGAAGGCAAAATAGAAATTGAAAGAACACACCAATCACCTCTTGAAAAAGATCCCCAAAAATAAACTCCTAGGAATATTATAGCCAGATTCCAGAGTCCCCAGATAAGGAGAAAATATTGCAATCTGCCAAGAAGAAACAATTGGAATATTGTGGAAACAAAATTAGGATAACCCAGGATCTAGCAGTTTCTACATTAAGGGATCAAAGGGCCTGGAATATGATATTCTGGACATCAAGGGAGCTAGGATTAAAACCAAGAATCACCTACCCAGCAAAACTCAGTATATTGTTCCAGGGGAAAATGTGGTCACTCAGTGAAGTGGAGGACTTTCAAACATTTTTGCTGAAAATACCAGAACTGAAAAGAAAGTTTGACACTCAACTACAAGAAGCATGAGAAGGTAAACATGGAAAAGAAATCATAAGGAACTTATCAAAGTTGAACTACTTACATGCCAACAAGGAAAAACGATAATTGTAACTTATGAAACTTTTCTCAGTATGAGGATAGGTGAATGGAAAACAAATGTATATATACATATACATACACATATGTCTATATAGGAGGGTTTATATATGCATACAAAACATATCTGAGTATGTGTATATATGAACACATAGAGGGCACAAGATCAATTGAATAGGAAGGGACAATACTCTAAAAGGTGAAATCCTGAGGTGGGGGAGGATTAGAATGAGAGGAGACAGGGAGAGACAGAATGGGGTTAATCTTCTGATAGAAGAGGTGAAGGATAATTCTTACAATGGAGGGGAAGAATAGGAAGGCAAAAGGGAAAGGGTCAACCTTACTCTCATTGAACTTGGCTTAGGGAAGGAACAACATAAGCTCTAAACTTAGTATCTTGCCACAGAGGAGAGTAGGGGGCATGGGGATGAGAGGTTTGATGACAGAGGGGAGGGCAAGGTTTGTGGGAGGGCCGATGGAAGTACACAGTTATGTAAAGGGACAGGGATAGGGTAGAGAATAGAACAAGGGTAGTGGGGGTGGGACAGGAAGGAGTGACATATAATCAGTCTTTCACAATATGCCCACTGTGGAGAGGTTCTGTGTAATTAGACATGTACAGCCTGTATTTAATTGCTTGTCTTTCCAGTGAGGGTGGGTGACAAGGGAGGAAGGGAAAGAATCTTGAATTTAAAATTCTATAATCAAATGTTAAAAATATATATGTATATATATATATATATATATATATATATACATACATACATACATATACATATACAATTATTATTATTATTATTAGCTACATCTAACTGAGAATTAAGATACACAGGCACTGTGGTAGGGATATTCATCCTGCCCTAGGGATATTCATCCTGCCCTACCAGAAAGTCAGAGGGGCGAGGAGAAAGACATAGGAGAGAGTAGATTGGGGGAGGGGTTATACAGTGGGATGGCTGTTTTGAGGTGTTAGGTAGGGTAAAGATGGGGAGAAAATTTGTAACTCAAAATCTCGTGGAAATGAATGATGTAAACAAGGAAATAAATCAATTAATTTATAAAAAAAAAAGAGAGAGGCCTCCCTTGGGGAAAAAGCAAATGAAATATCCAGAAGGACCTGGCCTCGCAGCCCTTGTCTTCTCACCTCCTGGTCTTAATTACTTTATTATTTATAAACTGCCCTCATCACTTTACCTTTCTAGCCCACTTCAGGGAGTTTTTGGTATTTCAGAATCAGACTGGCAGCCATTACTTGGTCTGATTTTTAAACCATCAATTCAACATAGGAATAATAATCAAAATTCAAATATTATTCATGGAACAATGAGGCAGTTAACACTTCACCAGTCAGAGGTCCAGAAGACAGAAGCTGAAAGCCTTGAGACTTTAATGGCCAAAATGGAGCTGACATCCAGTCAAAAAAGAGCAATCTAAGACTTGGCCAAATGGCCCCCACTTCTGAGAACCCAGACATCAGAACATAAGGCAAAGAGAGAGGGCAGGAATGAAGTTTTCTGGGCTCTGGCCAAGCCTTGAAGTCAAACTATGTGCTCCAAGAGGCAGAGAAGAAATCAGGGAAAGCCAAAAAGTCCCCACTCACTCCTCACTGAAGCCTAGGCTACAAGGACACCTTCAAAATTAAAGGGACAGGGAGATCAATCCTATGAAAGATGAAATAACAACAACAAGATTTGATTTAAAAAAAAAAGAAAGTAAAAGGTTGGAATCATAGTGCAGGGGATTCTAACTGCCTATTCGAAATAACTATTGAAATATCCTCCCTGTTGGTCTCCCTGCCATAAGTCACTCTCCACTTCAGTTCATCCTCCACCTGTATGTCAAAGTTTTTTTTGTTTTCTTTTTGTTTTTTTCCTAAATCTCAGGTCTTATAATGTCACACACCACTGCCCAATAAACTCCAGTGGCTCCCTATCACTTCGATATCAATCAAATATAAAATAATGTTTTTAACATTCTAAACCCATAACAACCTACTACAACTTCCCTGTCTAGTCTTCTTGTACTTATGCCTCTACCTCAATGAACTCTCTGACCCAGTATCACCACCCTCTTTTCTGTTCTTTGAACAAGACATTACATTTTAACACTCTAGGCATTTTCACTCTCTGTCCATCATGTATGTGATACTTTTTTTCTTATTCTCTACCCCATGACTCCCTTCAAATGCCAGGCAAAATTCTGTCTTTAGCAAGACTTTCTTGATCTCCTTTAATATTGGTGTTTTTCCTCTATTGATTAATCCAAATTTGATCTGAATAAGTCTTTATTGTGCCTGGCTGTTTGTCTCCAAGATCCCGGAGGCCAGGAATTGTCTTATAAAAGCTTTCTTTATCTTTGGCTTAGTTCTTGGAACATAGTTGGTGCTTCATAAGTGTTTATTTGACTCATATGGTTGGACCAGAGGTGACTATTAAATTATTTTTTCTAGACTCCATGTACACTAAAATTTCATCAGAACTTGGGGTGGTCCTTGGCTACTACCATCATCCACCTTTCAACCATGGACAAGGGCAGACAAGGACACTGTTGGGCTAGCACTCTCCAGACCATTATCCTTGCTTCCTGCTTAGCACCCGTACTCATTCCTCAGGAAAACAATCTTTCTAGAGATGTAGATTATCCCTTCTACCACAAATCATTGTTGGCCAATTTCTACCAACGGATAGTGAAAGCCAAAAGGTTTTTTTTTAGGACTGTTTCCAGTCTAAGCCACTGAAATAATTGTATAGTAGAGTAACCATGATTGAGACAATAACTGGTAACTGCCTCTGATCATGCTGCCATTCCAAGCACATTAGAAGTCACATTAAGTGAAAACCCAGAAAAGCAATTTATTGCCATTGAAGTTACTGGGTAGAATGAAATGGTTTGACATTGGAAATGCATGTAGTTTTATCAACGGAAAAACACTAATAAAGGAACGTTTTTTCTACCTTGCTCCTGCAAGGCCTAAAGACAACTGTATCTTTCTGAATATCTTGAAGCTTAAATATCTCAAATTATTTCTTTCTGTCTATTAAGATGTTGGTTATTTGAGGAGGCGGAGCTGAGATGGCTGAAAGTAAGCAGTGACTTCTGCAAGCTCCCCAAGAATTTCGTCCTTGGGAACTAAAAAGTAAATTTGAGTGGATTTAAGAGTGACAGAACCCATTGGGAGACAGAGAGTGACAGATTCCCAGGCCAGAGAAGTGCCTAATCAGGTTGGGGCAGGCATAACAGAGCACACAGGAGTGGCACCAGCGTGGACCTGAGAGCGGAGTGCCGCAGACTGGGAAGCCCCACACAGCAGACTCACCCAGCTGGAAGCTTCTGCAGCCCTCTCACAGCAGAGGTGAGGACCAATGGAACTGGGTAGGAGTGAACGCAGGGTGCATAGCAGGGTCAGTGGTTTTTCCTGGGGCGAGCAACCCGCGGCCTGGATTTTTGAAGCTACATGCCCAGACTTTCAGAGGTTGGGATGGAGGAATGAAATCCAGGGGCTCTCATCCCCCTCCCTGACACACAAAAAATCAAGAGCTAAAAGCCCCACCTAGAGTACATTTTTGCAATAGTGTAAACAGCCCCAGGCTTGGAAATCACTGAGGAAGGGGGAAGGGAGATTGTACTGGACGGAGCCTAGACCCAGGTGGGTGGAGCCAGCAAGCCCTAACAACAAAAGCCCAGGTGTGCTTTAGAACCACCTGGCCAATCAGCAAACCACAGGCCCACCCTTCTACTACTGTGAGCCTGCCTGAGAAGCAGCCCAGAGAAACCTGAAACAGAATACCCCCGGCCTCAGGTAACTCAGGGGAAACACTGAGATTCCTGGCACTGGCCTCAGTCCACATACTGAGAAGCCACAGCTCACTAAGTCAACAACCAAA
>CM053581.1:59552701-59577726 GCA_028627135.1 Pseudochirops cupreus | reverse complement strand
TGTCTCTCCCTGTCTCCTCTCATTCTAATCCTCTCCCACCTCAGAATTTCACCTTTTAGAGTATTGTCCCTTCCTATTCAACTGATCTTGTGCCCTCTGTGTATTCATATATACACATACTCAGATATGTGTTTGTATGCATATATAAACCTCCTATGTAGACATATGTGTAAATATATGTATATGTACATTTGTATTCCCTTCACCTATCCTCATACTGAGAAAAGTTTCATAAGTTACAATTATCACTTTTCCATGTTGGCATGTAAATAGTTCAACTTTGATAAGTTCCTTATGATTTATTTTCCATGTTTGCCTTTTCATGCTTCTTGTATTTCAGTATCAAACTTCTTTTCAGTTCTGGCTTTTCAGCAAGAATGTTTGAAAGTCCTCCACCTCACTGAATGGCCATATTTTCCCCTGGAACACTATACTCAATATTGCTGGGTAGGTGATTCTTGGTTTTAATCCTAGCTCCCTTGATCTCTGGAATATCATATTCCAGGCCCTTCAATCCTTTAATGTAGAAGTTTCTAGATCCTGGGTTATCCTAATTATGTTTCCACAGTATTCAAATGGTTTCTTCTTGGTAGCTTGTAATATTTTCTCCTTGATCTGGGACTCTGGAACCTGGTTATAATATTCCTAGCAATCTTCTTCTGGGGATCTTTTCCAAGAGGTGATTGGTGAATTCTTTCAAATTCTGTTTTGCCCTCTGGTTCTAAAATATTCGGGCAATTTTCCTTGAGAATTTCTTGAAGCATGCTTTCTAGGTTCTTTTTTTGATCATGGCTTTCAGGTAGTCCAATAATTTTTAAATTGTCTCTCCTGGATCTGTTTTCCAGGTCGCTGGTTTTTTCAAGGGGATATTTCACATTGCCTTCTATTTTTTTCATTTGTTTGGATCTGTTTAATAGTGTCTTGATTTCTCTTAAAGTCATTTGCTTCCATTTGCTCCATTCTAATTCTGAAGGAATTATTCTCTTCAGAAAGCTTTTGAGATTCTTTTTCCATCTGGCAAATTCAACTTTTGAAGGCATTCTTCTCCTCATTGGCTTTTGGGGTCTCTTTTGCCATTTGAGTTAATCTATTTTTTAAGGTGTTATTTTCTTCAGTCAGGTTGTTTACTCTCTTTTCATGATTTTCTTGCATCGTTCTCATTTCTCTTCCCAATTTTTCCTCCACTTCACTTACTTGGTTTTCAAAATCCTTCTTAAGGTTATCTATGGCTTTTAGGCACTCTTCATGTTTCTTGGATGCTTTTGGTGTGGGAGTTCTGACTATGTTGTCTTCCTCCTGTTACATGCTTTGCTCCTTCTTGTCCCCAAAGAAGGAATCTTGAGTTTGGTTGCTGTTCTTACTTTGCTTCCTTTGCCTGCTCATGATGGCCAGTCAATAATTTTTTAGCTCTGTGGAACTCTGCTTCCAGAGTGGAAAGCTCTGTCCCAAATCACTGGGGTTTTCCCAGCTGTCGTAGCTATTAGGGGGCTGTCGTATTTTTGCAGCTTTGGCTCACTGAAAACACACCCCAGGACCACCAGCCAAGACCACAATCTGGGTCCAGGCAGCTTAATGCAAGAGCACTTCGCCTCTGAGCAATTACTTGCTCCTCTTGCAGTGTGCCAGCCCAGAGCTCTGAAGCAACTAAGTGGAGGGGCTCCAGGGCTTCTGCTTCTGCCGCTTCCTTGTGGTGGAGGCAGTTTGGCTGGACCCACTTTTCCCTTCTGAGTTTAGCTCAGCTCCTCTGACCTTTCACTTAGTCCTTGTTTCTTATGGCTTGATAATTCTGGAAACTGCCACAGCTGCAGCTGATCCACTCCCCTGAAGCTCCAGCTGCAGCTCTGCTCGGCTGGTCTGGCCGCTCTGAAAGCCATGCCACACTTTCAGGCTGGGCTGGTTTTGGCTCCCAGGGCTGAGATGGTCCCTTCTAGCCGAGTTGCCTTCAGCAGGCAGTGTATTTCTGTGAGTTTTAGAGCCCTAAAAGTTGTTTAGAGTCATATTTTATGGGTATTTGATGTGGCTATTAGGGAGCTGCAGTACCTTGATTCTCCTATGCCACCATCTTTGCTCTCCCCCCAAGTCCTGGATTTTTTGAATGGATATCTGCATCTGGAGTGCAAACATATTGAGCTTCTTAGGCTGGGAGGTAGGGGTTTGGTTGTTCACTTCATGAGCTGTAGCCTCTGAGCGTCTAGGCTGAGGCCAAGGCCAGGACTCTCAATGTTTCCCCTGAGTTACTCTAAGGCTCACAGAGTAATGGTGGGGGAGAAGTGGTCTGGCTACTTCAGGTTTCCACTTCTGTGTCTCTGGGCTACAGGTCTGGCAGGATCAGTAGCTGGAGGCAAGCAGGACTGTTGTCTGCTGATTACTCAGGTGGTGTTAAGGTGGACCTGGGCTTGTGTTGTTGATACTTGCTGGATCTACCCTCCTGGGCTTAGACTCTATACTGCCTCACTTCCTCATTCCTCAGTGACTCCTAGGTCTGAGGAATTAGTTTCCACTAATTCAGGATTTTACTCTGGGTGGGGCATTTAACTCTCAGCTTTCTGGTTCAGGGAGGGGAGGATCAGAGCAACTACATTTTATTCCTCTGTCTTGACTTCTGGAAGTTTGGGTATGTAATTTTTAAACATCCAGTCTGTGGGTTGGTAGCCCAAGGAGAAGCTGCTGTCCCTGCTGCGGGCCCTGTATTTTCTGTTACCCAGCTCCAACGATCCTCTGTCCTGTGGTGAGATGGCTGCAAATTGCCCTTGGGGGTGAGTGAGTTTGTTGGCTTTCTGGGGCTCTTTCTCACTGGCTGTAGTCTGCTCTCTGGTTTGTGCTGGTGCAACCCCTGTATGCTCCATGGTCCCCCTGCCCAGACCTGATTAGGCACTCTCCTGGGCTGGGAATCTGCCACGCTCCATCTCCCAATGGGTTCTGTCAGTCTAAAATCTGTTCAAATTCACTTTTTAGAGATTAGAGACAGAATTCTTGGAGGAGCTTAGAGAAGTTAGTGCTTCCTTTCCACCATCTTAGCTGATTTTAAAGCATTCTTGATGAAAAGACCAGAGCCGAGTACAAAATTTGACTTTCAAATACAAGACTCAATAGAAGCATGGAAAGGTAAATAGGAAACAGAAATCATAAGGACATAATTAAAGTTGAACTATTTATATTCCTACATGGAAGCATATTTGTAATTCTTGAGATTTTTCTCAGTATTGGGGCAGCTGGAAGGAAGATTGATGGATAGATAGATAGATAGATAAATAGATAGATAGATAGACAGACACATACATACGTACATACATACATACATACATACACACACATATACATGCATCCATGCATGCATACATACATAGATACATGTATGAATACATATATAGATAGATATATGGCACAGAGTGAGTTGAATATGAATAGGTGACATCTAAAACTAAAATTAAGGTGTGAGAGAGGGGTATTTGGAAGAAGGAGAAAGGGACAGCTAGAATGGAGTAAATTATCTCACATAAAACAAGCAAGAACAAGGTTTCACAATGGAGGGGAAGAGGTATAAGGTGAGAAGGAATATGTGAACCTTACTCTAATCAGATTTGACTTAAGGAAGAAATAACATATACACTTAATTGGATATCTTACCCTAGAGGAAAGTAAGGAGAAAGAGGAGAAGGGGGAATAATAGAAGGGAGGGCAGATTGGAGGAGGGGGTAGTTAGAAACAAACACTTTTGAAAAGTGACAAGGTGAAAGGAGAAAATAGAGTAAGTGGAGGTGCCACAGGATGGAGAGAAATCTAGTTAGCCTTTCACAAAATGACCATTATGGAAGTGTTTTTCATAATTACACATGTATAAACAATATTGAATTGCTTGCCTTCTTAATGAGGGTATGTGGGGAGGGAAGAAGAGAGAGAATTTGGAACTCAAAGTTTGAAAAACAAATGTTAAAATTTCTTTTTACATGCAACTGTGAAATAAGATATACAGGCAACGGGGCATAGAAATCTATCTTGCCCTAGAAGAAAATACGGGGGTGGGGGCTGCTAGGTAGCACAGTGAATAGAGCACTGGCCCTGCAAATCTGGCCTCAGACACTTAATATTTACTAGCTATGTGATGTTTGGCAAGTCACTTAACCTGAATTTCCTGCCCTCCCCCCCTCCAAAAAGCAAGAAGAAGAAAAAGGAGAAGAAGACGAAGAAGAAGAAGAAGAAGAAGAAGAAGAAGAAGAAGAAGAAGAAGAAGAAGAAGAAGAAGAAGAAGAAGAAGAAGAAGAAGAAGAAGAAGAAGAAGAAGAAGAAAGGTGTAATCAGAATGCATGCCATCTTGGGGTGGGGTTAGGGAGAAAGATGGGGAGAAAATTTGGAACTTAAAATCTTGTAGAAATTAATCTTGAAAACTAAAAATAAATCATTTAATTAAAGATAATAAAACCTGTGTGTGACCAGAGATCACCTCTACCGTATAGCCAACAAGAGCTCATATAATCTGTGCTTGAAGAGAATAAATTCAGTATATTTCAAGGCAACCCATTCTCCTTTTGGACAGCTCCAATTATTAGGAATATATATACATGTATGTATGTATATATGTATATATGTATGTATATATATATATTTTTTCCTTTCATGTAGACCCACATATGCCTGTCTGTAACTTTCACTTAATTGCTCCCAGAACTGATTTCACACCATAAACAGAACTAATCCAATCTGTCTCCCAAAACCTCTTCACACAGTTAAATACCCCCAATTCCTTCAACTGCTGCTCATTCAGAATCATCTTGAGATCTTAAAACATTGTAGTTTATTTCCAGCTTACCCATGTACTTTATTAAATGTGGTTCCTATACTTGGATACAATATTTGATACGTGGTCTGCTCTGTGGTTTATATTTGCTGCTTTCCTCAATTGAAAAAAAAATCATATATTATTTCCTGTCTTTTGGATTTTTTTCAAATTTGCTGTATTTCTTCAATCATCAGTGGGTGTTTGTGTATGCATGTATATGTGTATATGTATATATACATATGTATATACATATTTATATATATACACACATATATATGTGTGTGTTTACACCCACATATGTGGTGGTGGTGGTGGTGGTGGTGGTATTAGTTGTGGTGTTATTGATTCTTTGAGCCCAGTGGGATATAATTTATTTGGACCTGGTGAATTGAACTCATTGAATATAGCAAAACAGCTAGTACTCAGTCATAATGTCTCTACTTCTCTTGGCTTTCATTGGCCTGGTAGCTATTGCAAAGTTCTTCATTATTGTCTTAGCAAAATATTTTCCAAAGTATAGATACTCCAAGGATTCCTCTTAAACTATTGGTCACTTATCCAGATAACCAGTGAAATGCTAACAACTTCAAGGCAGCCCCGAAGAGTAATGAATCCATCTGGGGATATGAAGAAAGTAAGTATTGGCATGTTTTGTCATATTGAACAAATTCCTCTACTGATGCCAACTCATAATATTTTATTAATTTCCAATCAACTTATATTTAGGAATTCTCGCTATGTCTATTTCCAAAACTGTTGCATTTACTCTGGATGATTTTGTGAATATCCTCATACCGTTGTAAATCCTGAGAAACAAACAGAGAAACACTCTGAGAAATAAACCATGTGGAAATGACTAGCCTCCAAAGGGTCGTCTGAGCCTCATAAGATTCATTTTGTCTTTCAATATATGTATATATATTTTCTTTCATGTAGACCTACATATACACAATGGATTCATTTTGTCTTTCAAGAGTAGATTCAATGTTTCTAGTTATATGTGGAGCATGAATGATTTTGGGAGTACAATAGAAACAGTAACCATAGTAAGCCTTTCAAATCCCCTCTTGTACCCTTGTCCACCATCACAGATATGAGTTAGTTAAACCTTATCTGATCAGGTACCTAAATAGCCCTTCCCCCTAACCTTCCTTTCACTACTCCCCTTTCCATCTCTTGCATTTATACTCTACACTATTCCCACTCCTGCTAAAATTGATCTGAAGCCCTTGTTTCATTCCCACAAAACCCATTACCCACTTCCCCCAAACTGGATTTGTCCCTCTTGTTTCTCAACTCCTTCTCCTAAATCTTACTCCCACCCTGGGTTGAATATTCCTGCTCACACTACTAAACAGAGCAGGGCCCAATAATTAAAAGCTTTTAATAAGATGGAAAAACCAACAAACTTTGTCTGTCATCTCTAGTATGAAGGCTTGCTAAGCCTTTTTCAGGACTGCTCATCCACTTTTGGTGTCTACCAATGAGAGAAATAATTTCTGTAACTAATTATTAAAATTAGGAAGACACAAACTTTTTTCCCTCTGTTCTATTTCCTTTTCCAGTCACTCAAGCACAGGGTCAATGGAAGATAAGGTTAACATTCTTCTCATTCTAAGTATTGTTAGTTCATCCAACTATATCAGACTTCTAATCTAAGGTGAAATTCCCTTTCGCTGGACTTGGGCGGGGGATATAGATTCTTTGTTTAGATTGTGCAAAGCCTGGGGTAACTTAGAAGTAAATAACATAATCAAAGTTCATGAAAATAGATTCACCCCCTTATTGTAATATTCATTCTCTTATTAATTGTTAGCCAATCAGAGTTGACTGCCACCATAGGGAACAACACTTTTCCAAGGGTATATAGGCCATGAGTACGCTGCCATGATAATCTTTGGCATTTAAGAGTGCCATAGACCTCCTTTTATTCAAATGTTGGTGTTATTAATTATATGGCTAATTACTCAAAATTGTGTCTCTTGAAATTTTTAAACACTATAACTGATTCACCCATCTATAATCTTTGGCTCCAAGAAGATGTAGTATGTGCAGCAGCCACATCCTGGTAAGCCATCTAGATAGATGGGCCTAAACCAGGTTGAGTGTAACCAGCAGGCTTCAGAATTATCTATGAGTGAGGGTGATGTGTACCTTAAGCAAATAAAGACCTTTCTCTCTTCAACCCACAGAATGGGCAAACAAAAACAATTTAGCCCAATGGCCATGAAGAAAGATTAACTAGATTCTGTGAAGCACTTAGAACTTGGTCAGTCTTCGAAGATGCCAAAATCATCCACTGCATTTCATGCCATCACCAGCCACTTGACTTTTATCCCAACAGTGGACTTTGAAGACTCAGGAAGAGAGCCAAGACTGATGAAATTGTGCAACTCTGTCTCACTTAAATCTAATTAGTGCTCAGGTTCAAGATATCACAGGTGATGTCACTGGCACGTTTCAAAAATGAAGGAAAATTAACATACATACCTACCCAGTATGTAGACCCTGGTGCATTTCCATCTACCTTGCCAATGTACCCTAAAGACCACTAAGCTTGTGCATTTGCCCTATAGCTGAACCTTCCATAATTAAAATGTTTCCTAAGAGCAGAGATTTTCTTATTTTTCTCTATTTATGTCTCCAAGACTTCAAGTACATAGAACTGTAAGCACTTAGTGATATATTTTTATTGATTTATTAATGCCTTCATTCATGATTCCTATTTATATCTATACATGGAAAGTAAGGAGAGAACTTGAATTTTTATGTCATTATTTTTCCATTTTCTGCCATTTGGGAACAATAGAAAAAAAGAAGTATTTTCCATTATGTCCTCTCTCCCCCAATTCTGACTTTCCCTTATAAACTATATAATACCTTTGCACACTTTTCAGTGTTACCCACATTTATAATTGTGATGCTCAGCATCTAACTCAGGTTACCTATTGGCTTAGAGATTAAATTCTGAGCATTAAGAAGTAAGAATGTCTCTATCAATTGAATTTTAATTCCTTGAGCCTTGATGCAGCTTATATGACCACCTATACTCATGAGAGTATCAGACAATCAGGAAATTTGGGAAATATTCTTAAAAAAACAAACGAACAAACAAAAAAACACAGCGGCTCAAACAAATAGTGCCATCATGGGGGAGGAGGATGGATTCCCCTAAAAAAAATACATTATTTGGAACCAAAATCAAAGAAGGAGAAGGAGAAGGAAAGGGGGAAAGGTGAGTGAGGGGAGTAGGAGAGAGAGGAGAATCATTACTCAAGAAAAGGTAATGTTCTTGAAAGATTTTCAGTTATCTATTTTCTGTTAGTTTATGTATATGGAATTGATATGGAATAACCCTTATATCTTTCTTTTTTCTTTTTTTTTATTGTATTTTACTACATAGCTTCTTTTTTTCTTTTTATTTATTTATTTGTTTGTTTTTTTGTTTTCTTTTTATGAAATTTATTTTTAGTTTCCAACATTCATTTCCACGTGATTGTGAGTTACAAATTTTCTCCCCATCTCTCCCCTACCCCCACCCCAGATAGTGAGCCTGCTGAGTACCCCTTCCCCCAATCTGCTCTCTCCTATATCCTCCTCCATACCCCCTCTAACTTTCTGGTAGGGAAAATGGATTTCTATAACCCAGTGCCTGCAAATCTTATGTCCCAGTTGCATGCAAAAAACAATTTTTCTAAACATCTGTTTTTAATACTTTGATTTCCAGACTCTTTCCCTTCTTCCCTCCTTACCCACACCCACTGGTATGATAAGCAGTTCATTATAGGTTGTACATTTGTATTCATGCAAAACATTTCCATAGTAGTTATATTGTGGAAGCCTAACCACATTTCCTTCCATCCTATCTCTACCCCCACCCATTCCATTCCCTACCTTGACACTCACTTTTCAAACATATATGCTTCTAACTAACTTCTCCCCCAATCTGCCCTCCCCTCCATCATCCCCCCTCTTATCCCCTTCCCCCACACTATCCTGTAGGGCAAGATACCAAAATGATTATATATGTCATTCCCTCTTCAAGCCAAATTCAATGTGAGTAAAGTTGACCCATCCCCTTTCACCTTCCTGCTCTTTCACTCCATTGTAACAGTTTTCTCTTGCCTCTTTTGTATGAGATAATTTATCCTATTCTATCTCTCCTTTTCTCCTTCTCTCATTATATTCCTTTCTCGCCTTTTCATTTTGGTTTTTAGATATCATCCCTTCCTATTCAACTGATCCTGTGCCCTCTGTTTATGTGTACATGTACACACATATACACACATACTCACATATGCATCTATACATACATATACCCTCCTATACATACATATATATATACAAACATGCATACACACACACACACACACATATTCTTTTAACTATCCTCCTATTGAGAAAAGTTTCATGAGTTATAATGACAATTTTTCCATGTAAGAATGTAAATAGTTCAACTTTAATAAGTTCTTTATGATTTCTTTTTCCTGTTTATCTTCTCCTGCTTCTCTTGCTTCTTGTATTTGAAAATCAAATGTTCTGTTTAGCTCTGGTTTTTTCATCAAGAATATTTGACAATCCTCTACGTCATTGAAAGACCATATTTTCCCCTGAAGCATTATACTCATTTTTTCTGCATAGGCAATTCTTGGTTTTAAACCTGGATCCTTTGACCTCCATAGCCCTTCAATCTCTTCATGTAGAAGCTGCTAGATCTTGTGTTATCCTGATTATGATTCCATAATACTCAAATTCTTTTTTCCTGGTAGCTTGTAATATTTTCTTCTTGACCTGGGAACTCTGGAATTTGGCTATGATATTCCTAGGAGTTTTCTTTTGGGGGTCTTTTTCAAGAGGTGATCAGTGAATTCTTTCAAGTTCTATTTTGCCCTCTGGTTTGAAAATATCAAGGCAGTTTTCCTTTAGAATTTCTTGAAGGATGATTTCTAGGCTCTTTTTTTGATCATGGCTTTCAGGTGGCCCAATAATTTTTACATTGTCTCTCCTGGATCTATTTTCCAGGTCATTGGTTTTTACAATGAGATATTTCACATTGCCTTCTATTTTTTCATTTGTTTGGATATGTTTTATAGCATCTTGATTTCTCATAAAGTTATTAGCTTTCATTTGCTCTAATCTGCTTTTGAAGGAATTATTCTCTTCAGTGTGTTTTTGAAATTTCTTTTCCATCTGGGCAATTTGAATTTTTAAGGCATTCTTCTCCTCATTGGCTTTTTGGGCCTCTTTTGCCATTTGAGTTAGTCTAGTTTTTAAAATGTTATTTTATTCAGTATTTTTTGGGGTGTGGAGGTCTCTTTTTAGTAGGCTGTTGACTTCCTTTTCATGATTTTCTTCTGTTATTCTCATTTCTCTTCCCAATTTTTCTTCCACTCCTTTTACTTGATTCTCAAAATCCTTCTTGAGTTCCTCCGTGGCCTATAAACAGTTCATATTTTTCTTTGGAAGCTTTTGGTGCAGGAGTTTTGACTTCATTGACTTATGGTTCCATGTGTTGATCCCTTTTGTCTCCAGAAAAGGATTCTATGGTCTGATTGTGCTTCCTCTACTTGCTCATCTTTCCGACAATTACTTGACTTTTGAGCTCTTTGTTGAGGTGAAACACTGCTTCCAGAGTGGAGTGTGCTATCCCTCAAATCACTGGGGTTTTCACAAATGTTGTTAGAGGTCTGAGGAGGGAGTCCTCTCTAGAGACACCCCAAGCTTTGGCACACTGCCACACATCTTAGGATCACCACCAAAGACCATGATCAAGATCCAAGTAGATTAAACAAGAGTGATTACCCTCTGACTGGTTGCTTGGTCCCCCTATGATCTACAGTCCAGGAGACTTGCAAGCAGCCAAGAGTCAGTAGCTGCAGCCACCTTGCCACCTCCACTTTTTGCCCCAGGGGAGAATGCTTTTCTGTCACCTGGTTCCAACAGAGTTCCCCAATGATCTTTTACTTTTTCTTTGGTGTTTATGGGTTGAGAAGTCTGGAAACCACCACAGCTGCTAGTGATTTACGGTCCTGAAGTCTGCTAACACCATTCTACTGCTGGTCAGGGCCACCCCATGGCTGCTACCCTGTGGCTTACCTGGGACTGTGCTCAGCTCCCATGTCTGTGTGATAGAGACTTCCTTTTAGCTTGCCAGGTTGCCTTCAGCCAGAGATTTCTTTCTCTGTCACTTTGCAGATTCTGTAACTCTAAAATTTGTTTAGAGTCATATTTTATAGGTATTGTAGGTGGTTGGAGCCAGAGTCCAGCATAGTTCCTGTTTTTACTCCACCATCTTGGCTCCGCTCTTTCTTTTTTCAATGAGATATAATGTCCTTAATTAATTTTGATTTTACATACAATTTTCATTGCATTATGATGGAGACAAAGTATATGATGGGTTCCTATGATCTCCAAGTATGAATGGCCTTGCTGTCCCTGAGTCAGGGGTATCAGTGGAAACAGGAAAAGATTCAGACAATGTTAGGAAGACTTTTAAGGGCAAGAAGTAAGACCTTCAACATGAGAAAAGACTAGGAGAATTGGGAGGGGGTTAAGGACCAGAGGTTGTGGTATGAGAAGATATTAGACTCCAGAGAAGTAAGACAATCATAGAGATGGAAGGACCAAACAATGTGATTAGAAAGATATTAGAAATGGAAGCACTTTGTATGATGATCCTCTCAAAGATGTGGACATACTTTTGGAACTCTGAAGTTAGGTCATTGGAGTTAAAAAGACATGTGGCAGTGGCCCATAAGAAATTAAGCTAAAATACAGATTCAGAAACAATGGCAGCCAATCCCAAAATCGAAAGAGAGAGACAGAGAGAGAGATAAAGAGAAAGAGAGAAAGAGAAAGAGAGAGAGAGAGAGAGAGAGAGAGAGAGAGAGAGAGAGAGAGAGAGAGAGAGAATAACCCCAAAATGGAAAACAATTTCAGGGAAAAATTCCTCTAAATTATAAAATAAATTATGTTGTAGATTTAGCATATCATTAAGACATCTCAGGCTGAAGATCCAAGGACCATTTTTAATAATAGGATACTTGAATACCTAAGAAAATCTTTAATAACTTTAATAAATCAAACCAGCTCTTTGCTTGTGAATAGTGGAAGGACTCCTTAAATTTTTTGTAATTCTACATCTGACAAGACATTCCAATTGTCAAATCATAATTCTTTTAAAGTCTTATTAAACAAGTCTAACTTCTGTGGTGATTGCCTCATAGGTGCTATCCTACTAACCTCTCTTCACCTACTGAAGTGCTCTGTGATGGTTATCACTCCACACTTCAGTGTGATCCCAGTCTCTCTGGCAGTTATTAATAAGTGGGCCTCCAATATTGAGCCTGAGATGTCTTGCTGATATACTGAGGCTTCAACAAAGTTTGCTTCTTAATTTATATAAGACATTATTGTACTCCTGTCTACAAAATCTCTAGGGCCTATTCTGGCTAGACTACATCCTCACTCTGAAAGAAAAAAAATATAATTCCCCAGTCCTGTCTGCATACATTGAGGTACTTAATTTTAATTATCTCTCTCTTTAGTAACTACAAGGTTGAACTTCTATTCCAGAATAGGTATATGTAGATATATAGATAGAAAGATAGATAGAAAGATAGATAGAAATAGATAGATAGATAGATAGATAGACGGATAGAGAGAGAGAGAGAGAGAGAGAGAGAGAGAGAGAGAGAGAGAGAAGGATATGGATATGGATATAGATATAGGTATGTAGATATATAGATATATAAATATATACCTGTATATCTATATATGTGTCCAGATGATTGCCCATATGTTATTGAATTTTGCTAAATCACAGCTGGACAAAGTAGCACTGCAACAACTCAATTCCCTTTCTCTTCCTTTGTAGAGGTTGGGCCTCATGCTTGGAATTCCTTTCTTTCTCTCTTCTTACTCCTGGAATACTTGTTTAACATTAAATCTAAGCTCAAATATCAAGTGTTATAAGAGGTCTTTCCTGGTGCCCCAGCTGTTAGTATCTCTCCCGCCATGAATTATATTTCATTTGCTCTTTGTATACATATGTATGTGCATGTCAGCCATCCAATTAGAATTTAATCTTTTTGAAGAAAGGAATCATTTTGTTTCTGTCTTTGCAACCTAATTACTTAGCACTGTGTCAGGTAAGAGTTAGCAAGTGAACAAATGCTTTTTAATTGATTCACTGTTTCCAAGTCATTGAAAGGATTTGTTTGCTCTCTTAGTATGAAAGACATAATGGTAAAGTAAGTCAAAGTGAGTGGAATAAATGAAACTTTTTAGTTGTATTGAAATGTAGTTCTGCACAGGTTTAGGATGTCCAGATTATCTGACACTAGCCAGAATTATCATTCTCAGAAAAGTGTTTTCCTGAATCAAACTCATCTCATAACACACACACGTATATATAATATAATATACAATGTGATGTGATATAATATAATGTAATGTAATGCAATATATGATATATAATATAATACAATATGATACGACATGATGTGGTATGGTATGATACGATACAATATGATACAATATACGATCCAATCCAATCCAATACAATGTAACATAATGTAACACAACACAACACAATGTGATGTAACATAAATATAACAGAACATATGTATATATATATATATATATGTATATATATATGTGTGTGTGTGTGTGTGTGTGTGTGTGTGTGTGTACACACACACATATTTTCCCCATTCCCTAATCATAAAACCAGAAAGGCCTTAAAAATAATTCAGTATAATCTATAACTGAATAGATATACAAGACTTATATAACCTCTCTGTCAAGTGGTCATCCAGGCTACATTTGAAAATATCAAAGTTAGGAAGCAGGGTAAGTTAGTAAGGAGGCAATTTCTACATAGGGTAAAATCTTCCTTTCTACAATTTTGAATTACTGTTTTCTCAGTTCTGACCTCTGTGACAAAAGGTAACTCTAATAGTTGTCCATTCACATGGCAATCTACAGATATGGAAGGTAGTACCATAGCAATGATGATGATGATGATGAGGATGAGGATGAGGATTACTAACTATAATAATATTTAAATTATGCTTTAGATTTATAAAATACTTCACAAATATCTCATTTTAATCACCATAACCACTGTGTAAATTAGATAATATTAGTATCCTCATTTTAGAACTGAGGAAACTGATTACTTTCATCTTTCTTTCCATCTTTTACTTATTTCCTTTGTTTGACATGAAATTTCATAGTTCTTCTGTCTGGATTTGTTATTCATGATTTGGAGCAATCTTTCTTATGGTCATTGATAATTGACAATTCTTCTTTATTTTAATTTAGCATTTTTATTTTCCCCAGTTACATGGAAAAACAAATTTTAACATGCAGTTTTAAAAGTTGGAGTTCCAAATTCTCTCCTTCTTCCAACCCTACCCTCCTCCCCTTGAGAAGGCAAGGAATTTTATATAGGTTATACATGTATGGTCATGCAAAATATATCTAATCATATTGTGAAAGTAAACATAAGAAAAAAAATCCTCAAGAAAAATGAAGTAAAAATAAGTATATTTTGATCAGTATCAGGAAGCATCAGTTCTTTTTTTCTGAGGATGGATGGCTTTTTCATCATAACTCCTTCAGTTGTCTTAGATCATTGTATTGCTGAGAATAGCTAAGTCAGCTATTATAGCTGATCATCTTACAATATTGCTGTTACTTCGTACACAGTACCGTTCACTTTGCATCAGCCTGTGCAAGATTTCCAGGCTTTCTTGAAAGCTTCTTGCTCATCATTTCTCATAATACAAGAGTATTCCATTGTAATCACATATCACAAGTTCTTCAGCAATTCACAAATTGATAGGTATCCCCACAATTTCTAATTTATTGCCCCCAGAAAAGAACTGCTATAAATATTATTGTATATATAGGTCCCTGTTCCTTTATTTTTAATCAGTCTGGGTATTCAGGCAGAGTAATGGTATTGCTAGATAAAGGGATATTGATGCTTTTATAATCCTTCTAGCATAGTTTTATATTGTTCTGCAGAATGATTGAATCAGTGCAGAACTCTACTAACAGTACGTTAACATCTCATTTTACCCACATCCCCTCCCACATTTGTAATTTACTTTTTTTGTCCTATTAACCAAACTGATTATTATTTTAATATTTTAATTTGAAGTTGGAAATTTTTTCTCCATATGGCTTTCGATAGCTTTGATTACTTCATTAAAATTACTTCATTAAAAATTATAGGACTACCTAAAAGCCATGATCAAAAAAAGAAGATCATTCCTTTTGATTCTTTGTCAACTAGGAACTGGCTCTTATTTTTTATAAACTTAACTCAATTCTCTATAGATTTCAGAAATAAGACCTTTATCAGAGGAACTTGCTCCAATTTTTTTCACAGTTACTATTGCTAACTGTTTTCCCCTCCATCCTATTCCCTGTGTATTCTATTCTCTCTTTCTCTCTTTTCACCCTGTCCTTCCTTAAAATGTTTTGTTTCCTATTACCCTCTTCCCCAATATCACCTTCCTTTTATCACACCCCCTTCTCTTATCCCCTTCCCTTCCTACTTACTTGAAGATTTGTGTACCCAATTGAGTGTGTATGTAATTCCCTCTTACTGCCAATTCTGATGAGAATAAGGATTGCTCTCTCTGTGTCACATCCCACATCTTCCCCTCCACTATAAAAGCTTTTTCTTGCCTCTTTTATGTGATATAATTTATCCTATTCTTTATCTCCCTTTTCCTTTATCCTAGTACATTTCTCTTTCATCCTTTAATTTTATTTTCTAGATAACATCTTTTCATATTCAACTCACACCTGTGTCCCCTTTATAAATATACTCCTCCCAACTACCCTAATTGTGAGAAAGGTCTTATGAGTTACAAGTATCATCTTCCCAGGTAGTTTATCCCATTATTTTCCATATGATTTTCCTTTCCTGCTTACCCTTTTATGCTTCTCTTCAGTCTTATATTTGAAAATCAAAATTTTTATTCAGCCCTGATCATTTTAGCAATAATGCTTCAAAAACTTTCTCATTGAATTTCCATATTTTTCCTTTGAAGGACTATGCTCAAGTTTGCAGGGTAGGTGATTTTTGGTTTTAATCCTAGTACCTTTGTCCTCTGTAATATCATTTTCTAAGCCCTCTAATCCTTTAACATATCATCCTGTGTTATCTTGATTGTGGCTCCACCAGACTTAAATTGTTTCTTTCTGACTGCTTGCAATATTTTCTTCCTGACCTGGAAACTCTGGAATTTGGCTCTCATATTCCTGGCAATTTTCATTTTGGGATTTCTTTCAGGAGCAGATCAGTGGATTCTTTCAACTTCTGTCTTAGCTTCTGGTTCTGAAATATCAGGGCAGTTTTCTTTAATAACTCCTAGAAAGAGAATTTCTTGGCTGTTTTTTTTTTCTTCTTTTTTTGATCATGGCTTTTAGGTAGTCCTATAATTTTTAAATTATTCCCCCTAGACTTATTTTTTGTTGTCCATTTTTTTTTCCAGGGAGGCATTTCACATTGTCTTCTATTTTTTTTTTCTTTCTTTTGGTTTTGTTTATTTGCTTCTTGATTTCTCATGAAGCTATTAGCTTCCATTTTCTCCATTCTAATTTTTAAGAAATCATTTTTTTGGGAGCCAAGATAGTGAAATAAAATCAAAAACTTGCTTGAGCTCATACTCCAAGCACCTCCAATACCTATAAAAATGTCTGTAAACAGATTTTAGAGTTACAGAACCCACAAAGTGACAGAGAGAAGCAAATCTCCCACTGAAGGCATCCTAGCAGGCCTACAGAAAGGGTCTATCACAGTGGGCTGGGAGCAGCACACAGTCCCATGTGGACTATGCAGGGTACAGATCCACAGCACAGACCAGGTGGATCAAACTTCAGGAGAGGGAATCACCTACAGCTGTGATGGTTTCCAGACTTCTCAACCTAGGAATGCCAAAAAGAAAGTAAAAGGTCAGTAGGGAAATCTGTTCGCACTGGATGAAAGAAGAGTTCAGTCTGGCCTCTGTTCCCAAGGCGGCAGAGGTGGCTGCTGTATGTAGCTACTGCTGTAGGGGCTGCTTCTGGAGCTCCTGCCCCACAAATTGTGGAGAGACCAAGTGGCTGACCAGAGTTCAATTGCAAGACTTTCTTTGCTGGCATTGAAGTGGGATTCTCTTGCTTTGCCCTGTTTGGATCTGGGTCAAAGTCTTGGGGTGGTCCTGGGGTGAGGAGCACTAGCATGGCTGATCATTTTGAGGCTATGGAGAGGTAGTCATCCTCACATTTCTGAGGCAGGTGCCTGGAAGAAGCTCTGACAACAGCTGCAGAAAATCACAGAAATTTGGGACACAGCACTCTACCCTTTAGAAGCAGAGCTCTACCATGGCTACGAGCTCAAAAGTTAAGTATATTTACTGGCCAGATGTTTAAACAGAGCAAGTGAAATCAAACTATACAATTGTTTTTTGGTAGCAAATATGATCAAAATAAAGAACCAGGAGAAGACATCAAAGTCAAAGCTCCTGCATCAAAAGCTTCCAAGAAAAATATGACCCAGTAGCAGGTCATGGAGAAGCTCAAGAAGGATTTTGAAATCAAGTAAGAGAAGTAGAGGGAAAATTGGAAAGAGAAATGAAAATGATGCAAGAAAATCATGAAAAGTGAGTCAACTCCCTGCTAAAGGAGATCCAAAAAAATACTGAAGAAAAAACACATTAAAAATAAACTAACTCAAATGACAAAAGATACCCAAAAAGCCAATGAGGAGAGGAATACCTTAAATAGCTGAATTGGCCAGAAGGGAAAAGGAATTTCAAAAACACACTGAAGAAAATAATTCCTTCAAAATTAGATTGGAATAAATGGAAGTTAATGACTTTATGAGAAATCAAGATACTATAAAACAGATCCAAACAAATGGAAAAAAAAAACAGAAGGCATTGTGTAATATTTCACTGGAAAAATCACTGACCTAGAAAATAGATCCAGGAGAGATGATTTTAAAATTATCAGACTACCTGAAAGTCATGATAAAAAAAAAAACAGCCTAGACATAATCTTTCAAGAAATTATCAAGGAAAACTGCCTTGATATTCTGAAACCAGAGGGCAAAATAGAAATTGAAAGAATTCACTGGTCACTTCTTGAAAAAAATCCCAAAAAGAAAACACCTAGGAATATTATAACAAAATTCTAGAGTTTCCAGGTCACGGATAAATTATTACAAGCAGGCAGGAAGTAATAATTTGAGTATTGTCAAAACACAATCAGGATAACACAAGATCTAGCAGCTTCTACATTGAGGGAAAATGATAATCTAGAGGTCAAAGGAGCTAGGATTAAAAACAAGAATCACCTACCCAACAAAACCAAGTATAATGTTTCAGTGGAAAATATGGTCATTCAAAGAAATAGAGGACTTACAAGCTTCTTCATGAAAAGGCCAGAGCTGAACAAGAAAATGTGACTTTCAAATATAAGAATCAAGAGAACCATGAAGAGATAAATAGGAAAGAGAAACTATAAATTAAAGTTGAACTATTTACATTCCTTCATTTAAAAAAAATAGTTGTAACTCATGAGACTTTCCTTAGTATGAGGATAGTTGAAGAGAATATATATGTGTGTGTGTATGCATATGTATGTGTGTATATAGATATGCATATGTATGTATGCATGCATGTATGTGCATATGTATAGGTGGGCATATTTTGTGTTTCTGTTTTCTGTACATGTAGACCAATGGTTCTCAACCTTCCTATTGCCACAACCTTTTAATACAGTTACTCATGTTGTGGTGACCTCCAAACATAAAATTATTTTCATTGCTACTTCATAAATGTAATTTTGCAACTGTTATGAATTGCAATGTAAATATCTGATATGCAGGATGTATTTAAATTGAACATAACCCACAGGTTGAAAACTGCTTATGTAGACAGATAGAAGGCACAGGATGAGTCGAATATGAAGGAATAATATCTCATAAATACAATTAAGAGATGAAAGTCAAGTATATTGGGAGAAGGAGAAAGAGAGAGATAGAATACGGTAAATTATCTCACATAAATGAGGCAAGAGAAAGCTGCTACAATGGAGGGGAAGAGGAGGAAGGTGGAAGGGAATGAGTCAACCTTACTGTCATTGAATTTGACTTAAGGAGGGAATACCATACACACTCAATTGGGTATCTTACCCTACAAGAAAGTAAGGGGGGAAGGAGGATGATAGAGGGGAAATGATAGAAGAGGGGACGTGATAGAACGGAGGACAGATTGGTGGAGACTGTAGTTAGAATCAAACAATTTTAAAAAGGGATACGGTCAAAGGAGAAAATTGAATAAATGAGGGTCAGTATAGGATTGAGGGATATATATTTAATCTTTCACAATATGACTACTATGGAAATGATTTGCGTTAAATACACATGTATAATCTTTATTGAATTGCTTGTCTTCCCAGTGGCAGTGGGTGAGAAGGGAAGATGATAGAGAATCTGGAACTCAAAGTTTTAAAAATAAATGTTAAAATTATTTTTTTCATGTAACCAAGAAATAAGATATACAGGTAATCAGGTATATAAATCCATCTTCCCCTACAAAAAAGTAAAGTGGGGTTTGGGGGGCACAAAAGAGAGGGCATGTTGGGGGAATGAGTATTCAGTATGCTTGCCATCTTGTGGTAGGGTGTAGAGGAGAGATAGGTACAAAATTTGTCACTCAAAATTTTGTGGAAATGAATGTTGAAAACTAAAAAGTAAATAAATCATTTTTTAAAGAAATTATTTTCTTCATTGTGCTCCTGTACCTTTTTTTTTTTTTCTCTTTGGTCAATTCTGCTTTTTAAGGCATTCTTGCGCTCATTGCCTTTTTGGAACTCTTTTGCCATTTGGCCTATTCTTTTTTAGTTTGCTATCTTTATCAGTATTTTTTTTTTCTTGTGCCTCCTTTACCTAACTGTTAAATCATTTTTCATGATTTTCTTGCATCATTCTCATTTCTCTTCCCAATTTTTCCTCTACTTCTCTTACTTGATTTTCAAAATCCTTGTTGAGCTCCTCCATGGCCTGTTTCTAGTTCACATTTTCCTTGGAATCTTTTGGTGCAGGAGTTCTGACTTCATTGTCTTCCTCCCATACCATGCTTTGATCTTTTTTATCCCCAAACAAGAAATCGAGGGTTTGATTGCTCTGCTTGCTTTGCTTTCTTTGCTTCTTCGTGTTGCCATCAGTTACTTGACTTTTGAGCTGTTTGCCACAGTAGAACTCTGCTTCCAGAGAGGAGGACTTTGTCCCAAATTGCTGGTTTTTTGCAATTGCTAGAGATATTAGTTGGGCACCCTCTCTCCTTCTCTGCTGCCCCCACAAGCTCTGGCTCACTGATCACACACCTTAGGACCAATACCAAAGACTGTGATCCAGATCCAAGCAGGTTAAAGCAAAAACAATTAATCTCTTAATGTTTGTTTGGTCCCACTATGATCTGCAGGGCAGGAGCTCTGAAGAAGCCGCATGGAAGGGGCTACATGGCCGCAGCACCTCTGCTACATCTTGCTCAGGCACCAGAAGTCAGACTGTGCTCCCCCACCCCCAGTTCCAACAAAGATCCACACTGACCTTTTACTTTGTCTTTGGCATTTATGGGTTGATATTTCTGGAAACCACCACAGCTGCTGGTAATCCACTCTCCTGAAGTCTATTCCAGCTGCTGCTAGTTGGGGCCACCCTGGAACTAAAACCATGGCCTCAAACTGGGCTAGGCCAGACTCTGAGGATGCTATGATGGACCTTTCCTGTCTGCCTGATGGGCTGCTTTAGTGGGAGATTTCTTTCTCTCTGTCACTTTGTGGGTTCTATAGCTCTAAAATTTGTTTAGAGTCATATTTCATAGGTGTTTGAGGTGGTTATGGGTGGAGCTCGTGGAGTTTTCCTGCTTCTATGCCACCATCTTGGCTCTGCCCATGATGTTTTTTTTTCAAAAGACTTTCTTTATCTAATTTGATCTTTTTGACATCAGTGTGGTGTAAGAAGGATGATAATTATTATCTCCATGTTTTTTAAGTCAAGAAAACAATATCCAAGAGACCGAGACAATTGCCCAAAGACATATACATAGCTAGCTAGTGATAAAGGTTAGATGTCTAATTCCTAGACAAAATTCTATCCACAGACTTTTTAAAACCATTTCTGTGCAGTCTTCACACTAAACATGTCATAGCCCCCAAATTGCTACTGTTGTATAACAAATTAAAACTTCACTGTAATATTAATAGCTCCTACTTCAGAAAAAAAGTTACTAAATGCTATCTCTGCATGGAGCAAGAAAAATAAATATTCATATTTCTATACAGCAATCAAGATGTTGATGTTAATATTAGAGCAATAACTTTAATTGTATTTCAGCAAACGAACAGCAATTAGGAAACCAATTATCTTACAGAAGCTTGTCTTGTGTGAAATTTTGCCCCGAAGGTAAGCCATGAGCTAAGCCAGCTTCTTGAATTTCAATGTATATATGTACACCTCAAAAATTATTAGAAATAAAATAAGGTTCAAAGGTGTTTTCAATTTAGTCACAAATTAAATGACAATTGCTTGCTTTTGGAGGAAAATTATTTTCTTATCACTGAAAAAATCATTTACTATTCTAGGGATGTTTTTCAGATAGGAAGATTAGAAGCACTTGGACTGTCACTTTGCTAAGGGATTTTTGAGATTGATCTTATTTTCTGATAAAATTAATCAGTCGAATGGCAAATATTAAGTGACAAATACATGTCAGACACTGAACTAGGGAAGACAAAAACAGTCACTACTTTCAAGGAGCTCACAGTCCAAAGGATTAAACAGCTATCTACAAAAGTAAATAAATAAAAAAAGATGGGTGCATTGTAAATTGTAGATGATAGTCTCAAAGGGAAGGTAGTACAAAGCTGCAAGCAGTTTGGTGAAGGCTTTTTTTTTTTTTACAGAAAGTAGAACTTTACCTGAAACTTCAAGGAAGCTAGGAGGAAAGATAAAGAGGGAGAAAGTTCTAGGCACAGGCAACAGCCATTGAAATGCTCAGATTAAGGAGATGTAATGTCTTGTTTGAGGAAATGGCAAAGAGGTCAGTGTCATTGGATTACACAGTACATGGAGGGAAGTATGGTCTAAGAAGACAGGCAGAGCAGGAAGGGTTTAGGTTATGAAAGGCTTTAAAATCCAAACAGAGGATTTATATTTGATAAAACCCTCAAAATTTTAAATAGAAATGTAGGCCTTATTTAGCTTCCTGACGTCTAAAGACTACACAACTTTCTGAGACATTTTTAATAGAATGAATTATACAAATCTCCATAACCTAGATGGGGAGTTAAGTTTGGATAAGGGCAATTATCATAGTCCAAAGGAGATAACCCTCTTGTAGATAGAATTACAAAAACATATATAGAGGAAATTAGAAGATATTGCTGAATTCTTGTTCTAATCCATGCCCAAATTGTCAATTTAGCCTGTAATAAACTTAATAACCTGTTATATCTGTTTGATAACTGTAAGTGACAGAGAATTGTCATCTACCTGCCAAGACAGACCAATCCATTTTTTAACCAACTCTAATTATTAGGAAGGGGTGTGTGAGCATGTGTGTTTGTGTGTCTGTGTTTGTATATGTGTGTGTATGTACATATTTGCATGCATGCACACAAGATTGTATGTTTTTATTTGCTTGTTTTCTCTGAATATTGAATCTGTTTCTCTGTAACATCCTCTTATGGGTCCTGATTTTGCCTTATGGGGACCAAGAAAAATAAGTATATTCCTTCTTCAGCATGATAATCCTTCATATAATGTAAGAAAATTATCCTATACCTCTTGAGGTTTCTCTTACACAAACTAAAATTGATGACCAGTTACATTACCCATTCCTTAAATGGTATGATTTTAGCTCCTTGAATATGGTTTCAAATTTCAGACATAATCAAGCAATGGCTAAGAAAATCTTTTGGATTTTTATTATGCTAGAACTAATGTATTTAAGTTATCAATAGCTATGAAATATACTAATTAGTTTTATAGATATCTAAGTCTAAGTTGAAATTGTCATTATCACTGAGGGTTCAATCATTTAACAGTGAAGTATTAAAATAGGTTCTGTAATCATGCCAAACTCAAATACCTGATGGTTACCATCTGAAGTATGGCAGACCTTACACCCAGGATGAAGTTTATACAAGCAACTTTGATGTTTATTGAGGGACAGCTTTGTCCTGTAATTTTTTACTGAAATCCTCATTTCTCACTTGGCTTCAATATTCTGGAACTCCTCTACCATGCCTCAGGAAGCTCATTATTGGAAAATCTCATCATCCTGCAAGAACTAATTAGCCTTGATATTCCAAGGTACTCCCTACCCTCTGCCCCTCTGATTGGAGGGCGGAGACAAGAACTACAAAACCACCATTTAAGAAGGGAGCTCAGTTCAAACATTTCCTCATTTCTGACCTAACTGGAATGCTCTGAGACTTCTTCACTATGGCCTTGCATAGGTGTTTCTGGAAATCATACCTCCTCTCATCCCAGTCAATAATACAGGTTGTATCCCATTAATGAATCCCATTCTCTTTTTATCTATGCATAAAAGAAACACTATTTTCCCGAAAGGCTAAGATCAGCCCTAAAACTTCCCTCTTCCAGCCCAATTGACTGTCCCAACCCCTAAAATGTTCTTACCTCAGATTTTCTTAGGGCAATTTATGTCGTCTCTCCATTACTTTTATCACTCCCTACCTTGTACGTCTGAGTTGATCAAGTGAACCTCACCAAACTGAATGAATTTACAGCCAGGTGATCAGTTTGGAGGGTCTTTAATTGTGTGTAACTGTGGAGGAAGATTGCATAGGTGGTCATTGATACCTGAATTCAATGACCACGGATAACGCCAGAGCTCTGGTAGTTGGCAACTCATTTCTTCCTCACTGAAGATCACTGATTTAATTCCTGTGATTATAGGTAAATTAGTCAAATCAGAATAATGGGGATGAGAACTAACCCTTTGTTCCTGACTGATAAAAAGGAGCTTCTAATATCACATTTTTTCCAGAATATTACTTTTATTGCATCATAAGAAAATTAAGGAACAGCTAGGTGCCAGAACGAAGGGCAAAACTGTAGATTTGATGCTCAGAACTAGGTCTGGAGATCAGAAATATTATGTGTTAGTAGAAAGAATATACAAATTAGAAATGATCATACTTGGCTCTGCCCTCATTTATTCATCTGTGTGATTGTGGAACCATTATCTGGACTGCATATATCTACATCCTTAAAATGAAGGGATTATCACTGGTTTTTCTTCATACCTAAGTGGGACTTCCTCTTTACTTCCTCCTCTTAGAATTCATAACTTTCTTTATAAATCTGTATAGAAGCTACCTTTTTCTAGAGACTTTTGTGATACCCAACTCCTCCAGTTGGTAACTTCCTTTATCCATTTCCCTATAACTTCCTGGAAATCGCTTTATAGTTATCCTGTAAGTTTTTGAGTGATTCATCTGTGTATTGTAGAGTATAAACTCTTGAGGGAAAACCTGTTTTCTTCTGTCATCCCTGCTATATTGTACAGTGATTATATATAGTAGATAATAACTAACAGTTACATAATTTCTTAAGGTTTGTTTAAAAAAAACACTTCCATGTGTTATCTCATTGAGTCACTACAAGACTGTGGGAGAGGTGCTATTATCCAGTTTTGCAGACATGAAAATTGAGACTGGGACAGTTTAAGTGACTTCTTCAGGGCACATGGTTAGTAAGTATGTTTAGGTACTTTAAAAAATTGCTAAAGGGGGGGCGGAGCCAAGATGGCGGCATAGCAGCAGCAACACATCGCAGCTCTCACATAGCCACCCCAAAATACCCATAAAATAGGATTCTAAACCAATCCTGGAACTCCAAAACGCACACAAAGATACTTCCCACTAAAGTCAGCTCGGCTACGAGGAACCATATCAGCACCGTGAACCTAAACCAGTCTGGCCTGAAGCCCTGGCTGTGCCCTGGGGGCAGCTGGACGGGAAGAGCTCAGGAGCTTCAGGTGAGCGGATTAGCGGCAGCTGTGAATGGGAATTGTGAAAGGGGCAGATAAGCAGTCCGGCCAGAAGGCCTCCAGAGCAGAAAAGCAAAAGGCAGAGGTTTTGCACCCGCCTCAGCATTGCAGCTTCCCACCCCGGCCTGCAGGCAGCAGGGGGACTGAGCAACTGTTCT
>CM053581.1:59536083-59552201 GCA_028627135.1 Pseudochirops cupreus | reverse complement strand
ATTCTATTGTGAACTGATTGAATGACTAATGATTGAGTTGCCCCATGAGTGGAAGTTTGAGTATTCTATTGTTTCTTGTTAATGATTGAGTTGCCCCATGAGTGGAAGTTTGAGTATTCTATTGTTTCTTGTTAATGTTTGAGTTGCCCCATGAGTGGAAGCTTGAGTATTCTATTGTTCCTTGTTCTGAATATTGTGGCCACTGTCGTGAAAACTGTGCGGCCATTTTCCGTGATAAGCCTTGTTCTAAATATTGTGGCCACTGTAGTGAATAATGTGTGGCCATTTTCTGTGATAAGATGTAATGTTGTGAATATTATAATGTTTTGAATGTTTGTCTTGATTCGTAATGGAATAAACTGAGTGTTCACTATATTTTGTAATCTGAACTCTAAAAGCTGTTCACAGTAGCTTTCCTTTGGGAACCTGCTGGTGCATGGCATTACACCAATGTGGTAAATAGATATTTCTGTCTCCTGTATCCTATGTATTAAATTACATTTTCTTGTTGCTTAAGTCTTTTTGCCCTCTTGATTCTTATAATCCCCATTCCTTATTTACGATCCATTCATTTGTTTGTCCAAGTCACTTTACCTGGCTTCATCCTAGCAAACCAAAGGAAATTTTCACTCTCCTAATCAGTGTTTTGTCTTTGTCTTACCACCAGGTTTATTCTATGCCAACTTAAAAAGGGATATGAGTGAATTTTGCCTCTTTAGATTTACTCCAAGATAATATTATGGTATACCTCATAGCTAACAAATGGCTTGTTCCACAGTTTTTAAAATGTGGTGCCTGATAAATTGTAGGGTAGTTAATTTCTTTTTTCTTTTGTGGAGCAATTATTGGGAAGTATTTGATATGTTAAAAATGTATAAATGATTATTGAATTTATTGTTTTAATCCAACAAGCCAAGACATAAAAGTATGTTTTGTTATGGGGGCTAGTGAGCCACTATAGTTTTGTGTCAAATTTATTATGAGGATAAATGAACTAATGCTTGTCGCACATATTGGGGGGTACTTTAAAAAAATTAATGTCCTCATGTATCCTGGAGGGATCTGTATAACTAATACCTTTAGGTATATTTTAGAAAGTTTAAAGTGGCTTTCAATAAGATATTTTGAGGTTTAAAATACATAGAATCAGGGCAGAGCCAAGATGGTGGTATAGAAGAGGAAAACTTCATGAGCTTCCCCCATAACCACCTGCAATACCTATAAAATATGACTCTAAACAAACTTTAGAGCTACAGTATCCACAAAGTCACAGAGAGAAACAAATCTCCCACTGAAAGCAGGCCAGGCAGGCAGACAGGAAGGGTCCATTGCAGCTGGCAGGGAGACAAGCCCAGCCCCACATGAGACTCAGGGCAGCCCCACCCAGCAGCAGCTGGAGCAGACTTTGGGAGAGTAGATCACCACCAGCAGTGGAGGTTTCCAGAATTATCAACCCATAAATGTCAAAGACAAAATAAAAGGTCATTGAGGAACTCTGTTGGAACTGGGGGTGGGGGGATGTAAGAATGGGTCTGGCCCTTGACTCTGGGAGAAAAAGTGAGACACAGTGGCTTCTTTGCTCCTGGCCTGCAGCTTGTAGGGGGACCAAGCTGTCATTCAGAGGGTAATCACTCTTGCTTTAACCTGCTTGGATCTGGATCACTGTCTTGGGTGGAGGTCCTGGGATGTGTGGCCAGTGGGCCAGAGCTTGGGCAGGGGGGGAGGTCTGCAGAGAGGGCACCCAACTAATAGCTCTGGCAGTTGTGAAAACCCCAGTGATTTGGGACAAAGCTCTCCTCTCTGGAAGCTGAGTTCTACTGTGGCAAAAAACTCAAAAGTCAAGTAATTGAGTTTCAACATGAGCAAGCAAAGGAAGCAAAGCAAGCAGAGCAATCAAACCTTAGATTCCATTTTTGGGAACAAAAAAATCAAAGCATGGAATGGCAGTAAGACAACAAAGTCAGAACTCCTGCAACAAAAGCTTCAAGAAAAATATGAATTGGTTATAGGACATGGAGGTGCTCAAGAAGGATTCTGAAAATCAAATAAGAGAAATGGAGGAAAAATGGGGAAGAGAAATGAGAATGATGCAAGAAAATCATGAAAAGAGTCAACAACCTGATTGAAGAAAATGACACCTTAAAAAATAGATTAATTCAAATGGCAAAAGAGGACCCAAAAGCGAATGAGGAGAAAAATGCCTTAAAAAGTCAAATTTACCAGATGGAAAAAGAATTTCAAAAGCTCACTGAAGAGAATAATTCCTTCAGAATTAGATTGGAACAAATGGAAGCTAATGACTTTATGAGAAAACAAGATACTATTAAATAGATCCAAACAAATGAAAAAATATAATGCAACATGAAATATCTCATTGGAAAAACCACTGACCTGGGAAATAGATCCAGGAGAGACAATTAAAAAATTATTGAACTACCTGAAAGACATGATCAAAAAAAGAACCTAGAAAGAATCATTCAAGAAAGTCTCAAGTAAAATTGCCCTGATATATTAGAACCAGAGGGCAAAAGAGAAATGGAAAGAACTCAACTATCACCTCTGTAATGGTAATTAATTTAAATTTGAAGACCCTTTTTGTTATGTCAATTAAGCAGGTACTTAGTCCTTAGTCAAGCCTCTGTGAAAGAGGCAGAGGTTATGAACTCTGTCTCCTGTTGTTGACTTACCAGGAAGGGTTTGGATGAAACAGGAAGCCAACACTGTGTGTGTGTATATATATAAGAAAAGCCTCAGAGAGGCAGAAGCAGAATTTTTGTCCTAGTTGGGCTCCTGGTGGAACAGAAAGAGAGTTTCTTTCAATGAGCATCTAGAAACTGACTGAGAACTGTGAGAGAATTTCCTTGTTTCCAGAATATGGCAAAGGCTGAAGTTGCTGCCAAGAAGGCTGCCTGGAAGGCTCAGATTTCCTCTGGGTCCTAGGGCCAGCCAAACTGATGGAGGACTGAAGAAGTATGACCAGGGTGAGACTTTGTTTGTGCCTTGGTTGATCCTTGAGTTCCAGGGAACAGAAGTTGTTAAGGTTTTGAGATGTTGCTGGACCCTGTGAACTTTGGTATGTAGCAAGAATTGCATGGAGGACTGGACCAGGACCTGGGAGCTGTCTGCCTCTGATTCCAGGTGACTGGTGGATTCGCGTAGGAGCTGGGACCATGGAAGGGAATCCAGGGAATCTGTGAGACCACTCTGAGTCAAGATGAAGAAAAGGCCTATCCTTAGATATTGAATGCATGATGAAATTGAAGTTTACTAGAAACCTTGAGGTGGAGGGTTTGTGCAGTTTTCTAATGACCATATTTAGTGATTAGTGATACTTAGTAACTGCTTGCTAAATAAGTGACTGGTAAAGTTAATCTAGTTGTCCCATGAGTGGAATATTGACTATTGTATTTTGAGATGACTGAATGACTGAGTGAGAGGCAAACCTCCTCAGGGATACCAGGGGATGGTTCTTTGGTTCTTTGTTCTAAATGCTGTGACCACTTTGGTGAAAACTACATGGCCATTCCAATGATAAGCTGTTGTGAACACTTTATTGTGATTTTCAGTGATAAGATATGATGTTGTGAGTGTTTGCCTTGATTTGTTATCAAATAAATGGAGTGTTCACTATACTGTGTAACCAGAACTTTAAAAGTTGTCCACAATAGCATTCTTTTGGGAAGCTGTTCCTGCATGCCATTACAACCTCTTGAAAAAGATCTCAAAAAGAAAACTTCTAGGAATATTATAGCCAGGTTCCAGAGTTCCCAGATCAGGGAGAAAATATTACAGGCAGTCAACAAGAAACAATTTGAGTATTGTGGAAACACAATCAGGATAACACAAGATCTGGCAGTTTGACCTGAAGGGATCAAATATGATATTCCAGGCATCAAAGGAGCTAGGATTAAATCCAAGAATCACCTACCCAGCAAAACTGAGTATAATGTTTCAGGGGAAAATATGATAATTCAATGAAATAGAGAACTTTCAAGGATTATTGATGAATAAAACAGAGTAGAATAGAAAATTTGACATTCAAATACAAGAAGCAAGAGAAGCATGGGAAGATAAACAGGGAAAAGAAATCATAAGGAACTTATGAAAGTTGAACTATTTACACATCTACATGGAAAAATGATAATTGTAACTTATGAAACTTTTCTCAGTATGAGGAGAATTGAAGGAAATATAAATGTGTATGTATGTATGTATATGTATATATAAGGTATACATAAAGAGCGGGCATAGGATCAATTGAATAGGAAGGGATTCTATTTAAAAAATAAAATAAAATGTGAGAGAGGAATATAATGAGAGGAGATAGGGAGAGACAAAAATAGGGTAAATTATCTCATATAAAAGAGGAAACTGTTACAGTGGAGGGGAAGAACAGGTCAACCTTACTCTCATTGAATTTGGCTTAAGGAGGGAATAACATACATACTCAATTGGGCATCTTACCCTACAGGAGAGTAGGGAAGAAAGGAATAAGAGGTGGATGATAGAAGGAGGGGGGCAAATTGGGGGGAAAGGGAGTTAGAAGCACACACTTTTGAAAAGGGACAGGGTCAAAGTGGAAAATAGAACAAGTGGAGGGTGGGATAAGGTACAGGGAAATATAGTCTGTCTTTCACAATATATCCACTGTGGAAATGTTTTGTGTTACTATACATGTACAAACTATGTTGAATTGCTTATTTTCCCAGGAGGGGTGGTTGATGAAGGAAGAGTGGAAAGAATCTGGAATTCAAAGTTTTAAACTCAAATGTTTTAAAAAATATATATATTATTATTATTATTAATTTTTTAACATGTAACTGGGAAATAAGATATACAGGCACTGGGGTATGGAGATTCATCTTACCCTATTCGAAAGTTGGAGGGGAGATGGGGAAGGATATAGGAGAGAGCAGAGTGGGGAGGAGGTTTTCAGTGGGATCGTTATTTTGGGGTGGTGGGTAGGGGAGAGATGGAAAATTTGTAACTCAAAATCTTGTGGAAATGAATGTTGTAAACTAAAAATGAACATAAAATTTAAAAAAGAAACAACAGAAGTTGGAATATAATAATATGGAAAATTAAGGAACATAGCATTTAATAGCAAAGCCTAGGAAATCTAAGCACAGTTTCATAAACCAAAAAAAAAGAAATGAACATTTAAAAATAAAGATAGTTTTGAACTTAAAAAAAAATACATAGAATCTCTCAATGTTTCTGGGTTTGTATACATCCATTGCTTCTCACAAGTGAAGTGAATGGTATGACTCTACAGACTATTCCTCAAAATCAACCACAATCAATGGAGACTGCTGACATAATTTAGTGAATCTAGAGACTGAACATTTGTGTCCTGGAAGTTTTAGTGGTGTTTGAAGCATAGGAATCTAAATGAAGAAAATGAAGTCTCCTGGTAGTAAGAAGAGATCAGAACATGTCTAGAGTATGACATTCTGTTCTAGATTCCAGAGTTTCAGAAACCTGTAGGCAAACTAAAGCATATCAAGCAGAGTTATATTTGGTGGAGCCAAGATGGTGGAGTGAGTGAAAGCAGGAAATCACCTGAGCTTACCCTTAAATTCCTTTAATTATCACTAAAAAGTGAATATGAACAAATTGTAGAGTTGGAGAATCCATTAGGAGAGAGAGTATGGCAGATTTCCAGACCAGGAAAACATGAAAAATTGACAGGTAAAATTTGTTGCACCAGGTGAGGGAAGTGTGAAATGCAGCACACCGGCTGCACAAGTACAGAGGTAACCATAGTGGAGTGAGCCTGGGTGAAATGATTCACCCATGGTAGGGGCAGTTTCCAAACCTCTCACCACAGAAGAGGACACTGTTGAAGTAGGCCAATAGACAACCACAGGGCTTGGAGCAGCAGCAACAGCTACTCCTGAGGCTATCAGCCCACAGTTTAGATGTTTAAAAATTACCTACCTGAACTTCCAAAAGCCAAGATGGTGGAATAAACCTTAGGTGCTCTCATCATCCCTTTGTTGACCTTGAAAAACCCGGAAAATATTTCCTCAGGGTAAAGTCCTGAACTAGTGGAACCAGCAGAAGACTTGGGAGACATACAGGAAGGATGTGTCTGTGGCTATAGGGGACCAGTGCAGGACAGGAGGTATCCCACCAGGAAAGCAGGGGGGTGGAATCAGCAAGCACCAAGACCAGAAGCCCAGGTGTGCCACCTTAGCACAACCAGGGGAATTGGCAGACACTAGTGTGGCTCCAGCCACCAGCAACTGAGCCCACCTTAGCTCTAGTACAGGGGTGGGGATACAGAAACCTGAAGTGGCTACACCACCCTTTCCCCATACTACACACTGTGAACTTCAGTGTATTCCTGGAGAAAGGCAGAAAGTCATGGCCTCAGCCTTGGCCTTAGCACTCACCAACCAGCTCCAGGTCAGTGCCAGGTGAGCTGGAGCATTACATAACATTTAACTGATAGAACCGGAGGCCACAGCACACAAAGCTAGTAACCAGGACTCTAACTACTAGCATAAGGAATGTGAGAAAGAGCCCTCTGTGTCCCAGAAGCAGAGGTCTACTTTAAAAGCCAGGAAATAGGTAATCACGATGAGAAAAAAAAAATTGGAGAACTAAAAACTTTAGAATCCTATTATGATGATGAAATGGCAAGCAAACAAGTACTTAATGCCTTTTTTCAGTTCAGCCTTGCCCATGGTTATATTAAGTCTTTGTTAAGAAACAGAACTTGTGAAATGAGAGGGCACATGATGAATTGAATAGAGATATCTAAAAAAATAAAATTAAGTGATAAGAGAGGAAGTTATTGGGAGGAGAGAGAGATAGATTAGGGTAAATTATCTAATATAAAAGAGGCAAGAGAAAAGTGTTACAGTGGAGGGGAAAAACAGGAAGGTGAAAGGGAATGGGACAACCTTACTCTCATTGAATTTGGCTTAAGGCGGGAATAACATATACACTCAATTGGGTATCTTACCCTACAGGAAAATAGAGTGGAACAGGATAAGAGAGGAGATGATAGAAGGGAGGGTAGATTGGGGGAGAGGGTAGTTAGAAGGAAACACTTTTGAAAAGGGACAGGGCCAAAGTAGAAAATAGAATAAGTGGGGGAGGGGGGTGGGATAGGATGGAGAAAAATACAGTTAGTGTTTCACAATATAACACAATAAATGTTTTGTGTAAATACACATGTACAATCTATATTGAATTGCTTATCTTCGGGTGGGTGAGGAGGGAAGAAAGGAAAAAAATCTGGTACTCAAAGTTTTAAAAAACAAATGTTTAAAAAAATAAAGAGTAGAAAATTGAGGCTTAGAGAGGTGAACTGATTTGACCATGAGCCCACAGATAACAAATTGCAGAGCCAGGATCTGAACCCCATATTTTCTGACTTCATATCCAATGTTCTTCCCACTAAATTATATTCTTCTCTTAAGCTAAAAGAATTTGGACTTTAGTGTACTAGTGGCATCAGGATCAGGGACCATGAGACTTACCCCTTGTCACTATAAAGATACAACCAGGTCCTTGAAAATAAACATCATTGAATCACACCAGATATCCAAACATGCATATGGGGAGGTAGTCCTTTTAAGGGATAGAGAAGTGCAGAGATGAAAAATAAGCTATAATGAGAACCCGTCTCATCTTGCTCTAGGAACAGGAAATTCATGCAGGGATCATTGTTAGAAACTCTTTAAAATAAAGAATATTGCATGGCTAAAAAATATGTCTGTCATTTCATAGGTATGAAAAATTACAGGTGAAGAAACTCCTATTAGCATAGATATGGACCTGCTCTGAAAATGACTGCATTACTGAAGGGTTAAGCAACTTGTCACAAATAGAAATAAGAAGAGTGATACTAATAGTAATGGTAATACTAATTAGAGGCAGCGAGGTAGCATAGCACATAAAGCTCGGGGATGGTAATCAAGAAGACCTGACTCAAACTATGTTCTCAGACACACTTATGTGATCCTGGGCAAGTCACATAACTTTTTCATGCCTCAGTTTCCTCTTCTGCAAAATGAATATAAGAATAGCACAGGGGTTGTTGTAAAGGTTCTATGTGGTATTTGTAAAGCCATAAGTAGAATATGTGATGCCTAGCCAGAGCTTGATAAATGTTTGTTTCCCTCCTAACAAAACAAAACAAAACTCTAGAGAGTGTAGGAATAAATGAATCCTTCCTTAAAATGATATGTAGCATCTGCTTAAAACCATCAGCAAGTATTATACGTAACGATGATGATAAGTAGAAGCATTTACAATGTGACCAGGAGTGAAATAAGGATGTCCTTATCACCCCCGTTATTCAGTTCGGAACTAGAAATGTTAGTTGTAGCAAAAAGAGAAGAAAAAGAAATTGCAGGAATTAGAATAGGCAAAAAAGACTAAGCTTTCCCTCTTTTCAGATGATATAACAATATACTTAAAGAATCTTTGAGAATTAAGTTAAAAATACTTGAAATGATAAATAACTTTAGCAAAGTTGCAAGTTATAAAATAAGCACACATAAATCCTCAGAATTCCTATATATTTCTAATGAAGCCCAATAGCAAGAAATAGAAAAAGAAATCCCATTTAAAGTTACTGTGGACTTTATAAACTATTTGGCAATCTACCTGCCAAAACAAACCCAGGAACTGTATGAATTCAATTACAAAACACTTTTCACACAAATAAAGCCAGATCTAAATAATTGGGGGGAAAAAAAAAACACAAGTTGTTCATGGTTAGGTTGTGCTAATATAATAAAAACAACAATTTTACCTATTTAGTGCCATGCCAAAGTACCAAAAAATATTTTATAGAGTGAGAAAAAAATGTATCTGAAAGAAAAAAAAGGTCCAGAATATTAAAGGAATTAATGAAAAGAAATGCTAGGGAAGTATTTTAGCCATACCAGATTATAAAATGTATTATAAAGCAGCAGCCATCAAAACTACTTGGTACTGGCTGAGAAATATAGGGGTGGATAAGTGGAATAGATTAAGTACCAAAAACACAGTAGTCAATGACTAAAGCAACCTACTGTTTGATAAACCCAAGACTCTAGCTTCTGGGATAAGAATTCACTATTTGACAAAAACTGCTGAAAAAACTGGAGAATAATATGGCAGAAACTGGGCATAGATCAATATCTTACACCAAATACCAAAATAAAGTCAAAATGGGTTCACAATTTAAATATAAAGGCTGATACTGCAAGCATCTTGGAGAGCAAGAATAGTTTATGAAGAAGGGAAGTATTTGTGACCAAACAAGAGATAGAGAACAAATTCAAAATGCAAAATGGACACTTTTGATTACATTAATTTGGCAAGTTTTTTTTTTTTTTTTTTTTTGTGTATGTGCAAACAAAGCCAATGCAACCAACATTAGGAGAGAAGTGGAAAATTGGGAAATATGTTTTTACAACCAGTGTCTCTGATAAAGCCCTCATTCCTAAAATGTACAAAGAACTGAGTCAAATTTGTAGGGATACAAGTCATTCCCCAAATGATAAATGGTCAAAGGATATGAACTTGCAGTTTTCAGAGGAAGAAATTAAAGAGTTCTATAAACATATGAAAAAATGCTCCAAATCACTATTGATTAGAGAAATGCAAATCAAAACAAATCTGAGGTACCATATTTACTGGTCAGACTGGCTAACATGACAAAACAGGAAGATGATAAATGTTGGAGAAGATGTGGGAAAATATGAACACTAATGTGTTGTTGGAGTTATAAATTTATCCAACCATTCTGGAGATTGATTTGGATCTATAACCCAAAGGGCTATAAAACTGTGCATACCCTTTGACCCAGCAATAGCACTTCTAGGACTGTATCCCAAGGAGGTCTGTACAAGTGGGAGGAAGACCCGTATGTACAAAAATATTTATAGCAGCTCTTTTTATGGTAGCAATTAATTGGAAATCAAGGTGATGCTCATCAATTGGGGCATGGCTAAATAAGTTGTGGTAAATGAATGTAATGGAATATTATTGTGCTATAAGAAATGAGGAGCAAATGGACTTCATAATAACCTGGAGAGATTTAAGCTGATGCTGAATTAGGGGAGCACAACCAGGAGAACACTGTACACTATTACAGACACATTGTATCAGTGACGACAAACTTTGATAGACTGGATTCTTCTCAGCAATGCAACATTATAAGACAACTCCAAAAGACTCTTTATGCAAAAGGCTATTTATGTCCAAAGAAAGAATTACAGAGTCTGAATGCAGACTGAAGCAAATTACTTGCTCTCTTTTTAAAAAAAATTTTAATATTATTTCTTCTTTCTTGTTCATTCCATTGGTTATAATTCTTCTTTACAACTTGACTAATGTTTGGTGTGAAGGTATATGTAGACCTTATATTGGATTGCATGCTGCCATGGGGTAGGGGAAGTGGGGAGGAGAAAGAGGGGAGAAAATTTGGAACTCAAGATCTTGTGGAATTGAATGTTGTAAACTAAAAGTAAATAATATTTTTTTTTTTAAAAGAGGAGATAGATTTGGATGATGGGGTCTGAAATTTTGTTGTATTTTGTCAGTGCAAGGCTCTCTCCTAATCACATTATACGAAAACAGGTAGAAGCAGTCCTTGACCTGAAGAAGCTCATAATCCAATGGTAGAAACTATAAGCAAATAAAAAAAAAATTACAAAATTTCTTTTTTCTTTCCTTCTTCATGTTCTTGTTCTTGTTCTCTCTCTTTCTCCCCCCCTCCCTACACACACACACACACACACACACACACACACACACACACACACACATACAAAAACATGACAAATAGGAGATAATTATAAAAGGAAAACAAGAATTAAGATGGTTTGGGAAAGGCTTCCTGTAGTAGATGGAATTTTATTTGGGTCATAGAGGAAGGTTGGAAAATCAGTAGACAGAGAGGAAGAATTCCAGGCAAAGGAGGTAGCTAGAGAAAATTCTTGGAGCAGAGAGACGGAATGTGTTGTTTGTGGACAAGTAACAAGGCCAGTTCAGTGTCACTGGGTTGAAGAATACATGATGAGGAATGAATTTTAAGAAGACTGAAAAACTGGGATAGGGTGATTACAATTATCCTTTCCACATCATGACTTTCCCAATTGGGTTTTTCATATATCATGAGTTGGCATAAGAAATTAAATGGTGATTTGGGAGTTTTATAGAATCTGTAGATGGCATGCAGATGCCAGCATCTGACATGGAAAAGGATAGAACTCAGAAAATCAATAGTTATATTTAAAGTATTGCATAAAATCACAAATTTTTGCATTAAGGTACTATAAACCCCGCATAAAAGGAAAGGAAAAAAAAAATCAGACTTCTCTGGTGTGAAGGGAGGGCCAAAAAATGTATGCAGATATTCCTGGTCACAGGTGCACTGCACCACTGACCCCTGCAAATGGAAAGGATAACAGTAGTGTATGCAGGCATTTTTAAATCAAACAGGATTTTGTATTTGATCCTGGAAGTGATAGGGAATTCTTAGAATTTATTGTGTGGGTATGAGGGTGAGGGTGTGTGTGACAAAGCCCAAAGCACACTGTAAGAAAATAACTTTGATTGCTTGATGGGGGATGAATTGGTGTGAGAACAGATTCAAAACAGGTGACCTACAAGTAGGCTGTTGCAATTATCAAAGTGTAAGGTGATGAGGACTTGCAACAGAATGATAGCAGTAATAGAGACAGAAGGGGGCATATTCAAGAGATGTTGCAAAGGTAAAATTGACACTTTGGTAACAGATTGAATAGGAGTGAGAGATAGTGAGCAACTGAGAATGACACCCAGATTGTTAACTAGAGGAACTGGAAGGAAGGTAGTGCCCTGGACAGTATTAGTGAAAATTTTAAGTGAAGTTAGGAAGTTTAGGAAGGAATATAATAAGTACTATTTGGGAAATGCAATTTGAGGTGTCTCAAAGACATTTAAAGATACAAGACTAGAGTTCAGCCAGTATACATAGATCTGAGGGGCAGTTAGGTAAGACAGTAGATAGAGCACCAGTCATAGACTGAGGAAGCCCCATTTGCCTAAGTTCAAATGTGTCCTCAGATGCTTACCAGCTATCTGGCTCTGGGTAAGTCAGTTAACCCTGTTTACCTCAGTTTTCTCATCTATAAAATGAATTGGAGAAGGAAATAGCAAACAATTCTAGTATCTTTGCCAAGAAAACCCCAAATGGGGTCTTGAAGATTCAGATAGGACTGAAGTAACTGAACAGGAAGATTTGAGAATCATCAACATAGAGATGACAATTAAATTTATATGTACTGATGAGATCAACAAGTAGTATAGAAGGAGAAGAGAAAGGGGGCCCATGCATTACTCAGTTGAAGGAATTGCAAAGATTTGGCCTAGAGTTGAGAAGATTTAGGAGAAATACAACCAAAGTCTTTACAGATTTGAAGGACTGTCACAGGGAATCAAAACTTGACCTAATTTGCCTGGCATCATAGCATATAAAAAGAATCAAAGGATAGAATCCTCAAGGAGTCAGCTATTGGCCCAATAATACTAACGTCTCTAGGTGTGCTTGGCGAAGCACAGAGTGAAGTAAAACTATCACCACCACCCCTCCACACTTTGCTCTGGACAATAAAGCTTCATTTAATGAAGCTAATTGCATGAGAAATTTTAGCTTAAATAATATTCCCTTGACTCATCACATAGACAGTTAAGTGTTAAAGTGGATAGAGAATCGATCCTGGACTCAGGAAGACATGTATTGAAAACCATGTTGAGATGTTTGCTAGCTATGTGGCTCTGGGGAAATCTCTTAATCTGTTTGTCTAGCTATTTTTACTAATCATTATCTTTATTATTACTGAATTCATATCCCATTAAAGCTTTTAGTTCTTTTTCATATAAACTAGTCTAGTTGCATTTCTCCTATTCTTTTCTGTACATTGAATTCAACTGTAGGGTTTTATATTTATTTGCTTCTTCCCAATCCAATCTGTATTCCACATAATTACCAAAGCGATTTTCCTAAAATGTGGTTTTTATCAGGTTGTCCCATGCCTCAACTCAGGAATCTCTACTGTCAGGGTTCTCTCTTAGAGTGCCCTAACTTAGCAGCAGAGGCAACCGGTTTCCCACACAACTCAACGACGCTAGCATTCCTTTCAGGAACAGAAGAGTCACAGCTCCGAGGTCTAAACAGAAAAGTTTATTAAGGTCTCTCCATGGGAAAGCCTTAAAGCCATATACTAAGGTAGGCAGGCTTCCAAAGATGCCTCCCAGCCCTAGGTCTTAAATAGACCCCAGATCCACATACCCCACGTGATAGGGCCCAGCTGAACAGAATTTTGAGAGGGGGAGTGCAATTACAAGGGTATGAAGGCCTCAAGGTGTGCAGACACCAATCAGGAACAGAGGGTAAACCCCACGCAAGAGAGTCCTGAGCCATGGAGTATCCCCTGGTGGGGGGCAGTGCAATATGCCCTGACCTCCACGTGACCCAACTAATTCCCGGGCCTCAAACACTTCCCTGTGGCATGGCACAACAGTTTGCCATGTGAACCTCACACTCTACTGATTCCTTATTATTTCTAGAAATAAATAGAAACACATTTGTTTTTTAAAGGTTTTTTTTTCCATCCCCCACAATCTGCACCTTCCTCCCTTTCTTTCAAATCTTCTTATATATCATTCTCTTTCAAACTGTCAAAAGGCTGGTTATAATGGCCAAATATCTGTTTCTCACACACAAAGCTCCACTCCCTGTCTTTGTATCCCTATCTGGATATGTCCTCCAATTCAGAGACACTTCTCTTTCCTAATTCTCCCTCTTGGATCTCCTCATTTGTTTTAAGACTCAGCTCATTTACCAGCTTCTGAAAAAGAACCACACACACAAAAAAAACCTTTACTCTTCCCTCTATCTTTATTAACTTTCTCCTCTGAGGTTACCTTTTATTGACTGTGTCTGTAACTTGTTTGAGCTCATTAATATTGTCTCCCTCATTAGAATAAAACTTTCTTGAGGACAAAGCCCTTCTTTTGCTTTATATCCCTAAAAATTAACACTGTCAGACAATGAACAATTACTATGTATTAGACCCCTTTTCTATGTGTCAGGAATTGAGGTAAGTGCAGGAGTTATGAAGACAGGTGAAAACATACTTCCTGCCTTTAAAGAGTTCACATATTTAGTGAATGAATCCAGGGAAGCTAGGAGATGGGAGTGAACTGTAAGAATAATCCAGACATGGAGTGGGATGGCTAAAAGGCATAGAGTCTAGAGATTGATAGTCTGGTGTAAAGAATGATAAGAAAACCACTGATAGATCAGAGTATACAGAGAAAAGTACAGTCTGAGAAGATAAGGTAGGAAGGGGACAGATTTTGAAAGGCTTTAAAAGTCAGAATATTTTATTTATTTCCTGTATATATTTATTTATTGTATTTACACATATGTAAAATAAATATCCAAGTATTTATTTTATACAAATAATAGGTAGCCAATGGTGTTTATTGAATAGGAGGCTGAAAGGAGGAGACATACTCTACAAAGACTGTTTTGGCATCTAGGGGAAATTCAAATGAAGCGAGGAGATAATTGAGGCAGGGAGATTAACAAGCAGGTAATTGCAATTGCCCAGATGTGAGGTAATAAGCTCTTACACCAGGCTGGTGACTGTGTGAGTGGAAGGATATTGTGAAGGTAGAAAATGGCAAGAATTGACAATATATTGATCTGTGCACAGAGGGTGAGTGAGAATTTGAGCATGATGTTGAGATTGTGAGCCTTGGAGATTAGAAGGATGATATCGTCCTAAAAAGTAATAGAGAGGGTGGGGAAGGGAGAAGACTTGGAAAAAATGGAATAACGAGTTATTTTTTGGAACATTTTGAGTTTTAGATATCAACGGGACATCCAGGTCAAGATATCTAATAGGTTGTTGTTGATGTGATACAGGAGGAGGTCAGGGCAGAGATTAAGGCTAGATAAAGAGACCTGAGAATGATCTGCATGAAACATTCACTGAACCTATAGGGAGTAATGAGATCACCATGTAATACTGTGTGTTCTTTACACATAAGTTCTTAAAAGGCTTGATTAATTTATTGGATTTGACAAAGTGTTCTAACCTGAAATATTTTTGGATGCTTTCTCTAGTTGTCCAACATATTAACTATAGCTTCATATGAAATTTGTTAAAATGTTCTCTGGAACTTCATCTGAGTCTTTTATAAAAATACTGAACAGAAAAGCATAAAAAGCACAGTACTAAGATTTTCTAATAGTGATTTGCCTCCACTTTGTGGGAAGGGATATATTTGGACCTTGAGTGACATATACTCTAGTAATAGCATAGCCTTACCTATTCCTGAGGCTTAGGGTTAGATCTTTTTCTCACATTCAGATGCCTTTAAGGATATGAAGACTGTAGATCTATTTAAATAACCTGCTGGGTTTTCTAGCATATACAGTATAGGATACACATTTTTCCCTGTTTAGAGGTTATACATCTAAACTTGCTTCTTAGAGTGAGGTAGTCTACCCTGAGACTCCAAACCAAAATTTACATTTATAGTCATGGAATAAATTGGGCAGGCATTGAGAAAATCTTGTTCCAGAGGAAAACTAAAAGAAAAAATACTATTCTCATTCATTATGAGCTCAATCTCTATTGCTATTAATATCAAAGCAAAATATTATATAGATAGATGCACAGATTTTGAATGATCACATTTCCCTGATTATAACTGATGTATATGGTCAGATAATAGGCAAACAGGGCCATTCAGGGTCACTTCTCTCAATGGCAACCCCTGGCTATAATTATAAGGGTTGTTACCAAAGATGCAATTAAACATAGGGTAGTTATTCTCTTCATATTCCCACTGTGTGAAAGCCTGAATTAAAAAAAAAACTTCCAAGAAAAGACATTTTTCCAATAAAATGAAATTTGCCTGTATAAAAATGATTTGTTAAATTTGATTCCAAGAGTTTATATTCCTTGTCATTGAAAGGGAAACTTACAGTTTTATTTTCCAATTGAACTTTGCAATTCCTCCCTTTTTCCATCACACTTTCTTTCTTTTTTTTTTCTGATTATAAGTTCATTTCTCTCTTTTTTTAAATTTTATTTTAGTTTGCGTCATTC
>CM053581.1:59479711-59516387 GCA_028627135.1 Pseudochirops cupreus | reverse complement strand
TCCTCCCTCTCTCTCCCATGATCTTTCTTTTCCCCAAAGAAGGAATCAGGGGTTTGGGAGATGTTCTTACTTTGCTTCTTATACTTATTCTTACTCATGGTTCTTCAGACCGTGATTTTTTTTTTTAATCTCTGTGGGGCTCTGCTTCCAGAAGGGAAAGCTCTGTCCCAAATAGTAGCTGGGGTCCTCCCAGCTGCCGTAGCTCTTAGGAAGAGGCTGGGAACTATTCCTATATACTTCTGGCTGACTGGATAGCGAGGACTCCAAGACCGAGGCCCAAGACGGCGATCCAGATCCAGGCCACTCAACGCGAGAGCTCTGGCCTGAGAACAATCACTCAGTCCCCCTGCTGCCTGCAGGCCACGGGCAGGAAGCTGCAAAGCCGAGGAGGGTGCAAAACCTCTGCCTTTTGCTTTTCTGCTTTGGAGGCTTTCTGGCCGAACTGCTTATCTCCCCCTTTCACAATTCCCACTCTCAGCTGCTGCTAATCCGCTCACCTGAGAGGCTCCTCAGCTTCTCCCATCTAGCCGCCCCTGGGGCACAGCCCTGGCTTCAGGCCAGCCTGGTTTAGGTTCACAGTGCTGATATGGTTCCACGTAGCCAAGCTGACTTTAGTGAGAAGTATCTTTGTGTGCGTTTTGGAGTTCCAGGATTGGTTTAGAGTCCTATTTTATGGGTATTTTGGGGTAGCTATGTAAGAGCTGCGATATGTTGCTGCTGCTACGCCGCCATCTTGGCTCCGCCCCCTGAATTTTTCCAGTTGAGTAGTACTCTGTCTTCATTGGAGTGATTCTGATTTCTTAACTACCAGAAAGAGTTAAGCATTGCATATGGAACTAATAATGTTTGTTATATTTTCTGTAATCTTATGTGTATGTTCATTACAAGATTTAGTTCCACAATGACATGGATTGGATGTAGTCCTTTACTTTCCCTACCGCCACCACCAGCACTACCATAATGTTGGATGTTCCTTAAGGTCAAGAACTAAGTCATTTTTGAGCTCTGTTCTCATGTACCTATACATTGCTTTGCACATCGGAGGTATATAGTTTTAAAAATATCTTTTTGAAAGAATGAAGGTCAAGGTGCACCATAGTGCTTGATAACTAATTGGATGGATGTTTTAATTTGTATAGGTATGTTCCTATGTTGGCATGAATTCTTTCTCTTTTTCCCATCTTCTGTCTAAAGTCACTTTTGTCTTTCTTTCCTTTTTGGAGTAAATCTTCCCCGTACCTCTTTCCTTTTCTGGTCCTGTTAGATGCCATTAAGTCATAGAATGTCTGATTTGGAAGGTACTTCAGAAGCCAATTATCAGAGTAGTACTTCTAGTGTGGGGGCTTGCTGAGCCCTTTTTAGGGCTGCTTACCTATGCTTTATCTCCATCTCATTCATCCAACTCTTACCAGTGGTTCCAAGAAGATGTAATGTGCATAGAGGCAAAACGTCTTGGTAGATGGGTTAAATCAGTTTGAGGTTAACTGACAAGCCTCAAACCCATCAGTGAGTTAGGGGGATGTCTACCACAAGCATGTGAAAACTTCCTCTAGCAGAATTGGTGAATGAGAGCAATTTGTTCCAAAGACCAGGAAAGAAGCTAAAGTAGGTATTGTGGAGAGTTTAGAGCTTGGAAAGTCATTAAAGATGCCAGGGTCATCCACTGCATCCCAGCCAGTATCCTGACTTTTGTCCTACCATGGACTTCAATGATTCCGGAAAAGAGTGAGGCCTATGACTTTGTGTAACTCTGCTTCAATTAAATTCAATTCACATAGAAGTCAAGATATCACCCCTGTGATGTCATTGATCCTCTTAGAAAATGAAAGACAAACAATTCCAGACCATAACTGAGGATAATTTCCTTTACCAAATTTCAAAGAAACCATTTATGCAACCTCAACTTGAAGAGTTCCAGTGATTGGGAACTTAATAGCTTACTGCCATGACATTCTATCTTGTGAGAGCTCTAATTTTTGGAAGCATTTTCTTTTGTGGGATTAAAAACTTTATAACTTTAGTCTTTTATTTCTACTGTAAATCTACTTTCTGGGCACAGAACTGAAAAACTGAATTTGGAACATTAAGGCTGACAGGAAAACTGTTATTTCTTTATCTAGATAAATGAATGGGCTAAAATTTTGCTATCATTCATCTATTTGCTAATATTTTATATTTATTTTTTTGTACAAAATCCCCCTTGGTAGAATCACAGATTTAGGGAAGAAAGAGGAATCTAGTCAAAATTTTCTTTTTACAGAAGAAACTTAGACCTCTGGAGCTTCAGTGACCATGAAGACTTTTGCGTTTCATTCACCATACAAGCCTATTTATACCTAAATCCACGATAGAGATAGTCACATAGAAAAGTATATGAAATATCAAACTTGGACTTATGATGCTTGAATTTAAATCCTTACTCTAACATCTAGTAGTTGTATGAGTGTGAGAAAGCTCACTAATTTCCTTAAGTCTTAATTTCTTCATATGTTAAATGGATATAATGATAATATAAGATGATATGCTTGACTTTGTTTATTGGGAAAGTTCTATAGAATGGTTCAGAAAAGATATAGAAAATATCTGGAAAAGGAAGTTGTGTTTACAGAGTCAGAATAGAATTCACCAATGACTAGATATGAGAAATTAATTGTATTCCTTCTCAGTCAACTTTGCAGAGTTTTTAGAATGATCTCAGTGTCTATACTGTGTCCTGAACTTTTAAATTTATTTATCAATGATTTCTCAAAGACATATATATGGTAAGCTCACTGAATTTGCACACCATAAATCCAGGAACACCAGATAACATTTTAGAAGAGAGTCAAGAATCAAAACAATCTTGACTGACTAGGGGAAGGGTTAGGTGGCATAGAGGATAGAGTACTGGATGTGGATCCATAAAAACCAGAGTTCAAATCCACATTCAGTTACTTACTAGCTATGTGACCCTGAGCAAGTCTGCCTCTAACTCAGGATTAGTTTATATATCTGTAAAACATGGAGAGGAATAACCCATAACTCCTAGAATTGTTGTGTAATAAAGGAATTCATATTGGTAAGCACTTTATAAAACATAAAATATTGTATAAATGCTGAAGGTGGTTATTATTTTATTATAGCATTGGGATGAATGTAAAAAGTTGAAATTCAATAGGAAAAAACGTATACTTGTGTTATAAAAAACGAAACAATTTTACAAATATGTGATGAAGAGCCATGTTTGTCCAAAAAAGAAAAAAGATATAGAAAATTTAGGAGACTGTTAAGTCAAAATAAGACAGTAGTAAGATATGGGAGAATTGGTTTGGAGCATAGTGATTCACTGAAATATGCCATCTCTCAGGACCGTTTCAAGGTTCCAAGAGCAAGGTTTCAGATAACCTAATATTAATTTGATTTTTATTGTGTATTTAATGTTATTGGTTGAATTAGCATTTGGATTAATACCTCTTTCAATTCAAAGGGATTGAAGTAGTTGTCTAGTACCCAGGGTGACTGTGGAGAGACTGAAATATTTAGATGATCAGGTTTTTTAAAGAGATATTCTACAAAGTTATACAAAGAAAGGGCTATGTAAATCAAAGCAGTGATGAAAATTACAGCCTAAAAATGAAGCCATTAATGCTAAATCAATAGCCAGGGAGAGGTGTATACTCAATATTCCTGAGGGGTTGAGTGTTACATTATTTAGCATGCTCTTCTGCAGAGATATTAAGAGACCTAACTTCCTTGCTTAAATTTTGGGAGAACAAAGCAAATAACATATAAAGCATTTTTCCTTTGTTCTCTGACTCTGATTTTCCTCCATTAGGTTAGGCCATTTGGACTACAGGGGAAATGCCATAATATAAAGGAGATGGATCCTAGAGAAGGAAAAAAGTTAATCCTCATCAATTCTTTTGTTTGTGGCATCAACTCAAAAAGTCACCACTTTTTGGTATTTATTACTTTAGGACAGAATGAGAAATGGTAGCTTTGTCACATGAGGTACAGGAGGTGAGACAGAGACCTGTAATACTAGAAATGTACAGCAGACAGGAAAAAAAAATAAACAAACTCAAATTGAAAAAAACTGCACTAGTCCATATGCCAGGAATGATTTTCCTCAGGGAATTCTCTTTTCTAGAAAAGATACTGTCTTAACACATCACAATGGGTCATTTCTTCTTTCACTGAGGCTCACATTTACATTTCTCAACTAAAGCATCACACAGAGCCTGGTAAGATGCTGTTGTGAAATAAAAAGAGGATAATAATAACACATACATGATAAAGCTGTTGTGAAGATGGAAAAAAAATCTTCAGAAATACATGGAAAATTTCTTTGCAAACCTTAAAGCTCTCTATATATCATGTCTACTACTAGCCTAAGAAACACATTTGGTTGAACTATTGGAATAAAATAGTTTATTTTTTCCAATCTTTCATTTGTAAGTTCTTTCTTTCTGTTAGAACTCAAGCTTTTTTTTAGTCTGTAGTTATCAGAACACAGAGAATAAACCCAGTAATATTTAATAACAAATTTAATGAAGTATCTAAACTCTATCAATGGACAACTAGGTGGTTCAGTGAATAGAGTTCTTGGCCTAGAATCAAAAAGACTCATCTTCATGAGTAGAAATCTAGCCTCAGATACCAGCTAAAATCACTTAACTCTGTTTGCCTGAGTTTTTCCAGCTGTAAAATGAGCTGGACAAGGAAATGGTGAACTACTCCAGTGTCTCTGCCAAGAAAACCCTAAATGGGGCCATCAGGAGTCAGCTACAACTGAAAAAAAAACATAACAACAGCAGCAGTAACACCAAATAATCTGTATCAAATTACTTGCCGTCTCACTGAGGGAGATAATTTAGAAATGAAAATTGAAAAAAAAAAGAAAATTAATATTAAAATGTTTTACATGTAATTGAAAAAATAAAATATTAAAAATTTTAAGGAAGATTGTTTAGCATGTTGTATTTTATTGTATTATATATTGTGTTATATTGTATATTGTAATTTTGTAAATTGTAATACTGTATATTATAATATTATATATTATATGAAGAATTATATAGCATGAATAGAGGAAAAATACATACTTTAATAACATCAAGCATGCATTCTCCTCTCTTTAACTTTACTATAAAATGACTCTCTCAAGCTTCCCTTTCAAATTGTTTTTGTTAGGAAGCAGACTTAAATCAATAGCCTGTATATTCAATGGCAGTACCATGTTTTGTTCATCAGATTTTTAATATTTACTTTGGGTTTACATTTCCCTAAATATCTCAGAGTTAACTATACAGAGTCTTTTTTCCTCTCATCTACTTTGATTATTGAGGTCATTTAAAATAAGTTAGTTTAATTTTTTTTAAAAACTATCTGGGAGTGGCTAGATGGTGCAGTGAATAGAGCCCTGGAATCAGGAGGACCTGAGTTCAAATCTAGCCTCAGACACCTAACACTTACTAGCTGTATGACCTTGGGCAAGTCACTTACCCCAATTGCCCTGCTTTCCCCCCTCCAAAAAGCAAAAAAAAAAAAAATCAACCCAACTATCTGTATATCTAATTTTTGTTATTTTTTTCCTTTAATAGAGTATCAGCAAACACATCTGTTGATGGAAAAATAAGATACTATACAGCCTATGACATCTATACCCTTATGAAATTTAAAGCATTGTTTCAAGGAAAACAAACTTTTCATTGTATCTTTTGCAAGAGAGAACAAGGTGCCAAGTACCGAATAGATCAACTGTGATGGCAAAAGAAAAAAGAAATCAATAGTGATGGCACTACAAATTCGTACTTACTTTTCAGTCGCCTTTCTCTGGTCCCATCCTGCATCAATTCGGCAAATGCAGGGAATAGGATAAAGAGTTGGATAGAATCTGACTAATGATGATAGATGAAGGAAGCTCAGATAAGATTCAGAAAATGAGTAGAGTAGATCTAGTGCTGGGTTTGAAGTGAGTAAAGGTTCAAATTCTGGTTCTGTCACTTACTATCCATGTCAAGTCAAGTCACTTAACCTCTTTGGTCTTCAGTTTCCCTATTTGTAAAATGAGGAGGTTTGACTAGATGACCTCTAAGTTGCCTTCCTACTCTAAATCTTGTCCTATAAGTGAGGAAACTTCTTTTATAGAAATGAATGCATCAACTTTCAGCTTTGGAATCCTTCCTGGGACTTATAAAGTATGACTTGGCCTCATTTCTAAGACTGAAAACTCACCAATCTGCGTACTGCTTCTCACAGCACCAGGGAAGTTTATCTTCTTTGCCAGGGTTTGTACAAACTATGTGAGCCCACTCCCCATGAAAACTAAGGGGATATAAGGAGAATAAGGAGAATGTGTCCTTGAAGAGTTCGAGGGAAATGCTGAAGTATTTGTTACTTCTCTATCATCAATAAAGCAAGCAAATATCCTTTTGTTGAACATAATTTATTGTACTAGATTAAAAAGAACTGGTATATTAGTCCTTGGTGAGTAGTAGTGGGGCTAGAGAGGGTGAGGGAATATCTGGAATGGATACTGGAATTGATCACATTAAAGAAAGATACTCTAAATTCTCAGGGATACCCCTAGAAATTTCAGTGGCAGTGGTGGCAGTATGATGCTAGGATAGTCATCTCCAAGAAAGTCCTGACTAATTTTTATACCCAGAGCTTAGCATATTTCCTGATGTGTAGTGAGAACTCAATAAATGTGCATTTAATATAGAAATGCTAATGCTTCTGTTTTGATAATCATATTATTTATTTTGATTCACCATGGGTGTGGAAAACTGTTCCCTTTCCTTCTGTCACTCTAAAGTTTCGTTCAGTTTTGTCACTCTAAAGTTTACAAAAGTGACAAATTCTCTTTAGAGCAAATGAAAACTAAATTTGGTTTTCAGTAACCTGCTATTACATGTAGGTCTAATACCATCTCTCTTGGAACCTAATGAGGCAATTGCAAATCAATGAACAGTTAACAAAAGGAAGTTTACTTTCCTCAAAAACATTAAGGAAATACAAGAAATCTACAGTGGCATTTATAATCTCTTCACATGATCCTTTACCAGGTTAGCAAGATAGGGCAAACTGACTGGCATGGTGTTCTGAAATTCCCCAAATTAGAGTTCCCCAGATTAAATGTGTGAATATTTATTTTAAAATTTATTCCAGGAAGCTGTATGAACTAAGTGTGACCAGGAAGCTATATGATAATTTAGTACTGGACAGCTTTTTTGCTTTTTGGAGAAAATCAATCTCTGCTTCAGGGGAGTGGTACCATACAACATCCCCATGGAACAAGATATGGAGTGTTATACAAAGGAATTTCCAACACTTTACCACTTTCAGGTATTTTACTGGATAATACTTCTAATAAGACCAACAATAAAAGGAAAAGGGAAAGAAGAGGGGGATGAGTCATCAGAAAGAAGGGGATAGAGAAAAGAGAGGGAGAGAGAGAAAGCAGGAGAAAAGGAAGAGGAGCAAAGAGGGAAGGGGAGAAATGGAAAGGGGGAGGGAAGGTTTAATGGCAAGGGAAATTTGAAGACCTTCCCTGCCCTTAATAGGCCAAATGTAATCATGTGGAGTCCATGGTGGGAGGAACTGGCCAAAAGAATACAACAGGAAAGATGGAGCAGGAAGGTGCAAGGGAGAACATGAGCAGAGCTGGCCACAGGCAGTGCTGAGGCAAGGCAGTTAGTATGAGTAAGAGAGGATGTTTTTGCTTTAGGGAGACTGTTTTGTTTTGAAGGCATGATAGAGGGAAGGCATGGGGATGTTGGTGCTCACTGCATTGGTTATGTTTACCAAGTTCTTGGTTGCTATGATGGATTTGGTTTTCTGGTGTTTGAATAAGTGTTTTGGTTCTGTATTCCATGTGGAGAGTCTGTTACATTTAGGGATTCACAACTATCCCAGCATATTCGTAGCCATTATGGATGCTGTGAATATCACATTGGTGTTATATTGGGTGGGATGGGGGAGGAAGAAGGATGATTGGAGGGAGAGGAATAGAGAGGGATAGGAGAGAAGAAAGTAGAAAAAAGGAAAGAGAGAATGGGGGAGAAAGAGAGAAAAAGAGAGAGGGGGGAAGAGAAAGGGGTGCAGAAGGGAGGGAGAGGGGAGAGAGAACAGAGAGGAGAGGGAAAAATAAGAGAATGATAAAAGGGGGAGAGGTAGAAGAAGAAAGAGGAGGCAAGGGAGGGAAACAGATGGATATCCTATGTTTTATCTCTTTCCTTCAGAAGTTCTAAACTTGAGATCTCAATGATCTCCTCTGAATAATAAGTCTTGTTACATCTTTGCAGATCATGGTGGGTATCCTTATTCAGGTTGGTCAGTGAATGAGAGAAGAACTGGAATATGAGACAGAGTACAGATAATGACACCTCCAGGATAATAGGATATTTTCTTTCTGATATGGAGTGGTAGTGATAAGTATTAAGTAGCATCAGGACAATAGAGCCACAGCAAAGATGATGACACTTTTGGTGTGGTTAATTCCTCATCATGCATCAGGGTCTATTGCACTAAAGTGGGTAATAAGTCATAAACCTCTTGCATGCAAACTGTCCTGATTTCACTTTATAACCAAGGTTCTCCCAACACTACTACCTACTCAATATTCTCCAGGTTTAACCAACAAAACCTCCCCCTCCCTAAGAAGCAGACATAAAATTAAAAAAAAATAATAATAACTCTGACCATACAGAGTTTTCAGTGAAGGAACTGACCCATTCTTCTACATCAAGAAAATAAAGGCTATTTCATCCTTACATGGACTAAGAATTACCTAGGAGACCCTTTTATACATAAATACATACCCACTATAGTTATGTAGAGAGTTTCTATTCTAAAACCCACATGCTATTAGAAAGCAAGGTGCTTTCCAACAACACAACCTTTAATCCCTCAAGCTCTTTCTGAGAAGGAATTGTCTGAATCTTCCCTATGGGAAGGAATTCTGTTAACTATGGTGAAACTTTCCTCTCCAGGGTGTATGGAGGCCTCTGAGGAGGCAAGGACATTGAAGTCAAAGTAATTCTGCTCTGGTCAAGAGATAAGAAAGGTCTAGAGAGGGTCATCTAAAATAATGTCCAAAAATAATTCATTCTTATTATTTGTTTTTTCCCCTGGAGATTGGATTTTAGAAACAACTAAATCAGAAAACCTTCCCAGAGCTGCATTGATTAATGAAACGTGACTTCTGGATGTCTATACTTCTAAAGGATTCAGGTGCATAATGACAAAATTGTTGGTTAGCAATATTGAATCTCTTTCCTTGAAACTGAAAAATGGTGTTTTACTAGTTAGGAAGAGATTAAGGATCACTTAATTTAGGCGAGTGCTTCAAATGGCAGAAGGACCCCAGTCGGTCAGGAATAGAGGATTTGGGGGAATATGGCCTATGCCTAAAACAACATGGAGTCACTACACTATGGTCTATATTTCAATGTATATTCTCCAGCCTTCACTGTTTTTTCCAGTGGCTCCAACCTGATATTTTTGATGGGTACAATTGTATATAGTGGTGGGCATTAGCAAAATTCTTTCATTGGACTTGATCCCAAAGGGTAGAGCCTTTGATTTATCCAGTTCTGGGGCTCTGCAGGCCCCCACATCATTGATGAGATTCATGGATACTGCTCAGTAATTAGTGTAGATGAAGATCTTCTCTGCCTTATCTCTCAAGGCTATCTCATATTCCAGCCATGTAGCTTAGAGCTTAGTCTACTTGCCAACACTGTCATTAACTTGGGTTTTTCCTAATACTAAATTAGTGGCTGCTAAAGTTCAACTGTGTATTCCGTTTTTAACTTACGGTAACTTCTTTCCTTTTTCATGATTCTATTACTTTATTTTTTTCTTTTTCAAAAAAATAATTTATTTTTAGTTTTCAACATTCATCTTGACAAGATTTTGAGTTTCAAATTTTCTCACCATTTCTCTTCTTCCCCCACCACAAGGTGGTGTGCATTCTGGTTACCCTTTCCCCCAGACTGACCCCTCTTGTATCACACCCCCTCTCTTATCCCCTTCTCCCTTATTTTCTTGTAGGGCAAGATAGATTTCTCTACCCCATCATCTGTATATCTTATTTCCCAGGTCCACATAAAAACAATTTTAACACTTTAAAACTTTGAGTAACAAATTCTCTCCCTTCTTCCATCCTCACCCACCCTCATTGAGAAGGCAAGAAATTCAGTATAGGTTATATATGTGTAGTTATGGAAAACACTTCCACAATAGTCATATTGTGAAAGACTAACTAAATTTCCCTCCATCCTATTTCACCCCCCACTTACTCCATTTTCTCCTTTGACCATGTCCCTTTTCAAAAGTGTTTGCTTCTGACTATGCCCTCCCCCAATCTGCCCTCCCTTCTATCACCCTTCCCTTATGTCCTTCTCCCCTTACTTTCCTGTAGGATAAGGTACCTAATTGACTGTGCATGCTATTCCTTCTTTAAGCCAAATTCAATGAGAGAACATTCACTCATTCCCTCTCACCTCCCCACTCTTCTCCTCCATTGTGAAACCTTTTACCTGCATCTTTTATATGAGATAGTTTATACCATTCTATCTCTCCCTTTCTCCTTCTAATATATCCCTCTCTCACCTCTTAATTTTATTGGTTATATATCATCTCTTCATATTCATCTCATCCTGTGCCGTCTATGCATGCATGCATGTATGTATATATGTATGTATGTATCTGTCTATCTATCTATCATCTATCTATCTACTGAGGGTGGAGCCAAGATGTCAGCGTAAAAGCAGGAACTTGCTTGAGCTCCCATTCCAACCACCTTCAATATCTATTTAAAAAATGACTCTACACAAATTTTAATGCTAAAGAATCCACAAAGTGACAAAGAGAAACGAATCTCCCACTAAAGGCAGCCTGGCAGCTGCCAGGAAGAGTCTAATCACACTGGCCTGGGAGCATAGCACAGTTCTGTGTGAGCCTCAGGGGCCCAGACCAATAGCATAGACAGACCAGAGCAGACTTCAGGAGAATGAATCACTGGCAGCTGTGGCAGTTTTCAGATTTCTCAACCCATAAACTCCAAAGAGAAGATAAACGGTCATTGTGGAACTCTGCTGGAACTAGGTGAGACAAGAGAGGTGTCCAGCCCCTGCCCCCAGGCTGGTGGAGAAGGCAGAAGGCTGCAACTGCTGCGACTGTGGCTGCTTCTAGCTCCAGGTCTAGAGATAGTCAGGAAACCAAATGACTTTCCAGAGGAAAATTGCAGGAATCACTTTGCTGCTGCTGAGGCAGCATTCTCTTGCTTTGCCTTGCTTGGATCTGGGTCTCAGATCTGAGTGGTGGTACTGGGGTGAGGTGTGCTGGCATGGCAGAGCTTGTTAAGAGTGTGGAGAAAAACTCCTCCTCACAGTTCTGGGGCAGGTGCCTGGAAGAAACTGTAACAACAGCAATGCAAAATCCCAGAAATTTGGGCCACAGCACTCTCCACTCTGAAAGCAGAGTTATACCATGGCAAAGAGCTCAAAGGTCAAGTAATTGACTTGCAAGATGAGACAACAGTGGAATCACAAACAGATTATTAGAACCATCTTTTGGGAAAAAAGAGGATCAAAACATAGAACCAGAAGAAGACAACAAAAACAAAACTCCTGCATCAAAACCTCCAAGAAAAATATGAATTAATTGCAGGTCATGGGGGAGCTCAAGAAGGATATTGAAAATCAAGTAAGAGAAGTAAAGGAAAAGTTGGGAAGAGAAATGAGAACCATGCAAGAAATTCATGAAAATTGAGTCAACAGCCTGACTGAAGAAAATAACACCTTATGTATCTATCTAACTAATTATCTATTTCTTCCAACTACCCTAATACTGAGAAAAGTCTCATGAGGTACAAATATCATCTTTCCATGTAGGAATGTAAACACTTCACTTTTAATAAGTCCCTTATGATTTCTCTTCCTTGTTTATGTTTTCATGCTTCTCTTAAGTCTTACATTTGAAAGTGAAATTTTCTATTCAGCTAGGGTCTTTTCAGCAAGAATGCTTGAAAGTCCTCTATTTCATTGAATATCTATATTTTCCCCTGAAGTATTAAACTCAGTTTTGCTGGGTAGGTGATTCTTGGTTTTAATCCTAGCTCATCTGGCCTCTGGAATGACATATTCCAAGACCTCTGATCCCTTAATATAGAAACTACTAGATTTTCTATTTTTCTGACTGTGGCTCCATTATACTTGAATTGTTTCTTTCCGTCTGCTTGCAATATTTGCTCCTTGACCTGGGAAGTCTAGAATTTGTCTACAATATTCCTAGGAGTTTTCTTGGGGGGATTTCTTTCAAAAGATGGCCAATGGATTCTTTCCATTTCTATTTTACCCTATGGTTCTAGAATATCAGAGCAGTTTTCCTTAATAATTTGTTGAAAGATGATGTCTAGACTCTTTCTTTGATCATGGCTTTCAGGAAGTTCAATAATTTTTAAATTATCTCTCCTGGATCTTTTTTTCAGGTCAGTGGTTTTTCCAATGAGATTTTTCACATTGACTTGTATTTTTCATTCTTTTGGTTCTGTTTTATAATTTTATTTCTCATAAAGTCCTTAGCTTCCATTTGCTCCATTCTAATTTTGAAGAAATTGTTTTCTTCAGTAAGCATTTGAACGTCTTTTTTTTTTTTCATTTCTATAATTCTTCTTTTTAAGGGATTCTTCTCCTCGTTGACTTTTGGACCTCTTTTGCCATTTGGGTTAGTCTATTTTTAAAATTATTTTCTTCAGTATTTTTGGGTATTCTTTAGCAAGCTGTTGACTCATTTTTCATGATTTTCTTCCATCACTCTCATTTCTCTTCCCATTTTTTCCTCTCCTCTTACCTGATTGTCAAAATCCCTTCTGAGGGCCAGCTAGGTGGTACAGTGAATAGCGCACTGGCCCTGGAGTAAGGAGAACCTGAATTCAAATCCAGCTTCAGACACTTAACACTTACTAGCCTTGGGCAAGTCATTTAACCCTAATTGCCCTGCCTTACTCCCTCCAAAAATCCTTTTTGAGCTCTCCCATAGCTTGTGACCAATTCATATTTCTCTTGGAGGCTTCTGATATAAGAGCTTTGACTTTGTTTTCTTCTTCTGGTTGAATGTTTTGGTCTTTGTCACCAAAGTAAGATTCTATTGTCTGACTATTTTATGCAGTTTGCTCATCTTCCCAGTCAAATACTTGATTTTCTAACTCCCTGTCAAGGCAAGAATCTACTTCTGGTTGGGGTTGGGGGTGGATGTACTGTCCCAGGTTTTTGGGGTTTTGTATCAGCAACTAAATCCCCCACTATCTGTGAGCCCAGAGCTCTGGAAGTAGCAACAGCAGCTGCTCAGCACCTCAGTAGCCCTGGGGCTGGGGCTGAAGCTAGACCATGCACTCCTCTTTCACCCAGGTCCCACAGAAGTCCCCCACTCACCTTCCACACTGTTCTTAGTGTTTGTGGGTCTAGAAGTATGGAAATCGCAACAGCTGGCAGTGATTCAGTCCCCTGAGGCCTCTTCCAGCTCTGTTTGTGCTCAGTGCAGCCCATTCCAGACTGTACTCTGCACCCAGCTTAGTGTGATATACCCTTTCTGTTGGCCTTCCAAGTTTTAGTGTGGAAATATGTTTCACTCTGTCATTTTGTGGGGTCTGCAGCTGTTTAGAGTCATTTTTACAGGTATTTGTAGGGCATTGGGGGCAAGCTCAAGCAAATCCCTGCTTCTACTCTGGTATGTCAGCTCTGCCTGTCTATGCCTTTCTTATAGTAGATGGAAGAATTGTTCGGTATGTCAGCTCTGCCTGTCTATGCCTTTCTTATAGTAGATGGAAGAATTGTTCAACTAAGTAAAATGATTATTCCTCCAAACCCAAGTGATTAGACACGGGCCCATTGGACCAATGAGAGGGAAGGGATTGATCAAATTCCAAGGACAGCTTTGTTACCTTTCAGGTAAAACTTATACCTGTTGTGGGTAAATTAGACAAGCCTGTCCAGCCACACCTGCTTTCTCTGGGTAAACATCTCTTCCAATTGGAAACTCACCTTTAGCAAGTTAGGAACTTCCTTCTACATTCTTCCACTCACCAAATTTCTCAAAAGTCAAATTTATTCATATTTTTGATACTGATTTCATTATCAATAGTAGACTTCATACAAATCTTAGACCATCCCATGCTAGGACTGTTGTAAAGGGGTACAGATTGATTTCTGAGCTATCTTACAGTCAGTCAATTGAGTACAATTTATTTAACACCTGCTATGATACAGGCATAGTACTAAATGTTTGGGATACAAAAAGACAGGAAGGAAGGAGGAAGGAAAAGAAATTTCTATTCCAAGGTAGCTCATAGTCTAATGAGGAGCAGAATATGCAAACAAATTTTGGATAAATAAATTTTGAACAAATAAGATCCCAGCTCTGACATTCTTTGATTCTGGTGTGCCATTGTTTTTCCTCAATACTCACTAAGGGCAGAACTATGTAACACAAACAAACAAACTTTAATAGTTCCCATCACTTCAGGATCAAAATAATTCATCCAGATGCAGAATAATATCCCTCTCTATCAGAGTCAATAACTCACATGCCCATTTTCACATGTACCACTTTTGACCTTTGCTCAAATCCCTCCATCACTGGGAACACCAAGAATGACAGTGGGTACTTGGGTAGTCATGTCATTATAGAATCTGAAAATAGAATGAGGCCTTGAGAATCATTTCATGTAACTTCATTTTGAAGAAGAATCACACCTATAGGGACTCTAACAAGCAACCACTCTGTTTCTTTCTGAAGATCTATAATGAGTGGAGTAGTTGATTCCTTTGTATATATTTCTAATTATTAGAATGACATTTATCTTCTGTGTGACACCCACCTATTGCCCATTTCTGCCTGACAGATGTGCAGAACTAGTCTGATCTACTTTCTGCATGGCAGCCCTTAAATACTGGAAAGAAACTAATCTCCTTCCACTTGAGCTCAAGTTTTACATTATTTAAAATAGTCACAGTTCCTTCACTAGTCCAAGCATAACAACTTTCTCTTGCTTTATCATCCTATTGGTTTTCACATGAATATATTCAAATGTGCCAATGTTCTTCCTAAAATGTAGGCAAAGAAGTGATCATAAGTCCAGATGTGGTGCTACCAGGGCATGGTAGTATTTGTACACTTGAAATCAATCAGAGATTTTCAGTTTCAGACCTTTAAGCTGGCTGAGGTAGAAATTAGCTTTCTATATTTTGAAAAAATGTTAAAAGCTAACCTTTTTCAAGGTTTAGAATTTTATTTTTCCCCTCCCATCTTAATTCTGCAGAATCAAGGAACATGAATGTCAATTTCAAAACTTTCCTCGGATATACTTAATACGTTTGTTATGTAATGTGACATCAACATTTTAAATCCTGCTGCCCTAGAAAATGGCCGCACATGTAAAGATAATTTAAAAACTAATGACCACATTTGATGAAGATGATAGTGGTTAACAGCCAAAAGAAATCTGGTTAAGGAAACCTAATGATTGATACTGAGCTATGGTCATTCCAAAGGGGAAAAAAAAAGGAAGGAAACACATTACACGTAGTTAATGTCATGCTCTCTTGCTCCAAAACAAGATTTTAGTATTTTACTTTTCCATGATCAAGGCTTTATCTTTACTTGATCACGAGCCAAGAAAGTGTGCTTCTAATACATTACATATGGTCCTGTATCCTTAGGGCTTATATTGTTCTTATTTTCTAAAACTTTAAGCCTTAAACTATAGTTTACGTATATTATCTCATTTGATCCTCAAAACAACTATATTAAGTAAATAGTTCATGTGATATTGTATCCATTTTACAGAAAAGGAATGTGAGATATGAGGAAGTACTTTGATCAAGTAATATAGCCAGTAAGTGTCAGGGTAAGTGTCCAACTCTAAACTAAGTATTCTTCCCATTGTTTTACAGGTTAAATAATTGCTTAATACTTCCAAATTCTCTTATTTCATAATGTGATACATGAGAGAAACATAGTAAAGTTAGAATTTTTAGAAAAAAACGTAGCCATGATCATCCACTTCAATTCAGTTCTGATGGCATATAATGGGTGATGAAATTGGAGTTTGAGTTCTGGCCAGTGCTCCCAGACTTAAATTAAATGATAAATAAACAAGAACTGTTAAACTATCTACTAGGTGCCAAGCATCATGCTAGAGACTGAGGATACAAAGGGTGGGGGGAGAAAGAGATTTGCCTTGAGGAGCTTACATTCTATCAAATGAGACACAACACACACACACACACACACACACACACACACACACAATGTAGACAGAATATTTTGGAGGGAAAAAAGTATTTGAGCGTAGTGGTAAGAAAAGAGCATTATATTACAAGATGATGTTTAAGTTGAGCTTAAAGGGAAACTAGGAGCTCTAAGGACAGAGATGAATCCAGAATGCATTCCAGGCATGGGGGGCAGGTGCATAGAACTTGTGTATATATCAACCATAACTATTAATTCATTTGTTCATGTATTCACTCATTCATTAGAATTTAGCATGCATTTATTAATCTTCTTTTAGGTACAAAGCAATGCACTAGATGTTGGTGTTAAAAAGATCAACATAAATCAGTCCCTGCCCTCAACTTTAGATTCTACTGGAAATAATGAGTATAAATTGAAAGTATATGTAAAGTGTACAGACACGCACACACACACACACACACACACACACACACACACACCACATACACACATTTGTATCAATGTATCTATTTATCATCTGATAATGAACTTAATTGGGAATAGAATGTTATATAGCTGAAAATAATGGTCCCCACACTTGGCATTTTTTTTTCTTATAATAAAAATTTCATATGAACAGCAATTTAACCAGACAGGAGACACTGTTCATAAGATTTGAATGTGGGAGACCTGAATTAAAATCTAGCCTCAGGAATTTACTAGAAGCATGACCCTGAGTAAGTCACTTAACTGCTATCTGCTTCGGTTTGTTCCTCTGTAAAATTGGAACAATATTAGTACCTATCTCCCAATATTGTGATGATCAAATGATATATTTGTAGAGAATTTTGTTTAACAAAGTGTTATTATATAAATATTAGCTATTATTAATCTATTTCATTTGCAATAGTAAACACAAAATTGCAGATCCTTGAAGTAGCAATATATTCTGTCACCAAAATGTGGAATAAATCCAAACTGGGAAAGGATGGAGGCAAAAAGATCAGTTAGTAGGTGATTATACTAGTCCAAGCAAAGAAATGATAAGAGCTTCCACAAGTCTGAGATTAATAGTATCGAAAAGAGACAAATAAACATTTGAAAAGAAAAATAAACATAGTACAAAGATCAGTTCAAAGTAGTGAATGAAGGAGATGGAGAATAGTTGAAATAAGAAGGATTTTGTGTGTGAATAAAGGGTATGGTGGTTTAGAAAATATATCTGTTGTTGAATAGTAGTTCAAGCAATCATCATTAAAGAATTTGGGAAATAGTGATCTCTAGGTAGTATGGTTGGTAAGGAACCACTTGGTGAAGAATAATTTCATTTCATCCCCCCACCTTTTTTTGAACAGCATAACTACTGTGGCATAGTGGATAGTCTAGATCAGTGGTTCTCAACCTGTGGGTCGCCACAATTTGGGGGTCGACCAGGGTCGCCTAAGACCATCAGAAAACACATATTTCCAATGGTCTTAGGAACCAAGTCCTGTCTCCAGGTGGGTCCACCCACACGCAGATACACCCACATACGAGTATTAAAGGGTCGCAGCATTAGGAAGGTTGAGAACCACTGGTTTGGATGCTAGTAAGAGGGGTTGAATTCCTGCCTCTTATTATGGCTGGGTAACCCAAGGCAAATCACTTAACTTTTCACCGCCTAGAAAACTCTAGAAGAACAGCTTTGCAAAAACAGTTGTAAAGCTGCAGGGATAAATGAAGTTTCCTCATTAGAAATTCCCTACACCAATGAAATCACTAATTTGGGTCAAAGGGAAAAAAAGTATAACCAAAAAAAAAAAAAAGAACAGTTAAACAAAAGACAGAATTAGTGTGGTAGATCAAGTATTATTTAGATAGAGGCAGGCAGGTTGCAAAATGGATAGAGTATCAGGCCAGGAGTTAGGAAGTTTTGATTCAAATCCAGTCTTAAACACTTACTCTCTGTGTTACCTTGGGCAAATTATTTAACTTCTGTTGTGTCTGGTTCCTAAACTGTAAAGTGGGGAAAATAGTAACACCCAACTCCTTAATAATAACACGATGCTTGGCATATTGTATGTTCTACATAAATGCTAACTATAAAGCATACTAAGATTCATCCAAGCTTTGGACAAAGTCCTGACATCCTCTTGGAAAAAAATGGAGAGATATAAACTAGAGAATGGTGAAGTTAATAGACTGAATGATGAGACTCAAGGTGGTCATTAATGGATGAATGTCATAGATTGGTCTTTAATGAAATTCTATCATGATTTTTCCTTGGTCCACTATTTTTCAAATTTTTTATAAATGTCAAGTAAATGCAACGATAAAATTCTTCTAAAAGTTAGAGCTGACTCAAAGCAGAAGTGATAGTTCTAACTTGATGGGAGAATTTCCAAAAATATGTTGACAAATGGAATGCTGAGCTAAATCAAATATCATTGCCATTATTATCACTATCAACAGCAATAAGAAAAACTAACATTTATATCACGCTTACTATGTACCAAAGACTGTGCTGAGAAATTTCTAATCATTGTCTTATTTGACTCTCACAAAAGCCCTGAGACTTAGGTGCTGTCATTATCCTTATGTTAGAGATGAGAAAACTCAGACAAACAGAGGTTAAAAGCAGGGTCTCATAGCTAGTAAGGCTCTGAGGCCAAATCACATAGCTAGTATTTTAATCTCACATCTTCCTGACTCCAGACGCAATATTACATCCTTATTGCCACCTAAACACCCCATATAAAATAGAAAAGTGTACATAATAGAAATAAATTTTTAAAATTACACTTGGTGGGTCAAAATAAACTTGATAGCATATACTGCAAATTTAATATAAATTAGTAAGTATGGCATTGCAAACAATAAAAAGTACTATAATAATTAGCAAGATTTTACATGGCACTTTAAGGTTAGCAAAGTGTTTTACATAGGTTACTTCATTATGTCCCCACAGGTCTAGCAGATTGATATTATTATCTCAGTATCACAGATGAGGAAACCGAGGCTTAGAGATATTAATTGACCTGCCTAAGGCCAAATAGCTAGTTATGTCTGCAGTAGGATCTGGTCACTACCTTGATGCCTCAGTTGCCTTTGCTAAATTAACAGTAGCAATGTCTAGATGTAGTTGGATGATCATTTCTCAATAATATTCCCTAATAAACCCACCTGGAGAAAAGAAAAAAAAAAAGGATACACAATGGAAGTATCTCCATTTGATGGTGACCAGGAAGAAAGGAGGATTAGGAATCTTGCCATATATAATGAGCTAAAGGGACTAGTGATGTTTAGTCATGAGAAGACAGGAGTACATGATAACAATATTCAAGTATTCAGACTGCAAGTAGAAGGGATATTGTATATAAACTGCTTGGACCCATGTTGTAGAAATAAGTGGAAGAAGAAATAATAGGAGGAAGAATGTTAACAAGAAAGGCAGATTTAGGCCACCTGTAAGAAAAAAAAATACACACACATATATGCATACATACAAATATACATATGCACATACACATACACATATACAGAGATATTCATATGTGTATGTATGTATATCTATCTATCTATCTGTCTGTCTCTATATCTATATATGTGAACTTTTTGAAAATTAGAACTGTCCATAAGCGCAATGGTCTACCTTAGGAGGTAGTATATACCCCCATACTAGAAGGATCCATCAGAATCTGGACAGGGTTGAGATTGTTGAAGAAAGTATTATTGGTAAGATAGAAGTTAGATGATAATCTTTGAGTTCCTTCTAAACTGATATCCTGTAAAAGAGAAAGAAAAATTAGGAGGTTACCCTGTAAATTATTTGACAAGTGTGCATGCAGAGTTTTAAGTGACAGTGAAGATGCTATCATGGATAAATGGGTTATAGGGAGTTAAAGATGTAAGATTCAAAATTGAGAAAAATGTCAGAGACAGAGATAAGAGATTATCACATTATTATCATTTTGTTAAAAAATCAAAATATTTTATACCTTTATCTCCCAAAGTGCAAAATCACAAATTGGTCCTCCAGTTTCTGAAAAGCTTTTTAACTTCCTAAATAATTCACATTTAAACATTGCCTCCCTATCTTAAGTAACTCATGATGTTCTCTATAGGTATTGACTATCACCAAAATCGGTGCCCGAAATGTAACTTCTGTTCAGAGTGTAGATACCAATGACCATAATTACCATGATAGAACTATGAAGGTAGAAGAGTAGGGAGAGAGGCAAGCAGTTCTATGGTTTCAGTGATCATCCCAGCCATGATACAACTGCTGATGGGGCAGAAGTCACACTGGAAGCTGTTCAGACTAATTTTTTTTCTTTCCTAGACCATAGCATCTTAGGCTCAACATCCTTCCTGTGTGTTAAAAGGACTTTGGAACCTCTTTAAACATGGATTTTATTTTCCATATTGTTTCTTCTCTATCTTTAATATAGTGGGCAATGAATCAATAAGCTCCAGGGGAAAGATAGCCCTTTAGAAAAAAAGTTCTAAATAGAACTGATCAGCTGAGCAATGCATAATTCTCTCAATCTAAAAAATGATTGATTTTTGTACTTTAACTATAATCTTCCCTTGCAGAGGGATTCATTTTCATTTAAAGTTTGAAACTTTGCAAACAAGAACCATAAACAAATGAAAAAGATTCTAAAAGATTCACAAATTAAGTCACACAGAGTGGCAAAAAGGTAACGTTTTTAAGCTTCAGGACGAAAAGCTGTCAGTTGTCAAAAAAAGCACAGGAAATCCACGCATTCATTCCTATATTTGGTCATACACTCATCAATTCATTCTTTTGTAGCCAAGTCTTATAAGTAATAACAATCTCAGACTGTACTGGACCAGACATTTCAGAGAGAAACTCTGGGAGGCCATGCGTCTGGAATTATTGAAGGGGAGTTCTGGGAAGGTGAACAGAAGGTGTAAATTTTGAGAGAAGTAGGCATATTGTACATATTGAGTGAGTGATATGGCTTTAGTGGAGTTGGTCTCTCCACATGTGTTTCCTCTCCAGTACTTGGACACAGAAGGTCTGTGGCAACTGCAGAATATAAAGGTGCTGCAATGGGTGTTGAAGACTAGATTTGGATTACATTAGATGTCCTTTCACCCATTTCCCCATGACTTGGGACCACGTGGTAAGGATTTGATTAACTGTGCTCCCTGGCCCCCATTTAAGGAAGATCCTGCCTATTTCCTGCAGTCAGAAACGTTTGTTGTCATACCTTCAGTTTATACTGATCATTTTTCCCTCCAATGAGTATTATTTTCACTCTCCTCTCCTGATTTTATTCTCCTTTATATATAAAACACATTTAGCATTCTAGACTTGCTTACATCATTATTTGGTGAGCATTTGGGGAAGTATAGAGGTATAGTGTGTCTGGAATAAGGGTAATTTCCCATCCTGAGCTCATGTTGGCACGGAAGTGGACCTTCGACAGGAACACAGCATTTCCTAGGAACTTATCAACAATGATGGTAACAATGTTTTAACCACTCTAAGATTGTGAGAAATGAAGTCCAGAGAGCATGATTTTGAATGCAAACCTGAATTCTCTTGAGGCAGCATACTATTTTAAGGTACCCAGTAGCCAAGGAGAAAAAGATTTAGAGGAGAGAGATTTTACCACCTAAGTTCTCCTTTGTTAATCTGCCTTTGATGCACAATCTTGTGCTTTCCTGGTGGACTAGGGAAAACACTGCATGGAAATTCCATATGGTATACATGGATTTCACAAATGCTTGCTCTGAGAACACAACTTTTAAAAACTTCTATTTGGTGAACTAGACATAATATTGACTTCGATGTATGTATGAATACAGCACGTGAGTTCTAGTCCTAGATCAAAAAATGAGGCATGATGGGAAAACTCAGGAGACCAGATATTAAATGCAATCATTCTTACCCATGTGAGTATGTTGGTGGCAGCTTGTCAGCAGTGTGTTGCTGGTAGTGATGAGAAAGGTGGCCCGCCCCACTTCACAATGATTCTCTCCTTAATGGTAGCTGTCGAGCCTGGGCTGGAAGCAGGTCTGGTGGTTTAGTTGGGAGGGGGCAATACTATTCCCAAAGTTCTTGGGTTCAGAGTCTTGGGTTATCTCCACTGAGAACTGAGAAGAAATTGTGGTCAAAGCAATGGTTGTAGTTCGATTTGCATGGCACATGCAACCCCTTTTCTCTACCTCAGGGTGCCTTGCTAACAATTGACGGCTGATGTAGACACAGAATAAATCCATCTGTAGGCCCAGAAAATACTCAATTTCTCATGAATGTTGAGGAATTTTCTTATAATTTTACAAAGTTTAAATGAGTACTGAATCAACTCCAGAGGATAGTAGTATTTTGGTAATTGAGTAAAAAGGCAGGTGAGAACACACAGGACACATCACTTGACTGTCTGAGTGTATCAGACCCTAAATCTCTGTATGAAAATAGCAAATCACTTTAGGAGTAGACCAGTTGAATAGTAAAATGGTCATAGTTTTGAGAACTGCAACAAAAACCAGAGGAAGAACTAGGAGCCATCACATGGATAAGAAACAATAGATCAGGTCAAAACTATTGGACAAATAGCTCTTGAGCAAATAGCTCATCCATCCAAGAACAGATAGACATAGGCATTGTTGAAAAAAATGCAGACAGAGAATCATCCCAGAGAAGAAGAAGCATCACAAAACATGGTAAATCATGGGAGAGAGAAGTGTCAGATGTCTTAAGAGTGGGATAGAATCTGGGAGCTAAGCTGAATATATTGCCTGACTAAAAAAACTGCATTTGGGGGAAATTATGTGAGGATACTACAAAGAGAGATGACACTCCCAGTACCTAGAGTTGAAAGTTAAACTTTGGCAAAGGTTTATTCTATACAGGTACCTCATTACTTTTATAATATAGGATTAAGCCCCCACTTCAGATGGATGCTCTGTGTATTTATGGAATAGAACATTCTAGGCTTTTTTGGGGGGATGTTTTATACCAACAATTCCATTTGCATCAAGTTTAGTCTGATAATTAAAGGAATGGACACTGGTTTATGTGCATGAGCTGAAGCAGAAAGAGTAACTACCACCAGTTGGTTACCTCTAGAAATTTGTGACTAGTAGTTGCCCTAATAAGGACTCCGTCTACTAGTCTCCAAACTTTGAATGAGAATTGGGGAGTTGTCTCCAAAAAGCATCCCAAATGAATTTTCAAACTGAGTATCTGAGGACAATCACATTGTTCTCCATGTCATAATAAATGAGAGTAAAAACAGTGAAAATAGAAACAAATACTAAGTTTCTGGTTTGACTCTCTGCCATTCCACTACTGTGCAAAGATAGCTAAGAAGAAAGGAAGAAAGGAAAACAGAAAGGAGTGTCAGAAAATTTTCTCTTTGCTCCATTTTCCAAATAAAGTTTTGTCTACAATATGCTGTTAGTAGGTGGACAATTAAGAATATTTCATATTTATTGTTCTTTTTAATGAAGGTATAGCAGATTAAATAAAGAGTTTAATGGCAGGAAGATTAGATTCCAAAATATTAATTTATTGGTGTGATTATGAGAGAAACATTTATTTACCTTTTCTCTGCTGTAGTTTTCTCACTTGTAAAGTTAAAAACAAAAATTAAACAAAACCCCACTCATTATACTTGTCTCAGAGTATTAGTTTGAGAGTCAAATAAGACATTTATATTGCTGTAATAGGAGTAATAATAATTATGACAGTTATTATTATCACCATCATAACCTTCATTATTACTTTACCACTGGTATCCTTAAGGTAATGGGAGAAATTAAGGATGGTCTCCATCATGTTGGGTGGATACCATGAAGTGAACTTTCAGGAAGATGTGGACAAACATCTCACAAGATCTAGAGGCATGGATAACTTTTCATTCTTCATGGTAGAAAGAACTTTGAAATTAATTAAATCAGAAACCTCTTAAAGTGTCATACTTTAATACATTAGGTATAATATTTATATAATGCTTTACGTATAGTTCAATTCTATATGTGTATGTGTAATGTATGTATTATTTCATTTGATTCTCACAACAGCACTATGAAATAAGTAGGTGCTTTTGTCTTCATTGTTTTATATACTGGAAAACTAAGGCTGAGAGAGGTTAAAACCAAACAACTAGTTGAGTCATTGCGTCTTCTTTATCCCGAATCTAGAACTGTATCCATTAGCTACACGAATTGCATGGGCACAATGCATACTTATATACATAAACACATATACACACAAACATGTATATATGTATATACATGTGTTTGTGGCAGTATATTATTGAGAAATGCTCTTTAAAAAATGTGATCCAGTGCTTTGAGATCACCTTGTTTATCACCAAACCATTATTATTCCAAGTGAGGAGAAAAGAAAGACATTTGGATAATGACTTCTTTCAGTCCACTCTTCCATCTGTGTTAGTAATTTAACTGTAGGATTTCAAACTGCAAATGTGTATCACTTGTACTTCAAATGCAGCAAAGTAATAGCTATATTTTATTGGATTAATTGGATAGTCTTATCCATTCCAAATTTTTTTTTCTCCTTAGCTGTCAGATACATTTAGGTAGACTGTAAATAATTCAGTATTATTTGCAAATAAGACTGTTCTCAGATGAACAGAGTGGAAATTGCTGAGAAACAGACATGTGTGAATTGTGAGGCATGGATAGCAAATGCAGAAGGTAAAAAAAATCATAACTAACAGAAGTAATCTAATATTTAATGCCTTCCACAGGCACGTGCAAAATAATTATTTTAAAGGCACCTTTCTCTTGGTTTTATTGTGTGTTAACTTTATGTAGTGAACAGATGTGGCCACAAACGTTGTGTTTGGCAGGAGGCAGATGCCAGCCCCTGGAATACATGCCCTATACCAGAAGCAACATCTGCATCGATGGCAGGACTCCATTCTTGAATATGCTTGTGGCTATACAGTGGCCTCTGGAGATATTTTATGATTAGTCTGCTGCAGAGTTGACTTGAGTGTCTTGTTGTCTCGGTAACCATTTTCCCTTGACTTTCCTTTTGATTCTTATACATCTGCTCTGTGATACACAATATTTGAGAACCTACCCCCACCTAATTTCATACCATAAAACATATGACAGATGACTATTGTAGAGTAGGGTATTATTTTCTGGTGTTACAAGCTATTTTTTGCCTGTCCTCCTACAACTGTATCAAACAGCAGGGCCTGTTCTCTCAAAAAAGAGTGTTTGGCTTATGAAAAAGTCCCAGACTGGAATGAAAGCTCAATAATACATCTATATTCATGGGGAGTTTTTAAAAGTCAAAAGAGAGCCAAGCAGTTTATTCTGCCCATCTAGCCTTGCCAAATTGGGAGGCTTCCCCTGCCCCATCTACTTAATATTTATCATTTTAACATCTCCTTGTAGATGCCAGATCCCCCAGGCAATAAAAACTCAGAATTTTTTTATTAAGAAAAAAATACTTTAGGATGTGACTTTATTAAATTCTCATGCCTATAATTAATTGAGTCACATCTTTGAGGCTGCCCCTCTGGCTACTTAAAAATACCATGTCTCAGGTTTGCCAAAAATTAAGCCAGTCAACTATTGGCCCTTCCTCAAGTGCTTAGTAGAGGTGTCAAATTGGCTGTATATAAAGTTCTCTCCTTATTCTATTCCGACTAGCTTCGTTATTATTCCTGTAGCTATGGGGTGACATAATAAAATTGTTTCCTCTTCCTATTTTTATTTCTTTCCCCCAAAATGTTAAGGTTTATATTCACTTGACACTATTATACTTCAAGGCTAAGGAGATGAAATTTAAGAAACAATTGCAAAGTTGTCCTTGCTGTTTAGTTGTTTCCCATTGTGTCCAACTCTTTGTGACCACATTTGGGGTTTTCTTGGCAAAGATAGTGGAGTGAACTTCCATTTCCTTCTCCAACTCATTGTACAGATGAGGAAAACAAAGTAAATTGCATTAAGTGACTTTTCCGGGGTCACACAATTAGTAAGTGTCTGAGATTGGATTTGAGCTCAGGTCTTCCAGACTTCAGACTGAGGCCTTTATCTACCATGCCACCTAGCTGACCTGCAAAGTTGTACACAGGTACAAATATACATATATGGTTAAAATAAAATCCTTTTTGATGTTTTTCTCACACTAGTCATTCTATCTAAAGACACTATGATTTTTCAATGGGTAGTTCCCAGGACTGGAATCCTCTCCTTCCTCACCTCAATATACATATTGATTCACTCTCAAATACAATAAACAGTCAGTTCCTTAACCTCCTCAACTCCCATGAGCTACTACTTCTCTAGCCCACCTTAGCCACTGACCAAGATGGTCACTCCCTTAACTTTGTCATCATCTGCAAATGTATCACCTCTATGTTCAAGAATTCTAAAATCTTTTTAACCAACCATAACTACTAACTTTCCCCTCTCCTTCTGCCTTACCTTACAAAACCTTATTTTTCATTTGCATCATAACCTCCAATCTATAATTCCTCAGTTCCCTTCTGGATTATCTTCCCTTCACTATCCCTTCTCTCCTCTTCCCCCTGTAGTCAAATAATTCATTTATACACTGTACTCTTCTCTTAATCCTTAGTCTGTCTATCATATTGCCAATTATGCCCAGCAAAGCCTCAGCCTTGGATCACTTGCACTATTCATAGACTTCATTCCAACATATGTACTACTGAATGAAGGTGAAGAAAATCATGCAGCTTTTCTGACTGGGTCCATTAGAGATTTATGTTGCATAACCTTAAACAGGCCCTTACTTCTGCTAAGCAATCCTACTAAAACTCTCTTATCTGCTCATTATCTTTCTCTTCATAGTGACTCTCAAATATTTTAATCCCTCCTCAGGGCTCCTGTGATATTCCCTTCCCCTACTCTCTTAGCTGAGAGTCTTACCTCATAATTTTCAGAAAAATGTTGAGGCCATTCACCATGATCTTGTTCCCTGTTCTCTCTTCTTCATTTTCTGTTACTTAGATGCTTTCTAATACTTTCTCTTCCATAATGAAATGGCCATACTCCTTTCCAAGGCAAATTAATTCCTGTATTAGTTCAAGCAATCTCATTTCATCTTGTCTCCTCCAACAGATTGCCCCCTTTGTAATCCCTAGCATTTCACTTATTTTTAATCTCTCCCTGACTACTCAATCATTTCCTACTGTTTAAAAAAGTCTGTGTCTCTTCAATCATGAAAAACAAAAACAGAAATATTCATTTGATTTTTGGACCACTACTAATTATCATGCTATATTGTTCTGCCCTCCATTGCTAAACCTCAAAAAGACCTTCTGGAATGGTTGCTTGCACTTTTTCCTCCTCTGAACCTCTTAAAATCTGGCTTCTGACTTTACCTTTCCATCAAAACTGTTTTTCCAGAGTTACAAATAATCTTTTACTTGCCAAATCCAATGACCTTTTTTCAATCCTCATTCCCTTTGACCTCTCCACAGTATTTAGCACTGCTAATTGTTTTCTCCTTTTTGATATTTTCTTCTCTCTGAATTTTCAAGACACCACTCTCACCTGGTTCTCGTCCTACCTATTTGACCACTCCTTCTCTGTCTCTTTTGCTGGATCCTCTTCCAGATCATACCTGCTAATCATAAATGTCTGTCAAAGTCCTGTCCTCAGCACTCTTTTCCCTCTATACTACTTCACTCGTTGATCTCATCAGCTCCCATGATTTCAATTATCATTTTTATTCTAATGATTCTCATATCTCCCTATCTGGCATCAAACACTCTGTTGACCCACAGTCTCACATCTTTAACTGCCTTTCAGATGCCTTGAGCTGGATGGTCAGTAGCCATCCTAAATTTCAGTATGTTCAAAATTGAGCTCATTACTTTTCCCCTTATACCTTTCTTTGCTCCTAACTTCACTAATACAATAAGGGGCAACACCATTCCCCAATGCCCCTGGCTTACAACCTACAAGTCGTCCTTGATTTCTTCTGATTTCACACTTCCCCAAATATCCAGTTTGTTGCCAAGGTCTGTCAATTTTGTCTTTGCAGTATCTCTCACATATGTTCTTCTCTATTCTGACACTCCCTCCACTCTAGTACAGACCATCATCACCTCATTCCTGGATTACTGCAAAACCCTACTGATGGGTCTTCCTGCCTCAAATCTCTCTCCATTCCAATCCATTCTCTATTCAGTCACTAACAGAATTCCCTAACCCATATGTTCAACCACATGACCTTTCTCCTCAATAAACTCCAGCAACTTCCCATAGCCTCTAAAGCGAAGTATGACATGTTTTATTTGGAATTTAAGGCCCTTTACCTTCTAGGATCCTCCTATTTTTTTCTGTTTTTCACACCTTAATCTCTGAAATACATTCTTTAATCCAGTGACATTGGCCTTCTGGCTGTTCCACAAACAAAACTCTTTATCTCTTTTTTCTGGGTGTTTTTTATTTTTCCTGGCTATCCCCCATGCCTGGAATGTTCTTTCTCTTTTACTCCTACTGTGACTTCCCTGATTTACTTTAAATCCCCACTGAAATTCCACCCTCTGTAGAAAGACTTTCCCTTTCCTTTCTATCACTTTCCCTCTCTAATTTGTTTCCTATTTATCCTGCATGCAACTTGCTTCTTATATATTTCTTTGAATGTTGTCTCTTCTGTTAGTTTGTAAATTCTTGAGGTCAGGAACTACCTGTTGCCTCTTTTTTTTTTTGTTTGCATCACCAGCACTTAGAGGCACTTGATAAATATTTATTAGTTGATTGACCTCAGCATCCTGGCTTCCTTCACATCTCATCTAAAATACCACTTTCTACAAGATACCTTTTCCAACACCTCTTCTTGTGCTACTACCTTTTGGTCTGAGATCATCACCCATATACCAAGTGCATATCTTGGTTTCTACAGAGTTGTTTCCATGTGTTTTTTACCCATTAAAGTGCAAGATCTTTTAGGGCAGGGTGTGTTTTTCCCTAATCCCCACATGTAGTAGAGTCCCTGGTATACAGTAATCAGTTGTTAGCTGCTTGTTGCTTGCTTGCACAAGCACAAGGTGGACAATGCATCTTTGATTAAAGATCAATGTGCATCAGGCATGTAATATGGAATGCAAGTTAAAAGATATGGGGATTTTAAGAATGAGGAGGTCATAGAACCTTTATACTCTGTCACAGTCATATCATACCTGAAGCAACTTTGAGGTTTGAATTTTGCTGATTAGAAATGACATTGAGAAAACAAAATTGTGAAGGACTTTGAGTACATGTTACATGAAGACCAGTCAAAACAAATGAGGATGTTTATCAGGAAAAAGAGAAGACACGTACAGAGCATGACAGCTACATTCAATTATTTGAAGTTCTATCATATAGAAGGGATTAAGCTTGTGTTTGACTCCAGCAGACAAGGGCTAGGAGTGGCAGGTAAAAGTTTCAAAGGAATTAATATAGGTTCAATATTTGAAAAATCTTTCTAATCATAGCTAAACAAAAATGAAAATAGGCTATCTTGGAAGGCAGTAATTTCTCCTTCATGAGACATCTTCAAGAGGTCACTGGATGACAACTTAAGTAGGTTATAATGATGCCTCCTTTATTATCAGGTTTTCAACTATAGATCATATCAAAATCTGAAATCTAGTCATTCCAAGTTTCTTAGAGGACATTGTTGTTTGCCTGGCCAAGATTAATATGGAAATTCAGAATTCAAATTTGTATACAAAGGTAAATGTGAGTTTATTGAGTTTTGCATGATAAACGTATGAATATAACTCTAAAAATCAGTCATTCTGAGTTTCTTGGAGAATTTTCTTTTCTGCATTATCAAGATTGAAATGCAAATTGAGAATTTAAATATACCCAAAGGCAAATGTCAATTTAATACACACACACACACACGCACACATACACAAGTGTGTGTGTGTGTGTGTGTATGTATATATATATATAGTCTTATAATATGTACATCAGAGGAAGTCAGAAACTAAGACACCTATACTGTGAATTCCATAAATTAAGAAGATGAAGGCAGCAGTAGGAAGCTTTAGAACAGCAATATATTGAGATATCTGTGGACACTCATCCTTAACTGCTTTCTTCATGGCTTAGTTCCTTAATTAGAAAAAATGAAGGTGCTTTGACATAATGACACTTAAAAGTCTCTTCAAGTTTTAAATCTATTTTCCTATGGTCCTCCTTCTACACTGTTTGATATCCACCCTTGCTTCCTATTAGAAGTAAGAACAAGTGTGTGTGTGTGTGTGTGTGTGTGTGTGTGTGTGTGTGTGTGTGTTCACTATTCCTCAGGAAAGTAAAATCACTTGATAAAAAGAGAATTGATATTTGGAGTTCCCCAATCACATCTCAACATAAAGCAGACCATTGTTGTTAGGCAGCTAGATTGTATAATAGATAGAGCTCTAGGACTAAAGTCAGGAAGACTTTACTTCAAATCTTGCCTAAGACAGTCACAAGCATCTTTACTTCGCTCCTATTTGTAAAATGAGAATAATAATAATAGCCTCTACTTCTTGGGATTGTTGTGAGGATTAAATGAGGAAATAATTGTAATTCTCAGCACATTGTCTGCCACATAGTAAGCACTATATAAATCTTAGTGAGAAGGAGGAGGAGGAGGGTGAGGGAGGCGAGGAGGGGGAGGAGTGGGAGGAGGGGAAGGAGTTGGAGGAGGGGGAGGAGAGGAAGGAGGAGGAGGAACCTACTCAGCAAATCAAAGGAATTGGAATAGTATTGTAAGCATATGGGGAGGAACTCTGAAGGGGTTCACAGGTGAATGAGTGATGAACAATTGCTATTCTCACAAATTTATCATCTGGGTGGAGGTGATAAAGTTAGGAATGTTTAAGTGGAATACCACAGGGATAGGGAATGACAGAGGGGAGAAAAAATGGGAAATGGGGTGGGGGTGACCGGAGGAGAGGGACCTGCTAAAACTATCCCAACCATTTGGATCAAGAAAAGTAGTACTCTCCATAATCAAAGTTTGCCATTCTTTCTAGACCTCATTGATGTAAGGAGAATGCAGTCCATAGTTTTGTGATGGTCTGGTTCCTTTGTCAAGAAATGTAACATGCCCAATACTTTGAAAGCCATCCCTCCCCCCCCCCCCCCCCCACCAACATTAAGCCTACCAAACTTAAAAGTTGGAATGAGAAACCAGGGCAAGTGGATGTATAAACTCCTGGTATAAGGGTTGTGGGATGGGGGAGGAAATTGTTTTAGGAAATGAAAGATGAGATTGGCTGCTTCTTGGTTCTTATTTTTCATAATTTATTTTGTATTTTAAACAATCATTCCTTGCGTTGCTATGATGTCAAATGATTAATTTTGGTTAAACAGAGAGCTCAAGAGGAAAAGTTGTGACTCACAAGCAGTGGTGAGATAAATGGTGAATGTGATAATTAAATCTAAAATTTAATTCACAAATACATTGTCTGGCCTGGAACATCTTTAATTCTCCCTTACTCCTAGCATTAAAAAAAAAAAGCCTTCAATTCGTAAAACCTACACTTTTGGGATCATTCATTGCATGAAGGGAGAAGTCTGATAGACTCAGAATACTAAAAATGAAGGGAATTGTAGAGAATCCAGATCATTTTATAAAGAAACTGAGGCTAAAACAGGTCTCAATTTACTTAACTAATTAGTAATAGCGTTGGAATTTGAGCACATATTTGCAAGTTCCCAATCTAGTTTTTTGTTCTTGGTTGACGTCAGTTATAGTACCACTCTCTTCTTTCATTCTCAGATCCTGTAAACCCATGATTTAAATGTCAGATAACAATATGAATCTTAATGTGCATATCTCTCCTTATATCAACCCCATGTGTTCTGAGACTGAGGGTAAAGCACTTTATCCCTTGCAGAGATCACGCTCAATCCACATATGCTCACACACAATCCCTATCCCTCTCATTGTATGTACAAACATACGTAGTAGGTATCAAAAGAGCAAAAGGAAGTGCTTTAAATATCTCCCAAAATGATAGATAAATCACATAGAAGGAAGGGAACTCAAAGAATTTAAGAGGTAGATGTCATAAGCATGTGATTTTGCTTGACTCAGAAACTCCATCTCTCTTGATCTTTCCTACCCTTACTCTTTCATCATATCATGTCATGGAATAATTTCAATAACAGCAGCCTAATGCCACCAAAATCCAAAACCAGTCTTTAAATAGCCTGCGTTTCATCATCTCCCCAGTAGACACATCATTCCCCAGGTACTCTTCTCAGGAGGAACACCTATGAATTTCTTTCTCTGTCTTTTTAACTATTCTATCAAATGTGTGGCTATTGCCTAATGTATCCAAACACTTGCCAATACAAAAGAGGGTTTTCATATTCAAATTAATTACCATTACAGGATAAAATTTTATACAAGTTCTGCCAAAGGAACTATGATTTCACCATTGAAGTGAACATCTCCCTCAGTGAAGGAAGAGGTTATTATTCCCCCTTGAATTAATAGTTAATTCATAGCATTCATGTGGTAGTCAAAAGAAGCCACATAAGCATACTCTCCAGCTATGTCTGAAGTACTTTAGTATTGATTACCAGGTATGGGAGACATTGGAACAGAACTCCCTTGCATAACAGGCCAAAATTAAAGAAGGTGGTGTACTCCATGAGCAAAGCAGAATAGCAGTAGCATAAAGGAAATGTGAGCTGCACAAATCCAAAGACATCTCCACACCAGATATTGTAAAATACTACTTGTGCTGGACCTGGGGCAGAACATTCTAAACATTTATTGGATGCATAAGTCATAGCCAAACACATCGTACCCTGACCCCAACATTGATTGTGCCATTGGTCCTCTCCAAAAGAAAGGACAAACAACAACAATTCCTAGAGAGTTGCCTGCAGCACAGTGGAATTCAGTGATTTGCCTTTGGTCATACAGCTAGTAAATATCAGAACTGGTTTCAATTCCACCTCTTTTTGACTCCAAAAACATTATTTTTTCACTGTCATACTAAATTTACTCCTTTCATTTATCGAAATCAAATCAAGTCATCAAGTAACAGTAACCCTTCTTTCATTCTCCTCAATTTCATATATGGAGTCAGAGGGCTTATTTTGTAATAGACAATTTACATTTTTCTTTTTTTTTTTATAAGAATGTGGCCATGGGAATGGAGAAAGAGAGCACTATGGATGAGAAATATTTTCTCTGGGTGACCTGCCTGCATTGTTACCTGCATAGACTTATATGTCATTAACTCATTTTTCAAGTTAGAATAACCAAATAAGATCACAAGAACTTATAAGATGGGGAACCATTTTCTTTTCTTTTCTTTCTTTTCTATTTTCTTAAGAATCTGTGTCAAAATGTTCTAGAATATATACAATGAAACTGTTTATGAAAAATGGGGAGTTAAATTTTCCTTAATATCTATTAAAATATTAAGTAAAAAAGACACCCTCCCAACCTATTGCTTGGAATACAGGCAATGCTGACACCAGTTCTTTTTCTGATATTCTCCAGAACACCAATCTTCAGTTAACTCAGCTAATGATATAATTTTTATTTTTCAAAGGGAGTACTGATGTTCCCACCAGCTTTTTAAGATGTTTCTAATCTGGTTGTGTAGTCATTCTATTTCCAATTAAGCAGTGGGGGGATTCAATTACAAACTGTGGGAAATGAAGAGATTGTGTCAATAAACCAGCAGTGGCATTAAGGGTGGTTGTCTGGTTTGCAAACATTAACAGCTTGAATCCTGAAGGCGTGTGCTTCAAAATTAGGGAGCAATTGCTCCTGACTGCTGGCAGGATGGCTGGAAGGCCAGTCCTAGGTCAACCTTGAAAATGCCTTCTCCAAAAACACACACACCCATGCATGCACACACACACACACACACACACACACACACACATGCATGCACACACCCAAATAAAATTGTAACTAGTATCTTGAAAGTTCTTTACTAATAAGCCTCATTGGAAGTGGTTAGCTGGAAGAAATTATATTGTTTTATGAATAAGAGCTAAAAATCAATTCAGTGAAGTGACTTTTTTTAGAAGAAAGCAGGGAAATATATATATATACACATACATACATACACACACACACACACATATATATACACACACACACACAGACACACACACACAGGCACACAGACACTCACACACCGCACACACATACAAACTGATTCACCATTGTCCAACACACATACTTTTATTACCTCTGTCTTCATTAATTTCTTAAAGATAGTAAGATCGATGATTTCATGAGTGTTGTCACTCATTTTACTGATGCAATATCATGTTAACTTAGCTGGTCCTAAGATGCTAGACACAGGAGGGTGGGGCCAAGATAGCAGAAAAAAAGCTGGGATTCACTGGAGCTCTCTTGAATTTCTCTCAAAACAACTTTAAATAATGCTTTAAAATGAATCCTGGAGTAGTTGAACCCAGAAAAGGATGGTATGATACAATTTTCTAGCCCAAGACAAGTTAAGTGCTCAACGATCTCTAGGAAACTTTTGGACTCCTACCTCCCATGTTCTGACAACCATTTTGTATTCATCCCCTACCCCAAATGTAAACTCTTGGGAATCTCTACTGTGACAAGCAATTTCTAATAGCCCCTGTAGCTTGACAGAGATAGCTGCAAGGACACTTCTGCAACTCCTTCCTTCCTGCAGTTTGGCTATTCTAATGACCTTATAGGTGACCTCGGCCTTGAGGCACATTCAGTGATCTTCTTCTGTTGCTTAGAAGTGGTCAAAAGCAATTCTGTGTGTATGTGTGTGCTTGTGTGTTTAGAAAAGTGCTATCACTCTGCAATACATAACTTGTGAAATTTGTGCCATCTACCTACCTAACACCCCTACCTCCTTCTAAGTGCATGCAAATTTTGGCTTTTACTCTTTCCACTGAACTTCCTTCTCTGAGTAACACTGTGCATTATTTAAAAACGCAATTCTTTGATCCTGAATAAATTCTTTACTTCATTTACTGATCACCTTGTTGATATGATTTTTATACAGGCTTCATAGCATGAAATGTCTGTTGCTGTAGGATGAGTGGAACACGGTCCAGCACAAGAAAGTAGTAAGCCTTGGGGGAGGGATATGTGTTTGTGTGTGACTAGAACAGTGGCTGCAGCTATGATTCTACATCTCTCAACCCAAAATGGTTCTGGTGAGGGAAAACTAGTCAGAAAGAGATCACTGGGAATCCTATCGCCCATATTGAGATTCAGGTCACAATTCTGATATGCAGTCCTAGGCTGAGGAGGAACACGAGCACAACAGAGCTTGTGCCAGTGGGAGAGAGGGTACTTTGGTTACAGTCCCACAGCAGAAAAGATTGTGGTCAGTTACAGACCAATGCACATGCCAGGAGACCAGTAAACACACCCATCCTTAGATCATGCAACTTTGAAAGAACTAAAAATTTACAGACCCACGCCCCTCCCCAAACTAGATAAAAAAAAAGTTACACACACACACACACACATACACACTCACACAACAGTAAAATTTGGGACAGTATCCCTTCATCTTGGGAGCAAAACCTATTTTAATACAGAGTGAAAAGTTAAGAAATAGGTTGGGGGGGCGGAGCCAAGATGGCGGCGTAGCAGCAGCAACATATTGCAGCTCTCACTTAGCCACCCCAAAATACCCATAAAATAGGACTCTAAACCAATCCTAGAACTCCAAAACGCACACAAAGATACTTCCCACTAAAGTCAGCTAGGCTACGCAGAACCATATCAGCACTGCAAACCGAAACCAGCCTGGCCTGAAGCCGCAGCTGTGCCCCAGGGGCAGCTGGATGGGAGGAGCTGAGGAGCTTCAGGTGATCGGATTAGCAGCAGCTGTGAATGGGATTGTGAAAGGGAGAGATAAGCAGTCCGGGCCAGAAGGCCTCCAGAGCAGATAAGCAAGAGCAAAAGGCCGAGGTTTTGCACCCACCTCAGCTTCACAGCTACCCGCCCCGGCCTGCAGGCAGCAGGGGGACTGAGTGATTGAATTCAGGCCAGGGCTCTCGCATTGAGCTGCCTGGATCTGGATCTCCGTCTTGGGCTTCGGTCTTGGAGTCATCGCTATCCAGTCAGCCAGAAGTATATAGGAAGAGTTCCCAGCCTCTCCCTAAGACCTACGGCAGCAGGGAGGACCCCAGCGATTTGGGACAGAGCTTTCCCTTGGGGAAGCAGAGCCCCACAGAGATTGAAAAAAAAATAATCACAGTCTGAAGAACCATGAGTAAGAATAAGCACAAGAAGCAAAGTAATAACAGCTCCCAAACCCTTGATACATTCTTTGGGGTAAAGAAAGATCATGGGAGAGAGAGGGAGGAGGAGAGCGCAGCCAGAGCACCCCCACCAGGGGCCTCCAATAAACATGAAGAATGCCTTAAAGCTAGAGATGAGCTGAAGAAAGATTTTCAAAACCAAGTAAGGGAAGTGGAAGAAAAATTGGGAAGAGAAATAAGGGAAGTGGAAGAA
>CM053581.1:59462356-59479211 GCA_028627135.1 Pseudochirops cupreus | reverse complement strand
AGAAAATAAATTAATTAATTTTTTTAAAAAAGAAAATATTAGGACCTTCCTCCCTGAATTGTTGTGAGAATTGAATCAGATAATATTTGACATGCACTTAGTAATATTATTGGTATGTGGTAGGTGCTAAATAAATACTTCTTCCTTCTCTTTTCAGTCAATCAGTCAAGCTAAATTCAAAGACAACCATCACAATAGGGGTAAATTATCCCTAATGATTTTTAGCCATCATTACTGTAATGGTTATGGGATTTGAAGATCTTCAATGCTGCATGCTGGAGTCAGTGAGGTGAATGGAATCAGCAGCTGCAGCACAAACTCTTTTTTTTTTTTTTGAGCCAGCCAGAATTTCTACTAAGGACTCCGGCTGAGGACTGCCAGAGACAGGAACTGTGGGGGGAGTGGAGGTGCTGTGAGCAAACGGCCTGGATGCTGAGCAGTTACCTTGACAGAGGAGAGGAGGATCTTTGCCTGAGGTAGCCTGTCCTGTTTTGAAGGCTTTAGAATATGGGTGTTTACTACATTAACTACATGTGCCAACTTCATAACTACTGTAATGGTTTTGGGTTTCTGGTTTTGGGACTTAATTTTCTGGTATTTGAATAAATGTTCTAGCTATATTTCCCATGTATAGAGCCTGTTACATTTTGTTATTTATAACCATATCAGCATGTTTATAGTTACTGTAGACATTGTGAATACTTCATTGTTGCTACAATTACTCATAAATTTTGTGTATTAAGGTATCAAAGAACTGTGACACTAGTTGCATTTTTGAAATTTTGAAGTACAAAATTATCTGTATATAGAATTGAATAAAATATAAGTAAACGGGAAAAAGTGAGGAAAAAGCTTCCAAGGTACTGTCTGACCAGGCAAATCACGGAAATCTTCCTGAAGGAGGTGACATTTAATCTGGTTTACCAAGGCACAGTAAAATTGCAAAGATAACAGTTGAAAGGGGAATTATATTCAGAGAGAATGCAAATCCATTAGCAAATTTTAGCCTTTCAGAGCTGGAAATTCCCAAAATGTCATTTATTCCAAAAAATAATTGATTAAGAATCCCCTCTTAAACATGTCTGGCAAAGGTGATCAAGCTTAAATTAAATATCTCTAGTAATGGAGAATCCACTAAGACAGCCTATTCCAACACTGAATAATCTTAATTATTAGGCAGTTTATATTTATCGCCAGTCAAAAACATGCCACTCTCCTATTTTCACCCTCTAAACTAAGAACAAATATATATGCCTACTGCTGCATGTTGTCTTCTCAAATTCTTTCAAACATTCTCTCATTCTTAGTCCTTTATTTCACACACACACACACACACACACAAACACACATCCCTAGTTCTTTCATATATGCTTCATATCATATACTGTCCAATCCAATGGCCATCATAATGGCCCTCCTCTGAGACTATACTCTCCTCCAGTTAGAGCACATTGGTAGTGCCTTATAATTTTTTGGTGATACATCTTAGAAAGGCAATTAGCTAAATGGCGAACTTCCAAGGATGAGGACCAGTAGGGTAAGGCAATAAAATTGTCTTTTGAGGAAAAATAAAATATATGTTTCTGTGTATGTCAGTGAATTTGTGTTAATCTATACCTATATACACATACATTATATGTGTGTTGTACATATGTGTGTGGAGATTGTATATACACATGTATGTATATATGTATGTTTATATATATATGTGTGTGTGTATGTGTGTGCGTATTCACATATATTTGTCTACACCAGCGATTCTCAATCTGTAGGTTGCGACCCCTTTGGGGGTCGAACGACCCTTTCACAGGAGTCACAGGGGTAGCCTAAAACCATTGGAAAACACATATTTCTGATGGTATTAGGAACCAAGACACCCCTCTTCTATCCATTTCCAGGTGGGTCTGCCCAAATGTAAATACGCCCACATATGAGTATTAAAGGGTCGTGGAATTAGGAAGGTTGAAAATCACTGGTCTACATAGAGATATTATGAGGGAAAAATTATGATGAATGAGAGAATACAAAAAAGAGAGAAAAGAAGCAACCAGGGCAGAAAGGTTAGAAGGAGTGCACATTTAGTTATTTACAAGTTGAATGATTTGGAGGAAGTTTTTTTTTTCCTTCTTTTTTGTCGACCTTCCTTTCCTAAATATAAAATAGGAGACTGGAATACATGGTATCTATTATCTCTACAATTGGTTTTTATCTTGAATAATCTGACATTATGTGAAAAGCAGGGTGCTTTAATGGGAGACATTTCCAGCAATATAGGTGGTGACCTACATACATGTCATATACTTAATACAACTGAGTGGGATGTCTAATAGTTGTTGAGAACTATTTGCAAGGCTGCTGAGTGGTGTAAAGAGTTTTTTTCATTCAACATCTGTATATTAATACTTAGCCTTCCTGTTAAGCACCTCATTTAATCCGTATTCTCACTCTCTGAGCTGTTTATCCCTTTTGGGTATGCAGTTGTATCTGTCTTACCTTTTGCATTAATTAAATCTTGTTTCAAGGCCCTTCTTTCTGACTTCACTTTTTGGGGATGTTTATTTACAGATGACAGTTTCTTTTCCACAAGACCCAATTGCTTTTTTCTTCTTTGAAGGAGCCAGTGCCAAAGTGCTACTTGTAAGTGTATTTCTACTGCCAGCTGCGAAAGTCAATGGATCCCTTTTGTATTTAACAGGCTACAAGCGGATGTGACCCAAACAGTATTTTCAGATTGTCATATAAATAATTTCACAAGGCTTAAGACAAGAGAGAATTTTTTTAAAGCTGTGAAATAATGTTAGCCTCCATCCTTCCTCATGTGTGTTTGGTGTCAGATCTATCCAAGACATTTTATAGACGGTTTGTATAGCCGCCCTATTGCAGGGGGATTAATTATCAGCTAGAATGGTTAAGGACTTGAGGTGTGAAGATGGTCTGTTGACAAAGGGTTTTGGTTTGGCCTATCTTGCCACTTTAAAACTTAAAATAAGTAGAAAGAAGGAATTCTGGGACCCTGCAGAAAGTCCCTTGCTAGACAGCAACTATCCAATCTCCAATTGACAGGTGCATTGGAAAACTCAGTATTTGATACATATAAGATATCTTACTAGCTGGTGAATGGGCAGAGGTGAATACCACCTAGCAAATACGTATATATAATAACACATGTACACATATATTCATATATATGTATGTGTATATATGCACATATATAACCATGCAATGTGATAATGTGAAGTTTATACATTACTATATGTATATATAGGCACAGTATATATGTGTGCATTTATAAATGCATGTTTAGTGTATGTATATATAGTATTTATAGGCAGTAAAGGGCATAGGATCAAATATTGGACTTGGGAGGCCAGAAAATGTGGGTCTCAATCTTCCTCTAGCTTTGTAACCCTGGTAAGTTACTGAACCTCTTTATGTCTCAGTTTCTTCATTTTTAAAATTAAGAAGCTGGTCTCAGTGAAGTGTTCTAGCCTTTGTTCTATTATCCTGTGATCTTAGGTCTGTTACTGTCCTCAAGGAGCTGTACTTCAGTAGGAAAAAAAGAGAAGCATAAATATTAACTGGAGATTAATCAACATCCATTTTATGGATGAAAACCATGTTTTCCTCAGGGCAGATCACAAATCTGAGAATGAGATCTATATCTCCTCATTTATGTAGTTAATAATATGTGTTTCATCTCAGTAATGGATCTTCATGACATTAAAAAAAAAATCTCCAAATGGTACGTCTCCATGATCTTAGTTCACCTGAGCATTAGACAACAGTTTCGTGGTTGAAAATTTGAAGCCATTCCAGTTTCATAATTCAGTGAGGCATAGGAGGCTGATTACAATGGAAGAACTGGTAATGAAAGGTAAAACATGTCTGATTAAGTACCATGTGAATACAGGAAATGCTAAATGGAGCAGGATTTCAGAGCTTTTCTTATGGGAGAGAAAAGTGCTTAAGCTTTCCTCATATTCAGGGTTTTATTTCTGATTATATGTTTGGTGCACATTGATCAAACAGATTGTGTAGAAGAGAAAATATAGGGAGCTGAGATATAAATGTATGCCCTTACTCATAATCTGGGTCCATGAGAAAACAGAGGTTGAATTATTTAGAAACTTTCCCCCTACCATTAGTTATATTATGCTGTTTTCTCTAAGAAAATGTATGTCCAGATCGTTATTACCCTCCTGATATGGTGCTTGGTCTAAGTAAGCTATCTTGAAAATCTTATTGTCATGCTACCATAGCACAATCCTTCCATCAACATTGAGAAATCAATGCAGTGAGGCTGTGGACTTTCAGTTAGAGAAGAACTTAAAAGACACAACTCTGCTGTATGCAATAGAATGGGATTTTTAATCTCATAACATTTTGAATTGGGCAGCTAAAATGGTAACGTAGATAGAGTATTGGGCCTGGAGACAGGAAAACTCATCCTCTGAGTTCAAATATGGCCTCAGACAAACAACCCTGCATGACTTACTTAAATGATTGTCTCAGTTTCCGCATCTGTAAAATAAACTGGAGGAGGACTTATGCAAAAAAACAAACAAACAAACAAAAAACCTCTAGTACCTTTAAAAAAAAACTCAAAAAAATAAAAATAAAAAATGGAGTCATGAAGCATAGAACATGACTGAAAATGACTAACAATTAAAATTTTTAGAGTTGAAAGGGATCTTCGTGGTTATATCTCCTTTTTGAATTTGCAAGCTGAGACCCACAGTAATACATTGATTTGTCTAAATTCACATTACCACCACTCCTACTACTACAACTGATATGTATATGACACTTTAAAATTTGCAAAGAGCTTTACAAACAGGAACTTATTACATTTTTAAAATAACTGAGAAGTTGATGCTATTATCCTTATTACTGAAAGACATTCAGGTTAAAGGACTTCTTCATTATTATGAAGCTAAAACATATCTGAAATAAAATTAGAAATCTGGGCATGTCCTACAAGGTTCTGAGATTGTAGCAGACCTGAGGTTTGAACTTAGTCCTTTTGAGTCAAAATGCAAGACTCTTTTAGAGAGAGAACAGGTGGAAAATCCTAAGCCAAAAAGAAATCCTTTTAAAAATTCATATACACACATATTATATATGTAAATTATATATAAATGTATATTATGTTTATGTGTGTATGTAATATACACATGTAGAGAGAATATGTGTGTATCATATAGATATATTATATGTTTGAATTGTGTGACCTTTAGTTTGTTCATTAATTAATAAGAAGTTTGGTAAGTAACTTTTATACTTTAGTATAAGGCACTGGGGAAAGAAACACAAAACCAAAAAAAAAAAAAAAAACAAAACAACCTCCTTGTGTTCAAGGTGCTTAGAAAATAATTGGGAACATATCTATCTGTATCTATAGATATATAGATATACATCAATTTACACACATACAAACGCACACTGTTATATATGTGAATGTGTGTATATGTATATATTTATATATATATATATATATATATATATATATATACATACATACATAAATATATACATACACACACATACTGTCAACCTAGCACCTTGAGTTAACTTGTGGTAGTTTTTGGCTTAGGCTATTTCTGTGATGGATTTAGCTACAATACTGTATTTGTGTAATGCCCTCCTGCAGGAATGAGCTCATTTTAAGCCTAAAGGACAATATTATGGATATTAAGGATTACTTGGTTGCTTCCTTTTCTGCTACAGGGAGTTTATTTTATTTTTTCTCTCAATGACTTGTTTATTTACTTTTAGTTTACAAGATTCAGTTCCACAATCCCTTGAGTTTCAGATTTTCTCCCTTCCCTTCCCCCCCGCCATGGTGGCGTACAATCATGTGTAGGATCTGCAAATACTTTCACATTGTACAACAGTCTGGTTGTATAGAAGGGTTGTAACCAATGAGTGAACAATGGGAAAAAACAAACAAAATCAGACATGAAAAAGAAGGATAGCATGTATTGCTTCAGTCTCCATTTAAAATCTAGTCTTTCTAGATCTTTCTCTGAATGTAGACATCTCCTTCCATCCTGAGACTTGTAGAGTTGCCTTATAACTATGCGTTGCTGAGAATAGTCCAGTCAGGGAGTTTATTTTAAATAAAAAGTTCTCAGCATTCTAAAAATTGCTCTTAGCTTCCAATTAAGAAAATTGCTAACACCTAAGAAGAGGTTGGGCTCTCTGCCTAGTATTACATTTATATCTTTCTCTAGTTGAACCCTTACCTCTTCCTGGTTGAGGCAGAATTCACTTCACTGGAAACAATTGGTTAATAAAATAGCAAATTATAGTACAGTGTCTATGAATATATAAGCATCAGGAAGAGGTCTGGGAAGAGTCGAGTTTTCTTGTACTTCTCTCACTCTATATTGATTGGACTAAGATATCTATAGAACCAACTATTTTCTTCTCAATATCTCTCTTCTCTGCTGCACATCCATCTTCCATTTGCTCCTTAGAAGTGAGGTGGAAATGCCATGCTTTATTCCACTTCTCAAAGATATATCTTCTGAATCCCTCTTTGTCTCTCTGTCCCTCTTTATCTTTTTGGGGATAGCATCTTGCTTTTATAAAAGTTCTGGGCATGGCCTAGGGCATGTGTTTGATCGATTTAAAGAGAGGTACAGGACCTATTTAAACTTTTTATTCAATCAAAAAGTGTTCCAAGTTTAAAAATATTATTAATTTTAAATGTGTGAGTTAAGCATTGGAGCATTTCCCTTACAAATGTGTTGTTAAAACTACACAGGGAGATTTCCAGGATGATTGTTGGAATGAGAGTTAGGAACCTGAGGTTCTTAATAACCTACTATAGCAATACCTCATATTTACCCAATATTAAATAATGACCAAGAAATTAAATGAAAAAAACTAGAGTAAATGAATCTTCCACCCCAAAACTATATTAAAAGTAAGTCAGAAATCCATAGGAAAATAATAGAAAAGACTGAAAACCCAATAACCTCCAGCAAAGCGAAGCTTCTGTGTGTGTATGTGTGTGTGTGAGTGTGTGTGTGTGTGTGTGTGTGTGTGTGTGTGTGTGTGTGTGTGTGTGTTGGTATCTGAGGATCGTTATGTACATATCTGTGTATGCATGTTTGAGTCTTTGTGTGCGCATATGTTTTCAAGAAATTGAAGGATTTTCCTTAACCTTACCAGTATCAAGTGATGATGAGTATGTCATGAGGAATTCAATTCCATTCAATTCAATTCAGTTCAATTCAATTCAATAAATAACTGAGACCTGAGAATTACCAAACTGTCTGCATGATGTTTCTGTCTTTAAGGTTAGAAGAATGACTATAACTGTTAATACTTAAATGTCATTAGACCCAACTTTACAAAAGGACTACACACTCTCTTCTTCCTGTTGGGTCCAAGGGTGATTTATCTGTGAATTTATTGATTACTAGTATTAATTTGATTGACTTGTTTGACCCAATAATTTCCTTATTTCTCCATCACTGTACTGAGGAAAAGAACATTGAGAAGCTATGAGGGATTTTTGAAGGACTGATAGTCACAGAATTAAGAGACCTGGGTTTAAAGTCTTCCCTTGACACAATTACTATGGGAAAAAAAGGAAAAAAACTTGAACTCTGTAGGCCACCATTTTCTCATCTGTAAAACAGGATGAATGCCTGCAGTGGGGTCATAGACTTAGAGCTGGGAGAGACTTTTATTCCAAAATTCTTTTTTCACAGATAAAGGAAATAAAGGGCCAGAGCAATTAATGACTTACGTAAGTGATTTGATTAAAGTCACAGAATTGCCTTAGCTTTTATTTAAATCATATCTTCTGACTCCAAATATAAGACTTTTTTTTTTCCATTTCATGCTAGGTTGTCTATGGAGAATCATATAAGAAAATGATCATAAAGCAATTTACAAACATTGAAGTGACATCTATCTCTCTATCTATGCATGCACACACACATACTCACAGAAATATACACACATATACCATACACACATATGTATATTTTGCATACAGATGGTTGTTTTGTTGCTGTGCAGTTGAGTCTGACTATTAATGACAACATTTGGGGTTTTCTTGGCAAATATATTTTAGTGATTTGCCATTTTTCTTCATCAAATCATTTTATAGGTGAGAAAATTGAGGCAAATAAGTTTAAATGCCTTGCCCAGGGTCACATTGTTAGTAAACATCTGGGGCTGAATTTTAATTCAGGTCTTCCTGACTCCAGACCTAGGGTACTATCCACTGAGCCATTTAGCTTTTCCTACGTGTATATTGGTATGTACACATAAATGTGTATATATGTACACGTACAATATATATGTATACAAATATGTAAATACATACATATATACAGATATTTATTATTATTATTATTATTATTATTACCATTATTTTAATTTTCATGGGAAAAGTAAAAAGTATTCATGTGACCAATGTTACAGGAAGTATCATAGATTTAGAACTAGAAGAGACTTCAGAGGGTATGCAGTTTTTAAAGGTGAGGAAACTGAGGACAGAAGTTTAATGAATTCCCCGAGGTTATAATGGGTAGCAAGTAACAGAGCTTGGATTGTGAGCTACAGGATCTGACTATAAATATACCATTTTTTCCCTGTCTCTTAATACCTCTATGCAAGTATACATATAGTCATACTTTTGGTGGATTCTTCTCTTTTTTTCTCATCATGACTTCTCTTATACCTCACCATGTCTTACATACAGCTCTTAAAGATATTTTTTTAAAGATATTTTTTCTAAGATATTTTTTCAAACACAAAACAGCAGAGGAAAAAGAGAGGAAGAAGTCCTCTCAGGATGATGAGTTTTTCATTAACTCATGCTGTGATCACTATTTCAGAGATATCTGAAACCCACCAACATATATAACTCCTTTTTGCCATTGTTCCACATTCTGAGCAAAAATATTGCATTGCTTTCCTTTCTTTCTTTTCTTTTTCTTTTTTTAGACAATCATTTCCTCAATAAGGCTTCTGGTTAGTAAGGCAGGGAAATCAGCTTGCATAAGTCAACGACATTGTTGGCTTCTTCTGTTGAATGAGGAAGGTAATAAAAATGAAATAAGGCCAATCCCTTATATCAAAAGGTTTTCTTTGTTGTGTGCAAAGGAACTGAGAAGGAATCAGAATGAGCATACAGAAGTCTATATGCTCATATCTTCTTCCTATCATAAAACTAATTAGCTCCTCTAATCTATATCCTGGTGCACCAAATAATTATCTCATTTATAATGCAAGTGAGTCACCACATTTTACTTAGCTATCATTTTTAAATGATAATGAACTGTAACAGTGGTTCAGTATGTGTAAGGGAGTCACACACCTTTCCAGATGTTTTACTTGCTGCTAATGGCAAAGCAATTTCCCCCTTTTAAAAGATAAGGGCTCCTATCATTGAGAGTAATTATCTTGACCCATAGTTACTCACAATGAAAATTATTTTATTTTTAAAGTTATTTTTCCTCTTCTTGATACAAGGGGATCATAATGTATGAACATTTCCTCTGAATTTAGGATTCAGCTCTTTCTAGATTCAAAGGTACTTTCATCCACTTTTACCTCTCACACAATCCTACCAGCATGCTATTTTTCTCCTTCCTTGCTGCATTCACCCAAAGAAGCTTTATGTGTTGTGGGAATGGAAAGAAAATGGGAAACACTTTGAAAGACTCATTTCTACTTTGTTCCTTGTGACCTAGCTCTTCCAACAGAATTATAGAGATATGTGTGTGTTCACACACACACCCACACACACACACACACACACACACATGCGCGCGTGCGCACACACACACACACACACACACACACACCCCTAATCTTACCTATTTGTGATATTAAAAGTTACTTATTTTTCATGTAGTTCTGATTTCAGAATTTAAGATGTCCAACACCTAATAGAAAAAAAAAACACATTGATATAGAGGGAAGTGAATATGACATGATAGAACTTATGTCCATTGAAACACAAGATGGTGAGGAATTCAGGAAATTCTTTTGTTTGAATAAAAGTGACATGCACAGAGCAGTATAAATTATAGGTGAAGGAGGGCTTGATATTTTATCTACTTTCACCTTTTCTTTTTATCAGCAAGGAAATTAGAGTACAGAGGTATTAATTTGCCCTACTTTGTATAATGATTAGTACATCTGAATCCACATTATTTAATTACAAATGGAGTTATCGTGATGTTTACCTGTATTGCTCTTCTTCTAGTAAGCAAGCCTCCTTGAGTCTAGAACATGACCTTGCCATTTGTATTTCTCCTAAAACATCAGGAACTGATCACTGTAGTCTTAATTTTTATTCTTTCTTTCTGGTTACAAAGTAGTATTTTGATGAGTTAATGATTCCCCGATAATTCTGTGTTTGATTATTAAACTTATAATAAATTATTAATGGCTAATAACATACAAAATCATCTGTAGACTTTATTCTATAGCACTCATTCTATATTTCCTTCTGGAGCAAAAATATATATTTTTTGTGGATTCAAATTTGTAGGTTTTCTAAGACCAAAGCGAAAAGATCTCAGCAATCATTTTACCCCAGTGAAATTATGGGGACAGCATTTCCAACAGCTCATCAAAGTCAAATGTGTCTTCCTCTTCTCCAGCCTTGCTAGTATGAGAATATGACTTTGCAACAAGAACTAAATGTAATGGTTCTCCTTTAACTTACGCTAGTAAAAGACTATTATAGAAAACAATGAAAAAAATGTGCTTTACTTTCCATTTAATTGTATACCTTACAGTTACATGGAAAAAGTTCTTCAGATAGTGTTACTTTTTTGTGCCTTGAGTCGTGATGGCTATGAAAGTGTTTCCCCACTTTACAGTTTTTCACTCTTTTATGTTGTAGCACTGCTCACATTTCCCAAGAGCTTTCTAATGTAGTTTCCTAGAATTAACTTTGTATTCTAAATTAATATCATACTTGGTTGATATGCATCTTGGTTTGTTCAGGAGATAAACTATTTTATGGATAAACCATTTTCCAGTCTCTTTTGGCATCTTCACTATGGCAACTGCTTTGCATCATTTATTTATTTTTTTGTAGCAAATAGTGATAATTAATTCAATACCTATAGTTTTTTTTTTTCCACTTCCCATTTAGAGAGATGAAAAGTTCATTTGAATAAGTCTTATTTAAGGTGTTGCAACTTTACTTTCCACTCATCTTTTTTTTTGAAATTTAATATTAATTTTGCCCTCTGCTTGGTATCCCATTATTGCCATACTTAATATTACTGGTGAAAATGTAGATGTCAGTATGTATAGCAGCAAAGAGCTGGTGATAATTGAGTGTCACAGAAAATTTTCGAAATGTGATTTAGCAAATTATCCTCTTAATTTTCAGTTCTGTACCCAGTCTATTATCTATCTATAGTGCCCATCTAAGTAATATGTGTTTGTAAAATAGATCAATTGATTTTTCATATAATCGGATGTATAATCTGGGTACCAAGTGCTTTTTCAACCCATTTTATTTCAGTATTGATGGTGAAAGTGACTGATTTAAAGTAGACATTGTTATTATCTAATGGTCTCTGTAGTTTTCTAAGATCAATTCAATTATTACATTGCTATTTGTAAATACAAGAATTTGGAGATACAAGTTAAAAAAACAAATTGTTTTCTCCATTTAGTAATCAATAAATAAGTATTAAATGAATGACTGTAAAGTTTAAACATGAAATATGCATCTTGCACATGATCTGAGGTCAAACTAATCTTTGTGGTCCCCTCACTTCCTTCATCTCCACTATGAACATCCTTTTCATGGGAACTGAGGAGGTCTGAAATTAAAATGAATTAGTCTGTAGGAAAATGTACTTAACAGTTGTGGGGTGGAGTCAAGATGGCTGAGATAAGCCAGTAAATTGCCAGAACTCTACCCAGTTTCCCTCAAAAACAACAGTAAATCAAGCTTCTAAAAGAAATCTGGAGTATAGAATTCATAAAAAGACAGAGTGAAACAATTTTCCAACCAATTATAACTTGGAAAGACTTCAGGAAAATTCTGTCCCACTTGAGTAAAAGGAGAAAGTAGCCAAGCACAGGTGGTGTCCAGACAAGCCAGTATAGATCAGCAAGCACAGGTGGTGTCCAGAGAAGCCAGTATAGATCAGCAATCAAGGCCTATTAGTATAGGCTTAGCAAACCAATGGCACACTAGGCCAGCTTTGAGACCTCCAGTCCCAGCACAGCAAATAGACTACCAACTGCAGAAAATACGGCACAAAATGGACTGTTGGTGGAGTTGTGAACTGATCCAAACACTCTGGAGAACAATTTGTAACTATGCTCAACCTGCCATAAAAAATATGCATACCCTTTCATCCAGCAATACCATGTCTAGGTCTGTATCCCGAAGAGATCATAAAAAATGGGGAAAGGACCCACATGTTCAAAGAAATTTATAATAGCTCTTTTCGTGATGGCAAAGAGGAAATTTAAGGAATACCTAAAACCAATAGGGGAATGGCTAAACAAGTTTTGGCATATGGATATAATAGAATGCCATTATACTATAAAAATGATGAGAAAGTGGATTTCAGAAAAACCTGGAAAAAAAAAACTTACATGAATTAATGTTGAATGAAGTGAGCAAAACCAGGAGAACATGATACACAGTAACAGTAACACCAAGTGGTGACCAATTATGATAGACTTAGCTATTCTCAGCAACACAGTAACCCTATACAATTCCAAAAGACTCATGATGATTCTATTCACATTCAGAAAAAGAATTACGGGGTCTCGATGGAGACTGAAGCATATTATTTTCACTGTTTTGGTTTGTGTTTGTGGCTTTTTCTTTTTCTTCTGCTTCTCCTTTTACAACATGACTAATGTGGAATAATAATGTTTCCATAATTACAAATGTCTAACCCATATCAGATTGCTTGCTATCTTAGGGAGGGGGTGGGAAAGGGAGAACAATTTTGAACTCAAAATCTTACAAAAATGACTTCTGAAAATTATTTTAACAAACAATTGGAACAACATATTATTTACAAAAAAAAAAGGAATAAAAAGTAAAAAAGTACTTAACAAAAGTACTGAGAGCTAAGGTCTGGCAATTCCATTCTATGCATCTATATTCTATAGAGGATACAGGAATTCTTTTCATTTCATGCCCTGAGCAATTTTTCTCAAGTTGTGATATGGATAATATTTACTACATTTTTAAGGCAAGGATGACTGCATTTCATTCAGGTGTGAAGAGAGCCTTTAAATTGTGTCTGTGGATTTTATATAACTCATTAATGGCTCAAGATTTTCAAAGATTGGGAACAGGTAATAAATACAATCATGTTTATGAATAAAGGCAAATTATATAAAGATATGTTTGAGAAGCATTTTCATGGAAGTTTGAAACTTAAATTCAATCCTATTCTGATGATTTCTCCCCTGCCATGTGTCATATGGCTGTAATGTGGGAAGTAGCAGTGAAAGGATGTCCTCACCAGATAATGAAGATGAGCAAGAAAGTCACTCAGTCACATATTCATATATAAGTGTTCTGAATTCTGAAGGTCAGGGAAAATACTGATATGATGGAGAAGTAGCATGTAAGAGCTGGGGAAAAAAACCTTAGTGATAACTCCATCATGTTACAGATGAACCAACTAAGGTAAAAGAAAGGAAAATAATTAATCCAGGTCACGTGTGAATTAGTGTCTAAACCATAAATAGAAAATAACATTCTCAAAAAGTTCAGGCATCTTTCTAGTAAATAACTCTGTAAATAGAATTAAATGAAACTCAAAATATTTACTTTAAATAATGTAAATTGAATGTTTTCTTAATGCTTTACACCATTGTACTTTGACATTTTTTTCCATTTTAATAGTCCACGAATGATTCCTATCAGTAAAATTATTTAAAAATCAGAGGTATATTTATCTCATGAAAAAATTCTTTTTTTCTTTTTCCAGCTAATGTAGAAATTTCATTCTGTGGTCTTATGTTTTAGCTGTAGCTAAAAGTTTATTAATTTGATTTAACAAATATTTAAAAACGAATTTGTGTGAAAACTGTGATAACCATTGTTAGAAAGGAAAAGATAAATAAAATTGAGTCCTTAACCTTTATAGCTAAGGAATCTTCAAGACAAAGGTCAGGTAAGCAGGTTGTAGTACATGTACAAAGATAACATAATCCACATCATTTTTCAATTATTTATTTATTGATATAGATTTATGTTTTATTTATTTATTTATTTATTTAGAGACAATAGTAGTTAAGTAACTTGCTCAGCATCACATAGCTAGAGGGTGTCTGAGGTCAGATTTGAACATAGGTCCTCCTAAATCCAGGGCCACTGCTCAACCCACGGACCCATCTAGCTGTCCCTCTTTATTTTCTTAATAAACAAAGATATCTGAGATGTTTCTTATTCTTTTTATTTCTTTTCTTCTTTTGTATGCATATTGAATCAAACCCACAACTTGCTCCCAATTGCGCAAAATCTTGTATTATTTGTCTCTGCAAATTTGATCTCATCTAGATCATCTCCCAACTTTGTGCTATTTGGTGCCATTTTGAACTCTTTTATTAACATATACAGGTACGGTATTAGAATGCTATTAGAGCGGCTGCATTCTCCTTAGTGATAAAATCATTTGTCATTAAAAAATACTTGCAGATCTTTTCTATCCTTTATATGTTATTGTTCTTCCATTGTCATCTTCAAATGCCCTTGAGAGCCACGTTGCTTTACTGAATTTTCTTTAAAATGACTTTGTCTTTTATTGTTTTAGTAAGTTTTATGGTGTGATATATTCAATACATGATTTTATATTCCATTGTATTTTCCTTGGCTGCAATATCTCTCTATTGGACAAGTAAATCAAATTGTTGCTGAACTTGTGTTTTGGGGTACTTTTGATGTTCTTGTTTTAACAATTGATTATGTTGATTAATAATTTCTATTAAAACATTTTAGTTGTTTTCTATATATTTCCATTCATTCAAAGTCATTTTGAAGAGTCAATTATTTGTTTTTACAATATTTTTATAGCATTGGACACCTTTCTTTGCTATGGTCAGGTGCTATATTTAATCTTTTCTCACAGAATTTAGTGGACTCTACCCAAATAGCTCTTTCACGAGTAACTCTCACTTCAATAGCTTTTCATTTCCCAACTAGCAAATTTAATAAGTTTAAATTTTTGTAATTCTTTTTTGTGCAAAAAACAAAGGTAGAAAACCGTACTGGAGAAAAATTTATTCTTAGAGCTGAGAAAGCTTGAATACAAATCTAGCTTCTGACATATACTAAGACTGTGACCTTGGGCAAGACACTACCTTTAAGTTCTCAAAGCAGTTCTCTAGAACTATAAATTGCAAAGAAGTCTCTGTCCTACATTAGTAAAGGGTGTCCCTCAATGGGGAATACCCTGTGTCAAAGAAATCCAAGGTTCAATCTCTTTGTGTTCTGTGTCTGTATATCTAATACTTCCAACTCCTTTCTATGAAAAAGTCCATAAATTATACATGTGAAGCTTATAGATCATCTCTGATTTCTGTCATTCCACATTACTGAACCACATTTCCCTATGATTTTTTCCATCCTCCCCTATTTTCACATCTGTATCAAAGTCACTAGTATGAGAATATAAATCTGTGCATGTATGTATGTGTATGTATATGTGTGTGTGTGTGTGTGTCAATCTATCTTTGTGGACTTTCTTTAGCTCTTAATCTTCTTTCGTAGATGTTGTTAATTGCTGTTATTTTATTCTTATTAATTTATTGAAAATATAAATACAAAAACATGAATATAAAATGAGAAAAGATAAAGAAACATATTGTAAACTTAAATAGCAAAATAAATTCAAAATAAGGAAAAAAAATATTGCCATGTGCGCAACAGAACACAAGAGAAAAGTAGAAATGTACAGCAATAAATGTTCATGGCAAGAAAATCTAAATAATAGATACTACACATTGTGTTCAGAGCTGTCAATCTTTTCTTTGCTTCCTTGTAAGTTTTCTATTTTTCTCTGCTGTGCACTTTTTACTTTGTTCTCCCCCCCTGCTTTATCACTTCCCCAAGAAGACTATAAAATACACACACACACACCCACACAATCTATATACACATACATATATCTGTATATATACTTACATATATACACTCTTGCACATATATATATATACATATATATATATACACATATAGATACACTTAGATATGTCTTATTGCACTCATATATAGACATACAGATTCATATACATCTATGTAAAACCATACTATACTTGTTTGTCCTTTGTTTCTCTGAGGGTGGATGACATCCTTCATAAGTCCAAGTCTTTCCATATTTTTCTAAGTCCATCAACTCATAATTTCCTATGCCACAACAATATTCCAACTTTACACTGTCTAGATATGTTAAGTAGTCTAAAACAGGGTTTAATATGGCTGGCATACAATAGTTTCCACATTTTTCTCTTTTATTAAATCTATTTTAGTATTAACTTTGTCTGAGATCAGTATTCCTGCCCCTGTTTTTTCTTATTGCTTATAATATTTTCTCTTTGTTTTTTTTAAAACTTAACTATGATAGCACTATAGGTTTTCCTTATGGGATTTCTTTTAGGCAAATTTTTTCTGTTTCTATCCCTCCCTTCCCCTGTTCTAATGTTTCAGGATAATTTTTTAAAAATATATTTTTTGTATTATTGTGTTAAGATTTTTTTATTGTAGCTTTCAGATAATTTGATTATTCTTATATTTTCTCATCTCAATCTGTTCTACAGTTCATTTGTTTTTCTTATCAGATATTTCACATTTTCATATATGTGTATGTGTATTTGCTTTTTT
>CM053581.1:59429633-59461856 GCA_028627135.1 Pseudochirops cupreus | reverse complement strand
TTCAGAGTGCTTTTGAGATTCTTTCTCCATCTGGCAAAGGCGACTTTTTAAGGCATTCTTCTTCTCATTGGCTTTTTGGGGCTCTTTTGTCATTTGAGTTAATCTATTTTTTAGGGTGTTGATTTCTTCAGTCAAACTGCTGACTCTCTTTTCATGATTTTCCTGCAACGTTCTTATTTCTCTTCCCAATTTTTCTTCCACTTCCCTTATTTGGTTTTGGAAATCCTTCTTCAGCTGATCTCTAGCCTTAAGGCATTCTTCATGTTTATTGGAGGCCCCTGGTGGGGGTGTTCTGGCTGTGCTCTCCTCCTTCCTCTCTCTCCCATGATCTTTCTTTTCCCCAAGAAGGAATCAAGGGTTTGGGAGCTGTTCTTACTTTGCTTCTTATGCTTATTCTTACTCATGGTTCTTCAGACAGTGATTTTTTTTTTTAAATCTCTGTGGAGCTCCACTTCCAGAAGGGAAAGCTCTGTCCCAAATCACTGGGGTCCTCCTGGCTGCCGTAGCTCCCAGGAAGATGCTGGGAGTCTTCCTAAATCCTTCTGGCTAACTGGATAATAAAGACTCCAAGATGGAGTCCCAAGACGGCCATCCGAAACCAGGCCGCTCAACGTGAGAGCACTGCCCTGAGAACAATCGCTAAGTCCCCCTGCTCTCTGCAGGCCACAGGCGGGAAGCTACAAAGCAGAGGCGGGTGCAAAACCTCTGCCTTTTGCTTTTCTGCTCTGGAGGCCTTTCGCCAGACTGCTTATCCTCCCATTTCACAATCTCCACTTGCAGCTGCTACTAATCCGCTCACCTGACAGGCTTCTCAACTACTCCCGTCCAGCCGCCCCCGGAGCACAGCCGCGGCTTCAGGGCAGGCTGGTTTCGGTTCACAGTGCTGATATGGTTCCTCGTAGCTGAGCTGATTTTAGTGGGAAGTGTCTTTGTGTGCGTTTTGGAGTTCTAGGATTGGTTTAGAGTCCTGTTTTGTGGGCATTTTGGGGTGGCTATGTGAGAGCTGCGATATGTTGCTGCTGCTACGCCACTATCTTGGCTCCGCCCGCTAATTTTATTTTTCTTATTTTTTAAAATTTATTTATTTACTTTTAGTTAACAAGATTTAGTTCCCTAGACCCTTGAATTTCAAATTTTCTCCCCTCTCTTCCAAACCCCCCATGGCGGCATACAATCAAGTACAGGATCTGCAAATACTTTCACGTTGGACATTAGTCTGGTTGTATAGAAGGGTTGTAACCAGTGGAGTGAACAATGGGAAAAAAGAAAGGAAACCAAACATAGAAAAGAACGCTAGCAAATAGATTTCTTCAATCTCCATTTAAACTCTGTTCTTTCTAGATCTTTCTCTGAATGTAGATATCACTTTCCATACTGGGACTTGTAGAGTTGTCTTATAACTGTGTGTTGCTGAGAAGAGTCCAGTTTTTCAAAGTTGGTCGTCACACATATGATGTGTCTGTGATTGTGTACAAATTTTTCCTGGTTCTGCTCTTCTCCCTTAACATCAGTTTGGATAAGCCCCTTCAGGTGAATATGAAGACCATCTCCTCCCCATTTTTTATAGCACAATAGTATTCCATTACATTCATATACCACAACTTGTTTATCCATTCCCCAATTGATGGGCATACCCTTAATTTCCATTTTTTTTTTGCAAGACAGATAATTTAAGAATTATTGGTCTACCTAAAGTCTTGATCAAAAAAGAGTCTAGACTCAAACTGAATGTTGAAAATTTAAAATAAATGTAATTTAAAAAGAAGATCCATCGCATCCCTGATAATATAATTTTTTTAACATTTCCAACCAACTAATAATAAACATAAGGATCGTATAGATCCTATGTTTTTGGTTGAATGTGTAGGTATAAAGATATGATCAGTGGTAAAGAATCATATGAAATCTGATGTGTCTTATTTTCATATTCTTGTATCAAGGATATCCTATATGCACACAGATACTTAATTTTTTTTATAGACATAAGAAAGCAGGAATATGGGTTTTCAGTGGCTGCTGTGCTCCTCATCACCATTTAGAGTCAATGTACTTTTTGTGATAATTTTCAGTTTTTGTTTCTACATGTCAGAATCAAAGCTTATAGAATTTTCCTGAATCCATCTTTTTTTTTTATTTTGTAGATATTTTGTTTGTTTTAATCATTCTTACCAAATTCATCTTCTTAAATCCCATTTCTATTTGCCCAGGTAACACTTTGGGTACTTATATTTTAGAATGCAGCAGCTCCACTGTCATCATGCTAAGAATATTGCACTCTTTAAATAATAAATCAGTTTCTTTTCCCATCTCTATATTTTTTCCTTACATTTTGATCTATATCATCCCTTGAACTGATCTGCTTTAGTTGGATCTCATGTCAAGCTTTGTGAAGCTCATTTCCCCCCTTTCTCTTTTCATCACATTTTGAGGTGTCATTGGTCAAAACCTTCTTCCGTCCTCCTCCTTAATACTTTAAATATTGTTTGGAATTCTAAATCAGTTTTCCCCTTAACTCATTATACCTATTTGGAAAGACCAAATGTGTGTTGGCCGAATCTGTTTCTCAGATCCTTTGGCCTCATTGTAAAAAATTCATTATATCAGTTAAACTTCTGTAAAATAATAAGATACAATTAACATAAAACTTTATGTTTACTCATTACTTTAATCATATAGGTCACCAAGACTTTAATTGAGTAGATCAGATATAATTACTTGCCTTCTAGGGAAGGAGGCAAACACCTTTTTTCAGCTTCCACAGTGGTCCCTGATTTAAACTAACACCTTGAGTGATCGCTTCCCTAGGATAAAACTTTTCTCATGTTGATGACCTACCTAAACACATTGCTCAATGATTAAAGCTGCCACCAAGTGGCACCTCAACATGTCAGTAATTCTGAATCACTTAATGTCATCATTCAAACTCCTTCTTTGCTCTTCCACTGTCTCCTCCCTGTTCATATCATCCTCAAAGTATACCCTCTACCAATGTTGCTCTCTAAATATACTCATACCTTTCACTGTGCTCTCTGGAATACCCAATAGAAGACACCCTTGCTTTCATCTTAAACCTCTTCCTTTCCTGCTCCTTCTATCTTCTTTCTCACACTGAAATTTGACCCTTTCCTATTGACACAGCCTTCACGGACACTGTTTCAGGTACTGGTTGCACTTTTACTCATTCCCTCTGATCCATTGACTGAGGTGGGGGAGTTGAGAAGTTCTTTGTTCCCCATTACTATTCCCAGTTCCTTCCTTTATCTTCATCACTCAGTAACTTCTCCTCCTTTGTGATTCCCTCAACCTATAGCTGCCACCCAGTCAAAATTCTGGCAGCTTTGGATATCTCCAGGATATTCCTCATATTTCATCAACAAATATGCACACAATTCAAGACATTTCCCTCCTTTCCAACTCATGCTGCCATGCTAGCAACATTATACTAACTCAAACAATCAAGCATCCCAGTTCCACAACACTTCAAATGACCTACATACTCATTCACCCTATCACAGCTACAGACAGATATGTCCTTGCTCTTAGTCTTGTCATCACACAAAAATGTACCACTTCTGTGTTCATGTACTTTGAAATTTCCCTGTTAACAATCTCATTTGACTTCCCCTCTCCCTTTGATTTGTTGTCAAAAACTTATTCTTTATCCTTACCAAGACCTACCAGTTACTCAATTCATCAATTTTCCCCATGTTATGCCTGGACTGGTTACACTCTCTTATATTCCCTATCTTGACTCCATCAGGTAACAATTGAATTCTATACAGTTCCCTTCTTTTGAGTTCCTTGCCTCCTCATCCTATCACCAGTGTTTCCTTCCAAGTGCCACCCTTGGATTTACCCCACAATCTCCTATCTTTGCTCCTTCTTGTCTGCTACTGAACATAGCTAGAAAACAATATCGTGAAATCATGTTTATTAGGTCAACTACAAATTCATGTTAGATAATCTCAAGTGAATACTCACTATAAGGTGATGTTTTTTTTTTAATTCTTCAAAAATTGACTCACTAAACCAGACACAAGATGTGCTTAAAAAAGATTTGCTGGTTGCTTGATGGCAGCACCAGAGGAATGCTTTGACTTTGTGTGCTCTCCCTATTTATCTATTCCTGTTCTCCTCTATTTTGTGTTTTTGTGGATAACATCTGGTTCATTTGGCTAAGATGTAAACTTCATGAAGTCTTTGGCCCCAAAACAGGGCAATAATGACTCCTGCCCTTTTATTCAACAACCACTCATTAATTTTCCATTATTTACAGAGAGTCACAAAATTGCAGAGTTAGAAGTGATTTCAAAGAGTAGCTTTAAAAGCCCAAACCTGGGAGGCAGAGCCAAGATGGAGAATGCACTGGAAACTGTACAGTGAACTCTCCTCCAAAATCTCCTCTAACTAGATCTAGAAAATGCAGTAAGTTTAAACCTCTGTGGGGAAATTCAGGGAAAAAATTCACAGTGAGTCATTTGTCCAATCCAAATCATCAAAGAAAGACAGAAGTCTGTGGGTACTGAGAACTGAGTTGGGCTAGAAGTACACAATGAGACGCTGAGGAAAAAGCAATGCATCAGTGCAGAGGAGATCCCACACCCATACGGAAGCACACCTAGAACTGTAGTGATGCATTGTGAGGGAGACTGGTCCCAAATGGCAAATTTGTAACCCATTAATTCCAAGTCACAGATTCAGAGAGGATTAAGAAGGGGACCCAACATCCCCAGGTAGTGAGGCCCTGACCAGTATACTATGAACAGAGGAAATTTAGATACAAGAAGCAGCAGTGTTGTTCATAAACTAGGTACAGAGCAAAGTTTACTTTCTCATCCAACAGAAGATCAACCAGGTCAAGAGCTCCAGACTAAAAACGAACTTCCAGTTCTGCCACTCTGGACAACCAGAGCTTTCTAACTCACTGGCAGGGCTGTGTCCAGGAGAAGTTTATTCTTGCTCAGAATCAAACACTAGTCAGGAACTAACAGAATTAGAAGTGCGGATGGAAGTAAGCAACAATCAGACTTTGCCCTAGAACTAGACCACTTTGAGAGCACTGAAATTTTATAAGTCTCTGGCATGTCATTAAGATTCTGTAATAACACAAAATTTAATATTCAAAGAAAACAACAATAGAAGCAGACCAGAAATTCCTTTCAGATGTTCCATAGAGTCCAGCCCTAATGTCAATTGCAAAGTCAAGAAGTAGGCTAGAAAAATGAACAAAAAAACATCTTACTATGAAGAAATTATAGTGACAGAAAAGCTCACAACACAAAGCCAAAAGAGACTGACTCAAATTATCTAAAAGCAAAGTCTTAGAGAAAACACAACTTGGACACAATTTTACTAGAATGCCTGCAGAAAATGAAGTTATAATTTGTTTTTAAGTAAATGGTATTTTTATAGCTGAAATAAGAGCACTTGAGGAAAATTTTGGAAAACACTTGAGAGCTACAGAATAAAGAATTAGAAAGGGGATTAGCAGCTAGGGAAAAAATGGTATAAATGTTTGCCAAAGCATCAAACTACTTGAAAATTAGAGTGGAACGAATGAAAGCCCATGACTTCCTGAGACAACAGGAAATATTTAAAGAATTAAAAGACTGAAAAAAAGAAAGTATCTCATAACAAAATCAATTCATTTGGGAAACAAACTGAGATGAAAAAAGTAAAAGTTATTGGAATATCTAAATACTATGATTAAAAATAAAGAACTTCAAATTTCTATTTCAAGAAATCTTAAAACAAAACCTATTAGATTTGTTAGAAGAGAATAAAGTGGAAACACAAAGGATCCACTAGTTACCTCCTGAAAGAAAAATCCAAAAAGAAAGCTCCCAGAAATATTTAGCCAAAATACAGAGTTTTCAAATCAAAGGAAAAATACTGCTAGCTGCCAGAAAGAAATAATTCAAGTGTGATGAGCCCCATTTCAGGAACACACATGATTTAGCAACCACCACCTCAAAGTGTAGTAGTTAGAATACAATATTCCAGAAGGCAAAAGATATTGGCTTTCAAGAATAACTTACCCAACAAAACTGAGTATAATGCTAAAGAGGCAGGGGGAATCCTTTAATGAAATAGAGAACTTCTAAAGAATTTTTGATGAAAAGACTAGAATTGTGGTAATGAGATCAAAATCCTCCTCCAGTCTGGTTTCCCTCTATTGAGTACTCTCTGGCTTAATAATGCATTTCTTAATATAGGAAAACTGTTGCAAAACATGATATACCAGATGTGATCTGATAATTTTGGAGTTTAGCAGGTAACACTAATAATGCTTCTCTTATCAGTTAGAGTACTGTTATATACCATAACCTCTCTGCCCAATTGATACATATCACATGCACTCTAAACCTCAGGAAATGGTATTTATAAATTATTGTAATAAAGTTAAGGAAGATTAATATAAAAACATGTTTAGAGAGGTTCAACTTTCTTGTAGACTAGGCTAACTCCTGAAAAAGAGAAATACAATACATCTTCAAGCCTGTATTCATAGTAATTACATATTAGTAGGCTTTGTAAGAGCTTTCAAACCAGTGGTATAACTTTACCAAGCTCATTATTACCTCTGTAACACAATAAGGAAAAACTGGAGATCTTACATGGAGGCATAAAATTAATACACCACATTACTAAATCAATATAATGCTGAATAGACTAAATAAAGAGTTCAACATTTAGAGAAACACAAAGAGGAATTGATTGCTGTGGGAATGAAGTTTCTCAAGAACTATAGTTTATTAATCCAATTTTATACTATCAATAGGAATACTTTAATGAGTATCCATATCTACAGCTATAACTCTTTCTCCATCTATCTATCAATTTATTATCTGTCTATATTTATCTGTGTGTTTGTGCTTGTGGTTAGTACTAAGAAATATAAATTAATTCATATAGGTAATTGTATAGTAAAAATATACAGACTATACAACAAACTTTACTGTAAATTGTTAGGAGGAATCTTACTTGAGTATGCATTAAACAAGATGACCTCTGATGTTTCTTCTCTTTCTGATATTCTTAAGGGAAATAAGCTTTCAATGCAATTTTAATTGCTATTGTGGTTGTTCAAAACAGTAAATAATAGTGCAAAGTAGAGGGAGATGGAAGATGCTTCAGTGTTACTATCAGAGTTTAAAAGGAATAAAGGAAATTTAGAGGTAAGAGTGTAGCACGGTAAACATTTGATCCAAATATTTGTGTTGCTGAATCACATGATTGACAAGTTAGAAGAAACCTTAAATGATGTATTTTGTAGTCAAAATAGTACTAGAATCATTGGAACTGAGATAGAATAGTCTAGTCTTAGCTCTGTAATCCTGAGCAAATCAGGCAACCACTCAGATCCTCAATTTCCTCATATATACAGTGGAGATAATATCTCTATCACCTCCCTTCCAGGGTTGCTGCTAGTAAGCAAATTTGTAGACCTTAAGGTGTTATATAAATATGAGCTATTTTTATTGCACAAGAAAGTCTGCACCTGAGCAGGAATCCCTTTTGCAACATATTATAAATAGTTCAGCTGAAAACATTTGAATGAAATAAAAATCAACTACACACTAATATGAAAGGGGAGAAAGTCATTCATGTGAAAATGATCCGGGGATTTCAGTGAACTGAAAACTAAATGTAAGTGAAGTGGAAGCTAATAAAGGTAGCAAAATAATAGGATGCAATAAGAAAATCATAATGTCAAAGTATGGTAGATTGTAGTCGCATTGCACTCTACCCTAGTAAAGCCATACATCTAACAGAATGTGGTCAGTGATGAAGGCCATGTTTTTTTTTCTTAAGATAGCCATTAGCAAGCACAAGAATAGCCAAAAAATGGTGACAATAAATAGAAAGAAAGCAGGGACTATGTCATATAATTTTTTTTAAGGATAATTGGATATGTGGCTTGGAGAAGAGAGGATGAATGACAATGGAACCCACAGATTGTAATAGGGTTGAACTACTGATCAGAAGGAGATTACAGGTGTATCTTTACTAGCACTGAGACAGGACTCTGTTGTTTTGCCTATACTTGGAACTGGGTCACATTGCTGCATTGCAGTCCCAAGGAGAAGAGAAGAACTAGCATAGCAGTATTTGTGGCTACAATGGAGCAGGGACCCTTGTCGTAGTTTCTGGGAAGAAAAAAAGTTCTTGTAGCCTCTCACAGACAAGAGCATATTCCAGGAGAGTAGCAAACACACCTGTCCTTAGAAACATCACTGACATGTGAATGGGGGCAGAGTTAAGATAAGTAGGAGAATTCTGTGGCTGCCCTGATAACCACATCAAATACCTATAAATTATGACTCTAAACAAATTTTAGAGCTCTAGAACTCATAAAATGACAGAAAAACAAGGCTCACACTGAATGCAGCCCAGCAGACAGGTTCATCCCAGCACACTGGGAGCAGAGCCCAGCCCCATGTGGTTTTAGCCCCAGGTTGTACAGGAAAAGTGATGGCGGGAGCATTGAGGAGAGAGGATCACTGGCAGCTGTGGTGGTTTCCAGAATTACCAACCCATAAGAGCCAAGGACAAAGGGAAAAGGTCAGTAGAACTAGGCTAAATTTGGGGGAGAGGGTCCGACCAACTGCCTCCAGAGCTAGAAGCAGTCTAAAGCAGAGGCCCTACAGCTGCCTCCACATGGATGATTCAGAGCTTGGGGCCTGAAGATTGCAGGGGGCCAAGTATTCATTCAGAGGCTGAGTGCTCTTGCCTTGAGCTGCCTGGATAAGGATCATTGTCTTGGGTTTTGGTCCTGAGGTGCACTTTCAATGAGTCAAAGCTGGAGGGGGCTGTATAGACTGGGGCCTCCTAATAGCTCCAGGAACTGAGAAAACCATAGAAATTTGGGACAGAGCTCTCTCCTCTGAAAGCAGAGTTCTACTGAGCTCAAAAGTCAAGTAACTGACTGGCAACATGAGCGGGCAAAGGAAGCAAAGAAAGCTCAGCAAGCCAACGTTAGATTCCTTTTTTGGGCACACAAAGGATCAAAGCATGGAACAAAGGAAGACAACACAGTCAGAACTCCTGCGCCAAAAGCTTCCAAGAAAAATGTAAGCTGGTTACAGGGCACAGAGGAGTTTAAGAAGGATTTTGCAAACCAAATAAGAGAAGTGGAGGAAAAATTGGGGAGAGAAATGAGAATGATGCAAAAAAATCATGATAAGAGGGTCAACAACCTGACTGAAGAAAATAACACCTTAAAAAATAGACTAATTTAAATGGCAAAAGAGGCCCCAAAGGCCAATGAGGAGAATGCTTTAAAAAGCCAAATTTGCCAGATGGAAAAAGAATCTCAAAAGCTCGCCAAAGAGAATAATTCCTTCAGAATTAGAGTGGATCAAATGGAAGCAAATGACTTTATGAGAAATCAGGATACCATTAAACAGTTCCAAACAAATGAAAAAATAGAAGGCAATGTGAAATATCTCATTGAAAAAAACCACTGACCTGGAAAATAGATCCAAGAGAGACAATTTAAAAATTATAGGACTACCTGAAAGCCATGATCAAAAAAAGAACCTAGAAAGCATCCTTCAAGTAATTCTCAAGGAAAATTGCCCAAATATTTTAGAACCAGAGGGCAAAAGAGAACTCGAAAGAATTCACCAATCACCTCTTTAAAAATATCCCAAAAAGAAAACTCCCAGGAATGTTATAGCCAAGTTCTGGAGAAGAAAAAAATTTGAATATTGTGGAAACACAGTTCGGATAACCCAGGATCTAGAGGCTTCTACAATAAGAGAATGAAGGGTCTGGAATATGATATTCTGAAAATCAAGGGAGCTGGGATTAAAACCAAGAATCACCAATCCAGCAAAACTGAGTATAATGTTTCAGGGGAAAATTTGGTCATTCAATGAGGTGGAGGACTTTAAAGCATTCTTGAGGAAAAAAACAGAACTGAGTAGAAAATTTGACATTCAAACAAAAGAAGCATGAGAAGGTAAACATGGAAAAGATATCATAAGGAACTTACCAAAGTTGAACTATTTACATGCCAGCATGGAAAAAGGAGAATTGAACTAATGAAACTTTTCTTAGTATGAGGATAGGTGAAGGGAATATAAATGTATATATAGGTATACATACAGATATGTATATATAGAAGGGCATATATGAATATTAATACATATGGGAGTGTGTGTATATATGTGTGCATAGACAGAGGACACAGGATCAATTGAATAGGAAGGGATGATATTTTAAAAGGTGAAATTAAGATGTCGGAGTGGAATAGAATGAGAGGAGACAGGGAGAGACAGAATGGGGTCAATCATTCATATAGAAGGGGCAAGGGATAACTGTTAACAATGGAGGGGAAGAACAGAAAGGCAAAAAGGGAATGGGTCAACCTTACTCTCATTCTATTTGGCTTAGGGAGGGAATGATATACATTCTAAAATCATATCTTGCCCTGCAGGAGAGTAGTGGGGAAGGGGATGAGAGGGAGGATGATGGAGGGGAGGGCAGGTTGGGGGGAGGAAGGTTGTTAGAAGCACACACTTCTGTAAAGGGACAGGGACAAAGTAGAGAACAGAACAAGGGGAGGGAGGGACAGAAAGGAGGCAAATATCATCAGTGTTACACAATATGTCCACTGAACAGATGTTCTGGATAACTATACATGTAGGACCTGTATTGAATTGCTTGTCTTTCCAGTGGGGCTGGGTAATAAGGGAGGAAGAGAAAGAATCTAGAATTTAAAGTTCTAAAATCATATGTGTATATATATATATATATGTATATATATATATTTATATATATATTTATATATATATACATATATATAATTATTATTATTATCATTATTATTATTATTTACATCCAACTGGAAATAAGACATACAGGCATTGGGATAGGGAAATCCATCTTGCTCTACTAGAAAGTCAGAGGGATGATGGGGGAGAATATAGGAGAGAGCAGATTTGGGGATAGGGTATACAGTGGGATCACTGTTTTGAGGGGGTGGGTAAGGGAAAGATGGGGAGAAAATTTGTAACTCAAAATTTTGTGGAAATCAATGACGTGAACTAAAAATAAACAAAAGTTTATAACAAAGAATTAAAAGTCAAGGAATAGGTTCTGAAAATGAGCAAATGATAAAAAAAAAAATTCTGACCAATAAAGTTACTGTGGTGACAACAAAGATCAAAATACACACTCAGAAGAAGATAATGAAGTCAAAACTCCATTATCCAAAACCTACAAGAAAATGTGAAATAGTTGCATTCAATGGAAGAGCTCAAATTTTTTTTTGAAAATCAAGCAATAGAGGTGAAATGAAAATTGGGAAGAGAAATGAAAGTGATGCAAAACAATCATAAAAAATTAATCAACAGCTCATTAAAGGAGATACACAAAAACTTACTGGAGAAAATGGTACCTTAAAAAACAGACTAGGTTAAATGGTAGAAGAGATTAAAAAAAAAAAAGCCAATGATGGCTTTTGTCATTGTCAAGGAGAAGAAGGCATTAAAAAACAGAATTAGACAAATGAAAAAAGTAGCACAAAAATCACTAAAAAAAATACTTCTTAAAATTATAATTGAGCAAATGGAAACTAATAACTTTATGAGAAATCAAGAACAATAAAACAAGCAAAAAGATTGAAAAATAGAAGAAATTGTGAAATATCTCATTGGGGAAAAAAAAAACAAAACAATAGACTTGGAAAATAGATATAAGAGAGACAAATTTTAAATTATTGGACTACCTGAAAGCCACAATCAACAACAACAACAAAAAAAAGAATTTGGGCAGCATTTTTCAAGAAATTACAGAAGAAAACTGCCCTGATATTCTAAAAAACAGAGGATAAAAAACAGAAATGGAAAGAATCCACCTATCACATATTGAAAGAGATCCCAAATGAAAACTTCCAGTATTGGTATAAGCCCAATTCCAGAGCTCCCAGGGCAAAAAGAAAATATTGCAAGTAGCCATAAAGACACAATTGAAGAATTATGAAGCCACTTTCATTTATTATTGATGAAAAGATCAGAACTGAATGGGAAATTTGACTTTTAAAAATAAGATTCAAGGGAAGTATAAAAAGATAAACACACAGGGGAATCTTATGATTATTGACCTTAATAAGGTTGCACTATTTATATTCCTACATGGGGAGATGATACTTGTAGCTTATAAGAACTTTCTCATTATTAGGGCAATTAAAGGAGAATATATAGACAGATGGCACAGGCGTAAGTTGAATATGAATGGATGGTGTCTGAAAAAATAAAGTTAAGGGGTGAGAGAGGAATGTACTAGGAGGGAGCAAAAAGAAGAGGTAGAATGAAATAAATTATCTCACATAAAAGAGAGATGAAAATGCTTTTACAGTGGATAGGAAGTTGAGTGATGTAAGGGGGGTGGGTGAATTTTATTTTCATCAGAATTGACTCAAAGAGGTAATAGCTTACACACTCAGTTGAGTATAGAAATCTATCTTATGCTATAGGAAAATAGGAGAGGAAGGGAATAAGAGAAGGGGATATAAAGGAGGGAAGATTGAGGGAGGGGGGTAGGCAGAAACAAAATACTTTTGAGGAGGGACAGGATGAAAGGTGAGAGAGAGAATAGAATAAACAGTGGCAGGAGGATAAGATAGAGGGAAATACAGTTAGCAATAGTAATTGTGAAAAAAATTGAAGCAAGTTTCTCTAATAAAGGTCCAATTTTTCAAATATATAGGAAATTGTCAAAATTTTAAAGATAAGAGCAATTTTCCAATTGACAAATGATCAAAAGATAGGATCAGTTTTCAGATGAAATAATCAAAGCAATCTACAGCATTATGAAAAAAAAATGTTCTAACTCAATATTGATTGGAAAAATGCAAATTAAACCAATTTTGAGGTACTAACTCATACCTATTAGATTGGCTAATAGGACAGTAAAGGAAAATGACTAATGTTGGAGAGGATGTGTGAAACTTGAGACATTAATGCACTGCTGGTGGAGCTGTGAAGTGATTCATCCATTCTGTAGAGTAATTTTGAACTTTTCCAAAAGAACTATAAAACCATCCATACCCTTTGACCTAGCAATACCACTACTAGGTCTAAATCCCAAAACAGATTTTTAAAAAGTACTTACATGGACAAAAATATTTATAGCATCTCTTTTCTGGGGGCAAATAATTGGAAATTGAGGTGATGCTTATCAATTGGAGAATGAATGAACAAATTGTGATATGTGATTATGATGAAATACTATTGTGTTATAAGAAATGATGAGCAGAATACTGTCAGAAAAAACCTGGAAAGACTTACATGAGGCTAATGCAAAGTGAAATGTACTGTGTACAAACTAACAGCAATATTGTAAGATAATCATCTTTGAATGACTTAGCTATTCTCAGAAATACAGTGATCCAAGAAAACTGAAGAATTTATGATAAAAAATGCTATCCACACCTGGAGAAATGATTGTGTCTGAATATATATTCAAGCATACTTTTAAAAACTTTTTTGTCCTGAGTTTTTCTTTTGTGGGGGAGGGGATTTGGGAAGGTCTATGTTTTCTTTCACAACATGACTAATATGGAAATGTTTTGCATTTCTTAACATGTTTTATCTATATCAAATTACTTACCTTCTCAATGAAAAGGTGGGAAGAGAGAAAGGAAGAGAATTTGGAACTCAAAGTTTTAAAAATGAATGTTAAAAATTATTTTTTACACATAACTGAGAAAAAATAAAATACTAAAAAAATCTTTCTGTTAAAGCACATTAGGTACAGATCTCTGGCTAACTGTATATATTACCTGCCACAAGAATCTGCTCTACACCATATCAAGAGATTTTTCTCTTGACCTAGCAGCCAAAATCAATCATGCAATTCTCTCTTGTCCATAAATTACTAGACTTCAGGAAGCATGGTTTGCTCTTTCATACCTCAGATCTGGTTGAATACTATGTCACCACATTCCAGTATCTTCCATTCATGTAAAGGGCTTTGAACTCAGAAGGATTAAATTTTAGTGTTTTTGTTTTTGTTTTTGTTTTTGTTTTCTGGTTTGGATGCTATCATTGCCTGTAAACCCTTATTCTAGTCCTGATCTCACTAGCAATTCTTCAATGGCCATTGCTGGTCAAGGAGAGTTGGTGTAAAATCATCACAGCTACTCCTTTAGATGATACAATATCTGGAAAAAGTCCCAGATTCTTAAGTAGGTTGTCTTATGCTAGTGGTTCATTGATTGGTCATGGATGGTGGTCACAAACTACTTTCACAATCCTTTTTCCTCTACACCACCTACCCCAACCTATGCTATAGGGAGTACCATGGTTTTGATGAGGGGCTATATGAGATAAATAAATATCCTAATTTATTGTGTCTGATTGATATGATGATGATGGTGAGGAGAAGGAGGATTAGGATGAGGATGGAGATGATGACTAATATTTATTTAGAACTTTGTTTTAATAAGTAAACACTTACTGTGTTATACCACTTAAACCTCACAATAACTTCTGTCAAGTAGGCTCTATTATTTTTACAGGTGATGAAAGAGACAGAAGTTATGTAACTTGGGTCACAAAGGTGGAAAATTTCTGAGGCTGCATTAGGTTATCCTGACTTCAAATACAACACTCTGTCCTTGGCTACATCTATTTGCTTTAATTATACATTGCCAATATATATTTGGTCTTAGCTGTTACTTTTTCATATTATGTAAACCTCTCTACATTCCTCCACTCTCTTCTTACCCCCTTAAAATTCCACTTCTGGTCTTATCATTCCATCAACACTATTCTCTCCAAATTTACCAATGATCTTACAAATCCAATGGCTTTACTGAATCTTCATTTCCTTGACCTCTCTGCAGCTTTTTATACTGTCAATCATCTTCTCTTCCTTGATACTTTCTTCTTTCTGGATTTTCAAATTGCACCTCTCTTCTGGTCCTCCTATGTATGTAAGAATTCCTTCTTACTCTTTTTTTGCTGGATCCTTATGCAGATCATGCCTTCTGGCAGTACATGCCCCACAGGGTTATGGACTGTGCCTTTTTATTTTCTACCTCTATACTACCTCACATAATATTTTCCTTAGCTTTCACGGATTTAATTATCATCTCCATGCTAATGATTTTTAATCTCCTTATCCTGTCCCAAACTCTCTGCTGACTGCCAATCTTGCATCTCCAATTGCTTTTCAGACACGTCAAGCTAGATATCCAGTAGATATCTTAAACTGGACATGTTCAAAATTGAACTCATTAACTCATTATCTTTCTTCTTAAATCCCTCCCCCTCCCACTTTTCCTATAGTATAGAGGGTATCACTGTCTTCCCATATCTAAGGCTAGCAAGTTTGAAGTCGTCACAATTTCCCATTCTCCCATATCTAATCAGTTGCAATGTCCTATTGATTTCACCTTTGGACTATTTCTAGAATATGCCATTCCCTCTGCTCTGAGACTACTCTGGTGCATGCCCTAATCATTATACTACTGCAATACGTTGCCCATGAGTCTTTCTTTCTCAGGACTTATCCTCCAATTATCCTCTATTCTATCCTCCATTCAGACACCAAAGTGTTTTTGTTTTTTTTTCCTAAAGCACAGGTCCAATAATGTCACTCCCCAACTCAATAAATCTCAGGGGCTTCTAATCTTGTCCAGGATCAAATGCAAATGCTTTACTTGGCATTCAAAGCTTTTAATTATTGGGATGATTCCTATCTTTTTAGTATTCTTACATCTTTCTCCCTGACATGTATGTTTCAATTCAGAAATGCCGTTTTGGTTGTCTCATGTATTAAACACTCAATGGCTTTTTTTTTTGGCTGTCCCAAATACCTGGAATGCTCTCCCTCCTTAACTCTGCTATTTCTTTCTCTGGATTCCTTTAAGTTTCAATGATAATTTTATTTTTTTACAGCAAAACTTCCCCAACACTTCTTAATCCCAATGCCTTTCCTCTCTTAATTATTTCTTATCTATCCTGTATATAGCTTGTTTATGGTCATCTGTTTGAATGTCATTTCTTGTGATAACTTGTGAATTACTTGAAGGCAAGTGCTGAGCACACAGTAGGTGTTTAATGAATGTTCATTGACTATTGATTTGTACAGAAAAAGAAGAAAGTTCAAACTTAGAATTTTCAGCAATTTACTCTTCTGTGACTCATGTCCCATCCCAGGTATATTCCTGAAAACATCAGAATTCAATTAACTTTTTGCTCTGAGATAAATGTCCCCCACTCCCTTGCAAATAACAAATTAACAACAGGACATGGAATTTAAGCAAATGTTATTACAGACAAATAAAATGCAGAAAGGATTGGTACTTGAACAAATCAACAGTCAAAACAAATCTGTGACCCACCTCCCTACCTACTTTTGAAGTCATTTTGATTCTCAATGGTACTCTAGGGATAATTCAATCACTCTTACCCTCATACCTCAAGTCTCACATTCAGCATTTATTTGGAGCCAGTCAATCACCCATTTTAATGAAACCTACCTCCCCCTAAGAAATATATAAAGTAACTACTGAATCAAAATGACATCCTGGAATTGTAACCAACAAATTGGGGAAGGACTTGTATTTGCTTAAGTAGTCTTAAACCATCTTCTCCAGACCTGTACAGTCCACAATATGCACATTACTAGGAAAGAGCAACATAAACATCTTCTGCTCCTCAATATGTTTCTGTGCATTGATGCTTTTTGATTTTGTACTCTCTTATGATCTTTTGGTTTTAAACTGTTTGCCATATAAAACTTTTTTGCTTCTTTATCATTCTGTTTTCTTTTACTTCAGACTCAAACTCTTTCTTATCCATGTAATATTTTCTCTTAAACGTTCAACTGAGTAAGCATCATCTATTTTCTTGCTCCCAGCCAAGCCCTGTGCTTCCATTACTCTATGATGACAGTATTTCATAACATTTTCAGTAGTTCCTGTCAGCTTCCTGCTACTCATTCCAGTACCACTACCATACAAACTCATGCTGCTCTTTTTGGATGATATCACCCAGTGAACACATCTCTAACTCTTCTGTGTGTCAGTCCTACAGTCTCACTTAGTGACATACATACGTACAGAAAAGTCAGACAATTGATAAGATCTCATAACCCTTATCAACACATGGCTCCAAGTTCTCTCTCCTAAACAAGTTAGGTTGATGAAATTCCATTCACTTTTTCTTTATTGCAAGGTGAACTTAACATGCTCACCTTTATTTGTTCAGCACCTTTAACTGAGTTTTCTTTTTTTTTAATTTGAGGGTGATTAAAAGTAATCTTTTCCCTTTCCTTACTCAGCTTAGTTGTCATAGATTGCAGTAAATCCCTCTATTCATAGGATCATAGATTTAGAACTTGAATGTACCCTGGAGATGAAAATGTCCAACACTTTCATTTTAGAGATGAAAAAACTAAGAGAAAGAGATTAAGCAATTTGCCCAGGGTCACGGAACTAGTAAATGTCTAAGTATTTGAAACAAAATGTTTCTGACTCCCAAGTCCAGTGTTCTATCACTACATCATACTGCCTCTTACTTACTGATGCTGCCTACTAGCATCATCATTTCCAACCTGGCAGCTCACCTGTATATATTTCATTATTATTTCCAGAAAGCCATTTTCCTGAAAGATCAAGTCATGTCTGAAACTCATGCCCATTCATTACTTCTTGCCCTGTGGCCTCCCTCTGATTGGAGGTAGTAGAGAATAGGCATCAAAGAGTTCCTTCTATATCCTCTATATTTCAAGGACTGTAGGGGCAATTCCTCATCATTTCTCATCTTTCTGCAGAAATTCATCAAGCTCCAGGTTCTCTCCCCCTCTCACTTCCCTCCTCTTTTTCCTCTCACACTAACTCCCCTCAAACCCCACTTTCAGTTTATTTTTAATGTACTTAAATGGACTTGCTAGGGTCTACCCTTACATTTTAAATGCCTTGAGGTAAGAGACTATTGTCTTTCTTTGTGTACTCAACTCTCATCTCAATTCCTGGAACATATTGTTGTTATTTGGCCTTCATTTTCAAAGAGGACCAATGACATTATGGGGTGATGTCTTGACTAATGTGTGAATTGGATTTAAGTGAAGCAGAGTTTCACAAAATTGTCAGCCTTACTCTTTCTTCCAGAGTCATCAAAATCTAGTGGCAAGAAAAAATCAAGATGACTGGTGAAGACCTGGGATGCAGTGTATGACCTTGGTGTTTTCAATGTCTGGCCAAGCTCCACAGAGCCTGTTTCAGTCACCTTCATGGCTGTTGGGGAAAACAAATGTCCCCAACCACCCATTTAGACAGGAAATTTTCACAAGCCTGGGGTAGACACCTTGTTAACTCATTGAAGGGGCTCGGGCCTGTTGGTTACCCTTAACCTGCTTTAATCCACCTTCTAAAATGGTTTTACCATGGTGTAGGCACTTCACATACTACAGCTTTTTGGAGCTACAGGTGATAGTTGAGTGCCAGGTAGACACCAAAGGTGGACAAGCAGTCCTTAAAAGAATTCAGCAGACCCTCTGATCAGAAGTGGTATTCTTACTTGAATACTTCATTCATTCCCTGGCCTATATTAGGTACTTGATTTGAATTTATTTTGAATATATCCTGTTTTTACTTATTTGTGTACCCTTCTTATCCATTGAATAAAATGTAACCTCTTTAAGGGCAGGGACTATCTGTTTTTATTGTGTTCCCAGCTACTTACACAGTGTCTAACATCATAGAGTAGGCAGTTAATAAATGCCCATGGATGAGTGACTGAATTCCATTCCTCTTTTCTGATACTTGTTTTCCTTTATTCCTCTCCAGGCTATATTCCATTCCTGTATTTCACAAATTGCAGGTACCCTACATGAAGGAATTTTGGGAGGTTCAAATGAGATAATAGATACAGTGCTTTTTAAGCCTTAAAGTACTCTATAAATGCCTAGTAGAAAAAATAGTACTAGTAGTAGTAGTAGTAGTGTAGCAGTAGTAGTAGTAGTAGTAGTAGTAGTAGCAGTAGTAGTAGTAGTAGTAGTAGTAGTAGTAGTAGTAGTGTAGCAGTAGTAGTAGTAGTAGTAGTAGTAGTAGTAGTAGTAGTAGTAGCAGTAGTAGCAGTAGTAGTAGTAGTAGTAGTAGTAGTAGTAGTAGTAGTAGTAGTAGTGGTGGTGGTGACTGTGTCCAGAACACACTTAGTGAAAATTGAAGAAGATACTATAAATACTGGTTGAAGTTGAGGGATAGTGTTAAAACTGGCAGTCACTGCCAGCTCTCTGACATAATGGCAAAAATCTCAGGTCATTGAGAGTACTTGTAAACCACAAACTATGATTCATTCCCCTGAGTCATTATTATCACAGTCTGTACCTCATGTAAATATTGAAGGATGACGTTATATATTTTCTATGCCTAGAAGACACTAAAACACCAAGAGGAAAGCTTCCAGTCTATTGATAAATTCCTTGTGCAAAGTTTATGGCATAACATGAAAAAAGTTTGTTGCTGTTATTGTTATTTTTTGTTTCAGTCCTTTCCAACTCTTCACGACCCCATGGGGGTTTTCTTGGCAAAGATACTGAATTGGTTCACCTTATTTTCTTGAGTTCATTTTACAGGTGAGGAAACGGAGGTAAATAGGGTTCAGTGACTTGCCTTGGGTCAAACAGCTAGTAAGTATCAGGCCAAATTTGAACACGGGAAGAGAAATATTCCTGACTGTGCTTGAACGCTATATACCGTGCCATATAGCTGAAACAATTTGGGACATGATAAAAAAAAATGGTGTAGATGCTGGGATCTATTAAAGTTGCAGGAATATAAACATGGATGAAATCTCAACTCTTTGAGTTTATGGAATTAGTCCCTGTAAAAGAGGCAGTATTGCCCAGGGAATAACCCACGTTCTGTCCTGTTCTAGACTGTGAAACTGTCACTATGATACTTCCCTCCTAAAGGAGTGTACTGGGCACTATAACACATAGATAGAGGGCATATGACCTGTGGATAACTCATCAACAAAATTATATCTAAAAGTAAGAATCCAAGAATTGGGGGTGGATGGTAATCCCAGAGGAATCTAATCAGCAAAAGACCACTTACCTGGGATAATGAAGCTAAATCATGACATCCTGATATAACTAGGGAATAGATGGGGGAAAAGGAGTTGGTCCAACAGGTGAACCAGCCATGACCACAGTCAAGGTATTCTGATGCCAGCCTGTAACGTTGACTGCCCTAATCATCATTGGAAATGTTTATTCCAACCCAAGAAGATGTACTGTTCATTATCTACCCATATTAGTCATATGTTTGCTCTCATTTTCTGTCCCTTTCTCTGCCACTTTGGCAAGATATATGTTCCTCTTTCAGTCTCAATTACCACATCTACACAAAGAAATGGGGTTAAACTGAATGATGTCTAGGGTCTCTTTTATTTTTAACTCTGTGCAGTCCTGTGACAAAGTTCCACATATAAAATGAGAAGTGGTTAAAGACTTTCTTTAGAGTAGCATGCAATCTTGAAAAGAAATGTGAGATTCATTTTTTTTAAGAATAATGACTCTGCTAAAGAAATAAGGGTCACTTGGATTTATATTATCTGCTCCACACCAAATAGGTCATGTAAATTGAAAGTTGATTTTATAGCTCTGCCTCACTGATTCACTATATATTTTCAGATGTAATCTGTAAACCTGTTTCTTCTCTGTGGTTTTTACTTCTTAATTTCTCTGGACCTCAACTACAGAAATTTGGGATTTTCTTTTTAAAGAAAAGTAACTAAAGAGTTACTGTCTTGGTGCTTTGCCTATGGATCTGTGAGATGACTTATCTACCAAAACAAAAGAGGGAGGGAGGAGTTGAGAAGGAGACATTTTTTAGAGAGGTTACTAACTGAAGGAGTCTTAGTAAAAGAATATATTTCTTCAGATAAGGAAGTTCAGTCTGGTATAGTAGAAAGAGCTAGAAATGTTTACTCTGTAAAAGAGAAGACTATAATAGGGATAATATCTTCAAGTACTTAAAGAATTATCACATAGAAGAGGAATTTGATGTATTTTGACTGGCCACAGTCATAGAATTTGAGAATTAGAAGGATATTGTCATCTTGTTCAACCAAGAAATCCCCATTATAACTTTCCAAACAAACAATCTAGACTCTGAAAGAAGACCACTAAGGAAACGGGGAAAACAGTTAAAATCTAAGGCAACAAATTCTCCTTTTGAACAACTTAGTTCTAAGGATTCTGTTGAATGAATACTGAATTTAAATCTTGGCAATGTACATCCATTGCTCCTGAATCTGCTCTCCATTAAGGCCAAACAGATAAAATCTGATCCCTTTTCTACATGGAAAGTCTTCAAATTATAGTGCACATACCTCATGTCCTTTCATGTCTTTTTTTTTTCCTCCCTGTTAAACATACCCACTTCTCCTAACCAATCTTTATGTCCTAAAATCAAGACTCTTCACCAGACAGCATGCGCTCTTTTGGACATGTCAGCTTATCTACCTCTTTCCTGTACCAGTGCCCAGAGCTGAATAAAATAAGTGAGATAAAATCTTAAAAGAATAAAGAACGGAACCTATAAGCAATGGATAGAAGTTATAGAGGTAGACCTCAGATCTACGAAAATAAAACTTCTAAATATAGAATTGTCCCAGAGGAGAACAGGCTGTTTCTGGAGATAATTGATTTTCCTTTCCTAAAGAACTTCAAAGTAAAGTCAGATGACTATTAGAGGATTTTGTAGCTAGGACCATAATTGTTAACCTCTGAGGTTTCTTTCAACTTTAGAATTTGTTATTTTTACGATTTGATGAAACTGCATTCAAAAAGGGCAAGCATTTAGTCATCCTTTTCAACACTATACTTCTGAACATATACTATTATTCTCTCAATATTTGCAATGATAACACATAAAGAATCACCTTTTTTCTATTCAGCTGTAGGAAGTATGATAGGTGTCAATGATTTATGAAACAGGGTTAAGGAAGTAGTTTTCCATAACTTGGAACTTGTTGGACCTTTAAATCAAAAATGGTTAATTCTTTGAAAAAACTAAAACAATATTTTCCTTGGGTTCTGTCCTTCATGCTTTGAAGATAAATGACTGCTGAATCATCTACTATAAAAAATGAACAAGGAAATGTCTTTAACAAGATACAATACCCGTTTCTATTAAAAATTCTAGAAGGCATAGGAATAAATGGCACCTTTCTTAAAATGATAGATATAAAGAAAGAAGAAAAAGCCAAGAATATCAAAGGAAATTTTAAAAATGTGAAGAAAGATGGTCTAGCAGTACCAGATTTCAAAGTGTAAGACACAACTGCAGTCACCAAAATTATCTAGAACTGGCTAAGAAATAGAGTGTTGAATCAGTGGAATAAATAAGGTAAACAGCATAAAATAATAAATGACTAAATTAATCTAGTTTTTGATAAACATAAAAATCCAAGCTTTTGAAAAAGAATGTCCTTATTTGCCAAAAAAAAGTATTCAGGAAAAACTGGGAAGCAGTTTGGTAGAAACTAAGTTTACACCAATATCGCACACCATTTACAAATGTCAAAATGGATAAATGATTTAGTCATAAAGCAAGATACCATAAGTAAATTAGCAGAATATTTAAAAAAATGTGAATGTGAGATCTTTGGATAAATGAAGATTTGACCAAAAAATAGAGAGAGTATGCCAAGAAATAATATGGATAATTTTGGTTATATGGAATTACAAAGTTTTTATTTTATTTTATTTTTTTAGGATAGCATTTTTTATTGACTTGTTTGTTTACTTTTAGTTTACAAGATTCAGTTCCATAATCCCTTGAGTTTTAAATTTTTCCCCTTCCCCCCTCCCATAGCGGCATGCAATCAAGTAAAGGATCTGTGAATACTTTCACAGTGGACATTAGTCTGGTCATAAAGAAGGGTGGTAACTGCTGGAATGAACAAGGGGAAAGAGGAAATGAAACGATGAAACAAAAACACAAAAAAGACACCAGGCAGTTTGCTTCAGGCTGCATTTAAACTCTGTTCTTTCAAGATTTTTCTCTGAATATGGACATCCCTTTCCATCATGAGTCTTTTGGAGTTGTCTTATAACCTTGCATTGCTGAGAAGAGTCTAGTGTATCAAAGTTGGCCCTCACACATACATTGTGTCTGTAATTGTGTAAAAATTTCTCCTGGTTCTTCTCTTCTCACTTGGCATCGGTTCATATAAGTCTCTCCAGATAAATATGAAGTCCATCTGCTCCTCATTTCTTATAGCACAAGAGGATTCCATTACATTCATTTACCACAGCTTGTTTAGCCATTACCCAATTGATGGGCAACCCCTTAATTTCCAATTTTTTTGCCATGACAAAAAGAGCTGCAATAAATATTTTTGTACATTCAAGGCTTCCTTCCACTTCTATGATCTCTTTGGGATACAACCCTAGAAGTAGTATTGCTGGGTCAATGGGTGTGCAATTATTTATAGCCCTTTGGGCATAGTTCCAGATTGCTCACCAGAATGGTTGAATTAGTTCACAACTACACCAACAAAGCATTAGTGTTCCAATTATTCCACATCCTCTCCATCATTTGTCATTTACTGTTTTGTCATCTTAGCCAATCTGACTGGTAAGATGTGGTACCTCAGAGTTGTTTTCATTTGCATTTCTCTAATCAATAGTGATTTAGAACTTATTTTCATATGCTTATTAGGTATCTTTAATTTCTATGTCTGAAAATTGCCTTTTCATATCCTTTGACCATTTATCAATTGGGGAATGACTTGTTTTCTTATAGATTTGACTTAATTCCCTGTATATTTTAGAAATGAGGCCTTTATCAGAGACAGTGGTTGTAAAAATTCTTTCCCAATCTTCTGCTTCCCTCTGAATTTTGGTTACATTGGCTTTGCTTATGCAGAAACCTTTCAATTTAATGTAATCAAGATTATCAATTTTGCATTTTATAATGCTCTCTAACTTTTCTTTGGTCATAAAGTGTTCCCTTCTCCATAAATCTGACAGGTAAACTATCCTTGCTTTCCCACATTGCTTACAGTATCATCCTTTATACCTAGATTGTGCACCCATTTATACTTGGTTTTGGTATATGGAGTTAGATCATGATCTATGCCAAATTTCTTCCATACTATATTCCAGTTTTCCCAGCAGTTATATTATGTGAAGAGACAATTTTATGAAGGAATCAAAGCAATCAATAGTTACATTAAAAAAATACTATAAATCAATACTGATTAGAGAAATGCAAATTACATTAACATGAAGGTACTACTTTACACCTATCAGATAGACTAACATGACAGAAAATGAAATGAGAAGTGCTGGAAAAACTGTATTCTAATGTAGTGTTCATAAAATTGTAAATAATCCAAGCATTCTTAAGAATCAGTAGGAACTATGCACAAGGTGCTATAAAACTGCAAATCCTTTGACCCAGAAATACCACTGCTAGGTCTGTATCCCAAAAAGATCAAAGAAAAGCTAAAATGATCACACACACACACACACACACACACACACACACACACATTTATAGCAAATTTTCATCATGGTAGAGAAGTGGAAATCAAGGGGATGCACTTCAGTTGAGCAAGGGCTGAACAACTGCTATAAGATTGTGATGGGATATCTATAAGAAATGACAAGCAGGATGCTTTCATAAAAACCTGGAAAGGCTTACATGAACACATGTAATATTGTGAGGATGATCACCTTAGCTACTCTGATCAAGAAAATGATAACAGGACAATTCCAAAGGATTCATGATAAAAAAATTCTATAGCCTTCAGGGAAAGAACTGCTGAGCTCAGAATACACATTGTAGCATATATTTTTAACTTAATTTTTCTTTCATTTTTTCTTTGTTTTCTTTTGCAACATTCTTAATATGGAAATACATCTTGTAGGGCTTCACATGTATAATCTATATCAAATTGCTTAGCTTCTCAAGAAGTAGGGGAAGAAGGAGAGAATTTGGAACTCAAAAAACTCCACAGTTTTATTTACATTTAATTGGGAAATGAATACTAAATTAAACACAAATTTATTTTAAAAATGTGTCTATTAAAAAGAGAATTCGGTAACTATGACTCGCTGTTAAATTTTTAAAAATATGCTACTCTAGTCATATCCAAGACTTTTTAAAAAGCAATGTAAGACTTAATTTGAACGCTTGTTTTTAGCTCATTATTAGAAGCCCTAACTTAGAATCATCCCTGGTGATCTCTCCAATAGCTGTCTGTATCCTCCATCTGACTTTCAATCTCTGGCTACAAATAATCACAAGAAAATAAGTCATTTCAAAGTATAATGGCACTAGCAGGAAAAAAGTGGTTTTTTTCCTTTTGTTGTCTCTGTGCTTTACTAGTTTTGACTCACTAATTTATACCTGAAAAGGAATTTCTCAGTGTCCTTGTCAGTCTGTAGTTCCAATATAGCGGCACATTCTAATGTGATAATCAATTCAGAGATTCACAGGAAAAATGAACTACAAAAGTATCACCAACATGCTAGAAATAAGCAGGCTTTTTTGAGACTGAAAACCAAAATAGATTCATGTTAGCTACTTTTATGAGTTACCTTTAATATTTTTTCTCTTTAATGAGTGTCATTCCACAATCATATATAAAACAGTTGCCTTTAGATTTCAGAAGCCTACTGAGAACAAAAGGCAAAGTGCTGGATAAGTAAATAAGAAATATTTTCTGATTGGAGTGGAGTCATTATTGTAAGGTGCATAGACAATATGAGAAGGAATGGTTACCCATTAAACTTAAGAGGTACCTAAGAAAAAGTTCAAATCAGATGCAGAGCCATGACCATGAAATAGCACAATACAATAAGAGACAATCATGATGATCAAGTATAATGTTAACAAAAAGCTTAAATCATAGTAGGATAAATGTAGTATAGTGGCACACATTGGGTTGAAATAAGAGGAACTGAGTTGAGAGCTTTGCTCTTTTAATACCTGTATAATATTTGGCATGTCACTCAATCTTCTTAGAATTTATTTTCCTTATATGTAGAATAAGGATGTTCATCTGAAATTTTATAATCATCACAGTCAAATTTTCCACATGTTAAGAATTAGTTTTTGTTTAAGAAGATAGAAAAATGTATAAGAGTAGGCACTACTTAATTTTAATTTTGTGTACTCCAAGGAAAGGAATAAGCATTTGTAAGGGACATATTATATTGCAGGCACTCTGCTAAGAGCTTTGAAAATATCTCATTCAATCCTCACAAAAAAAACAAACAAATCCTGAGAGGTAGATGCTGTGACTATCCCCATTTTAATACTCAAAAACTCAGGCAAACAGAGGTTAAGGGACATACTCTAGGTCACACCGGTAGTAAGTGTCTAAAAACAGATTTGAACTCACATGTTACTAACTCCAGGCCTGGGGATCTATCTAGCTACTAATTTAGGCTAAGCACTTGGGTTAAAAGGAAAGTCAAATTTCAAAGAGATCTCAATAAGGTCATAGAATAATGAGGATGATAACATGGAAACTACTATATAAAAACAAGATACATATATAATAAATTAGAGGTAATAAGCAGAGTGAAGGAATGAGTTTCAATTCAGATCTAAAAAGACTGCTTGGAGTAGATAGGATTTAAAAAGAGACTTGAAGGAAGCCAGGAGATGGACGTGATAAAGGTGAGAATTCCAGCCATAGTGGATAGGCAGTGAAAATGTATAGAGTCATGAGATAGAGTGGCTTGTGCAGGGAACGTAGTGAAGTCCAGGGTTAGACCACAGTACTTGGGGATGAGCAAGGTAAGGTTGTTGTCCTTCATTCTCTCTCTCTCTCTCTCTCTCTCTCTCTCTCTCTCTCCTCTCTCTGTCTCTGTCTCTGTCTCTGTCTCTGTCTCTCTCTCTCTCTCTCTCTCTCTCTCTCTCTTTTAAATTGATTTATTTATTTACTTTTAGTTTACAAGATTCAATTCTTTGAGTTTCAAATTTTCTCCCCTTCCTCTCCCCCCCAGCATGGCAGCATGCAATCCAGTATAGTATCTGTAAATGTTTTCACATTGTACAATAGTCTGGTTGTATAGAAGAGTTGTAACCAATGGGGTGAACAATGGGAAAAAAAGAAAGAAAACCAAACATGAAAAAGAATGAGAGCATGTAGATTGCTTCAGTCTCCATTTAAACTCTGTTCTTTCTAGATCTTTCTCTGAATGTAGACATCTCCTTCCATCCTGAGACTTGAAGAGTTGTCTTATAAATGTGCGTTGCTGAGAAGAGTCCAACTTATCAAAGTTGGTCATCACACATGTGATGTGTCTGTGATTGTGTACGAATTTTTTATGGTTCTGCTCTTCTCACTTAGCATCAGTCCGTATAAGTCTCTCCAGGTGAATATGAGGGCCATCTGCTCTCCATTTCTTATAGCACAATAGTATTACATCACATTCATATACCACAACCTATTTAGTCATTCCCCAATTGATGGGCATCCCCTTAATTTCCATTTTTTTGCCACCACAAAGAGAGCTGCAAAAAGAATTTTTGTACATATGGATCTTCCTACAACTTCTATGATCTCTTTGGGATACAACCCCAGATGTGGTATTACTGGGTCAAAGGATATGCAATTATTTATATCATTTTGGGCATAGTTCCAGATTGCTCTCCAGAATGGTTGTAACAGTTCACAGCTCCACCAACAATGCATTAGTGTTCCAATTTTTCCACATCCTCTCCAGCATTTGTCATTTTATCGTTTTATCATCTTAGCCAATCTGACTGGTAATATGTCGTACCTCAGAGTTGTTTTGATTTGCATTTCTCTAATAAATAGTGATTTAGAGCATTTTTCCATATGCTTATAGAAATCTTTAATTTCTACCTCTGAAAATTACCTGTTCATATCCTTTGACCATTTATCAACTTATATTCTTATAGATTTTACTTAATTCCCTGTATATTTAAGAAATGAGGCCTTTATTAGAGACACTGGTTGTAAAAATTCTTTTGCAATTTCCCACTTCCCTCTTAATCTTGGTTACATTGGTTTTGTTTGTACAGAAACTTTTCAATTTAATGTAATCAAGATTATCCATTTTGCATTTTATAATGCTCTCCAACTCTTCTTTGGCCATAAAGTCTTCCCTATTCCATAAATCTGACAGGTAATCTATTCCTTGCTTCCTCAGATTACTTACTATATCAGCCTCTATACCTAGATTTTGCACCCATTTAGACTTGACTTTGGTGTACGGCGTTAGATGACGGTCTATGCCCAGCTTCTGCCATACTATATTCCAATTTTCCCAGCAGTTTTTGTCAAATAGTGAGTTCTTATCCCAAAAACTGGGCTCTTTGGGCTTATCAAACAGTGTATTACTATAATCATTGACTACTGAGTCTTTTGTACTCAATCTATACTATTGATGCACTACTCTATTCCTTAGCCAGTACCAAGCAGTTCTGATGACTGCTGCTTTTTAATAGAGATTAAAATCTGGTATGGCTAGGCCACCTTCCCTAGCATTTCTTTTCATTAAATGCCTTAATATTCTGGGTTGTCCTTCATTCTCAAAGAAAACCAAAATAACATCACTATGTTGGTGTCAGGGTATGGTGTCTCTGACTGTGGCTAATCAGACCTATATGCACTTTAAAGGCTCTTCTACAGGTTGGGCACAAATAGTCCATATGAACATTTGGAATGAAGATGTCTTCAAATCTGTGCATCCGTAATAACTTTGAGTGACTGCTATTCTGCTTTGCTCATAGAACACATCATCTCTTTTGATGTGGTCACACCATGCTGGGTCAGTGACTCCTACATCTCACCATCAATTCTAAATTTCTTTAAAGCACCCTTGAGCTTGTCCTCATATCACTTTTGACCTCCAAGTGAGCACATGACTTGTGTGAGTTCTCCATAGAATATTATTTTAGGTAACCATATGTTTCACATTTGAGCAACATGGTCAGCATGTTAGAGTTGCATTCTCTGTAGAGAATGAAGAGTCTGAAGCAGAGTCTGAATAGCTGACACTTCAGTTGCAGAAAGAACCTCAATGTCTGGTACCTTATCTTGCCAGGTGATCCTCAGAATCTTCCTAAGATACTTCATATGGAAGTGCCTCAGTTTCTTGGCATCATGCTGATATTTTGTTCAGGTTTCACAGTTATGCAACAACGAAGTTAACACAAGGGTTCTGTAGACCTTAAGTTGGGTAGGTAGACTAATATCTCTTTGCTCTCGCACTATATTTTAGAACCTCCCAAATACTGAGCTAGTTCTGGCAATGTATGTGTTAACCTCATCATCTATGTGTGCATCCCCAGAAAATATACTGCCAACATAAGTGAATTTGTCCATAGCACTCAAAATTTCCCCATTTGCTATAACCAATGGTTCCAAGTATGAATGGTGTGGTGCAGGTTAGTGGAGAACCTATGTTTCCTGGTGTTAATTATTAGTCCAAAATTGGCAAAAGCAGTAGAGAATTGATTCTTACTATGTTGCTTCCCAGTTTCAGAGGATATATTCAGCACACAATCATTTGTAAACAAAAAGTTATACATCAACTCTCCCTTCGCTTTAGTCTTTCCTTGTAGCTTTTTCAAGTATAATAAATTATTGTGAATTTAATACCTGACCTTAATATCATTTTCATCCTTGCTGAAGGCCTCTGACAACATTGCTAAAATCATGATGCTAAAAGACATGGGAGCAAGTACACATCCTTACTTCACTCCATTGATGACTGGGAAAGCTCAAGAACATTGCACATTTTCCAGAACTCATGCCGGCATGCCAGCATGAAACTGATGTGCAATATTGATAAACTCTGGGCAAACAAATTTTGTCATGATTTGCCCAGGCATAGGAATTCTGCCAAGATATGAACAGTCCATGCTATGAAGGGCATTTAACTTCAAGTATAGAAACTTGCATTTGAGCTGAGTTTATTGATTAGATGTGAGGAGGGATAAGACCTGTGCTTAAGCAAGATTGATTTGAGATGGGGAGGTTCACCAGAAGGCTGTAGCTGAATACATAAGGTCTGGAGCAAGGTATTTCTAATGTAAGAAGAAAGAAGTTGGTGTAAATAATAGATGTTACAAAGGTAAAACCAACAGCTCTTAAAAACAGATTAGATATGGAAGATAAGAGTGAGGAGCTGAGGATGGACCCGAGGTTTTGAACCTGGATGACCAGGAGAGTGATAGCACCCCCAGTAGCAATGGGAAAGTTCAGAAAGAGGGCAAATTTGAAGGGGAAAACACCAAATTCAGTTTTAGACATGAAAACTTTGAGAAGTCTATGTGACATTAAGTTCAATATATCTAAAATCTTTATTTGGAAGTGAAGGGAGAATTTGGGGTTATCTTTATAGGTATTAGTATCAACTACATAGAGCTGACAATTGAATCCATGGGAGCTGATGAGTTCATCAAGTAAAATAGTATAGAGGGAGAAAGAGAATGGGGCCTAGGACAGAGCCATTAGGGGCCATTCACCATTCATATGACTTGTATGAAGAAAAAGAAGTTGAGTTACAAGATGGCAGAAAGGAAGCAGTAGCTTCTCCAAGCTCATCCAAGAATTCTGTCTCTAAAAGCTAAAAAGTGAATTTAAATGGGTTTAAGAGTGACAGAACCCATTGGGAGATGGAGAGTGGCAGATTCCCAGCCAAGAAAAGTGCCTACTCAGGTTGGGGCAGGGAGAACCTGGAGCACACAGGAGTGGCACCAGCATGGACCTGAGAGTGGAGTACGTCAGACTGTGAAGCTCCAGCCAGCCAGCAGACTCACCCAGCCAGAGGCTTTTGCAACCTTCTCACCATGGAGAAGAGGACCAATGGAACTGGGTAAGAGGGAACATGAGCCCACAGCAGAGTCAGCACCTTTTCCTGGGGCTAGCAGCCCACAGCCTGGATGTGTGAAATTACATACCCAACTTCCAGAAGTCAGGATGGAGGAATAAAATTTTGCTGCTCTGATCCCCCCCTCCCTGACCCAGAAAAGTCTGGAGTTAAATGCCCCACCTAGAATAAATTCTTACGTAAGTGTAAACAGCCTCAGGCTTGGGAATCACTGAGGAAAGAGGAAGAGAGACAGTACAGAGCCTAAGCCCAGGGGGGTGGAGCCAGCAAGCCCTAAAAACAAAAGCCCGGGTGTGCTTTAGCACCACCTGGCCAATCAGCAAACTACAGCCCTGCCCTTCTGCTACGCTGAGCCTGCCTGAGAGTCAGCCAAGAGAAACAGGTGGAAACCTGAAGGAGCCAGACCACCCCGCTCCCACAGGTTACTCTCTGAGGCTCAGGGTAACTCAGGGGAAACATTAAGAGTTCTGGCTCTGGTCTCAGCCCACACACTCAGAGGCCACAGCTTATGAAGTTAACAACCAAACTCCTACCTCCCAGCCTGAGAAGCTTAATACTCCTGCACCCCAGAAGCAGATATCCACTCTAAAAATATAGGACATAGGCAACCACAATGGGGAAGCAGGAAACTGTAAAGGCTAGAACCATCAAATCATTTTATAGTGAGCAAGAACAACCAAACTCAGAAGGCAACATGGCCTCTACACACACACTGGAGACCAGAGAAGGAAATGTGAATTGGTCTCAAGCCAAAAAAGCATTCTTAGAGAATCTCAAAGAGATTTTAAAAATGAAATTAGAGAGGTAGAAGATAAATTTAAATCTACAGTGACCAAATTGGAAAAAAAAATTCACAGAAGAAAACAAAGCTTTAAAAAGTAAAATTGGAGAATTAGGACAGTAGGTCCAAAATCTAACAGGAGAAAATATCTCCCTAAAAATGAAAACTGAACATATGCAAAAGAAGCTGCAAAAACTAATCGAGGAAAATAATTCACTAAAAATAGAATAAGTCAAATTGAAGCCAAGGACTCTATGATGCAACAAGAGTCAGTCAAACAAAACATAAAGATTAAAAAATTAGAATAAAGTGCAAAATATCTCACTGGAAAAACAATTGACCTGGAAAATAGATCAAGGAGAGATAATCTAAGAATTATCAGCCTACCAGAAAGCCATGATGAAAAAAGTAGCCTGGACAGCATCCTTAAAGAGATTGTCAAAGAAAACTGTCCTGAGGTCTTAGAATCAGAAGGGGAAATAATTATTGAAAGAATTTACCCATCCCCTCCTGAAAGATATCCCAAATTGAAAACTCCAAGAAATATAGTAGCCAAATTCCAGAGTTACAAGGTCAAAGAGAAA
>CM053581.1:59392773-59429133 GCA_028627135.1 Pseudochirops cupreus | reverse complement strand
AAGTGACATAGGAGAGAATAGACTGGGGGAGGGGGGAAATACTGGGATGGCTGTTTTGGGGTGGTGGGCGGGGGAAAGACGGGGAGAAAAGATGTAACTCAAAAAAATTTAATAAAGAATCTCATATTAAAAAATAAAAAAAAAAAAAGATTTAAGTATCTAAGTATCTCACCCGGAGTCACAAAGCAAGTAAGTGTCTGAGGATAGATTTGAACTCAGATATTCCTGTTTCTTGGCCCACCTCTCCATCCACTGTACCACCTAACACAGTGACTAATAATAAACAAAGAAGAGCAATAAAAAAATCAATGGAAATATTTTCTACACTGTTCAATGGGTCAAGTGGTTTACTCTTACCAAGGTCATTCTTTGCAGATTTTCATTCCTGTTATTCTTGAATTACTCTTCCCATTGATAGCAGATTTTGTGATCCATGTTATATTGAAATATCACTAATGTATGATGTGTAACAGTGTATTTCTAATCTAATCAATCAGATGACACCTTGATAGAGTGGGTGCTTGTCTTTAGAAAAGATTAATTGCCATGTGCAAGGAAAACCCACTCTCAATAAGGTAAAATATTGCACTCTCTCCAAAGGAAAGAAAAGAATGAATTCTATAATAAATTAATGAGGACTTCTATCCATCAGACATATGTATAGTCTTTACAACAACACAAAACAAAGATGAAAGACCTGCTCAATCAGGGTTCTATTAAAGCCCCTGGAGTGAGCATCTCTTTGGATTCCACAGGAAAATTTGGCAATCTGTTGCAGAATGAAACACTTGCCTCCCAGATGGTGTTTAGAATATGTCTGAGCAAACTCTCCTTCCCTCCCCGGGCTGGATAACAAATCGGGCATCTTTGTGTTCTGTGTGCTTCATTATGCATTTGAGAGCATTGTTGGTGAAAGGGGTATGTGGAGTTGCTGCACATCTATATTGTCAAATGTCGTGAGGTGGTGTTCATGTCCATTTCTGACATCAGGCCAGAAGTTATAAAGTAAAAGATGGTGTCATATTCTCTATCTCCTGGCTTTATTGCCTAGTATTACAGAACTATTATGCATCCTGTAAATCAAAAATGGGGCCTTAAGTTTCCCAGGCCATTAATAATCTCCCATTGATTCATGTGGGCCTAATTGCTTTGTTGGAATCCTATTTCAACATGAGGTTTTAGTAACAGGGGGCCTTCTCTTAATTCTACGGACAGGAATGTGAAAAGATAGGATTTCTGATTGTAGTAAATAAAAGGAAGGACGTTTCATGACATTCTTTGTACGAAAGATATTAAAAATTCATTGTTTCATGCATAGAGAACAGTAACTACAATGTTAGAAGAGATTGAAATACATTTTGTATGAAAGCTCATACACATAATGGCCTCTATTGCCTTTAAAAAATAATAGCTGGAATTTATACAGTGCTTTAAGATTTGTAAAGCATTTTACATATAGTATGTCATTTTATCCTCAAAATAACCCTGGGAAATAGCTGCTAATATTAACTTCATTTTACAAATGAGGAAACTGAGACAGACAGAGGTTATGTGTCTGGTCCAGAGTCACACTTAAGAAGTGTCTGAGATCAAATCCAAAACTGAATTTTTTTCTGATACCTGGTTTAGTACTTTATCTACTATGATATTTACCTTCCTTTACATAATGTTTGAATATGTCCAGACAATTGGAAATAGATATTTTTTTAAAAAAATATGGAAGTACAATTTTTGCAATGCAAGCAGAAAGAACTTTCTTACCTTCCTGACTGTCCACATTTGCTTTCTTCTTTTTTCCCACTGCAATTTGAAACCTCCCAGTTCAAATAATATTGGCTCACATTTACTTGATGTCAGCATTATTCTCTCCATTGGCTACTGATGGGGAAATTGAGACAAAAGAAGGCTAAGTGAATTTTGAAAGTCACCCAGCTAGATAGGAGTAAAGCAGAAACTTGAACCCTGGTCCCTGAATCCTAAGTCTGATACACAGAGTATGATGACACCCTACAATAATGGAACGTAACTTTTTTCTATATTACTGAAAAAGCATTCCATTTTTATCTACCTTATTTGGCTTAGAAATTTAAGGCAAAGCCATTTTGTTCTTTAAAAAAATAATAATATTAAGTTCACTTGTTCTGTTGTTGCACGTGTGTATTGTACAAAATTTTCCCCATGCTGCATATATGGTGATGTGAGGTTCATTCAAGGTCCTGAAAAGTCCATATAATACATGAATGTGCCTATACGGACATATTTTCAATGATCTATTCCTCTGTGACCCTACCTAATTTAGACTGCAAGGTTCCTGTCTTGACTACTTTATCTAGGAATTGAGATAAGATGCAAAATTCTTAAGGGCAAGGAATATTTGATTTTTTTTTATTTTTTGCACATAAGGGGTGCTTGATCGGTTTTGAGGAAGGAAGATGTAACAATGTTTTTGAACATAGCTTCCAGGACTACTGGGAACTTTTTTATTTAGCCTCAAGAAATAAAATAATAGGTACTACCTTGAACAGGAAAAAAAAAAGACTCCTTTTCTCTTAGCAGTTAAAACTCCCACATTTCATTTCAATAAACACATATTATTTACCTTTTGACAGTAACCAGGGGCTTCATTTATGAATCAGAGTGAGAATATCATTGGGCATAGCCTGAAGGCATTCATATGTTGTCATTAGGTAACTAACTGTAGATATTTACCTAAGAGAGTTATGTCTGATTGGACGATGGTCAAATTTAACACACACACACACACACACACACACACACACACACACACACACGTTTATATTAACATCCATATATGTGTATGGACCATTCTTGTATCTCTGTATATACATATTTTTTATATCTAGGATCTAGGCATGAGCTCTGACTTTCCCCCATGCTAGGAGCATTCTTCCTGTTTCAACTACTGACATCCCTGTCTTCCTTTAAGTCTCAACTAAAATCCCACCTTCTACAGAAAGCCTTTCCTAACCCCTCTAAATTCCAGTGCTTTCCCTCTTCTATTATTTCCTATTTATCTTGTGTGGGTATACATAGATGTATCTATGTACGTGTTTGTTTTTATGTTGTTTCTTTCATTAGGTTATAAGCTCATTGAGGGCAGGGACTGTCTTTTGCTGATTTACTATTTTTTTTTGGTATCCTCAGCACTTAACAATAATCTAGCACATAGTAAATTCTTAATAAATGTTTAATGAATTGAATTTATATACATATATTGATTAGTAATAAAGATATGATCCTAGAGAGATGGGCTGAACACTTCCATAGTGTTGTCAACAAACCATCATCAATCAAACTCTGCTTCAAGGAGTGCAACTCCAATGGGCTGGCCACGTTGTTTGAATGCAAAACAGACACTTGCCAAAAACACTGTTTTATGGAGAACTCACACAGGGCAAACATTCATATGGTGGTCAGAAGAAGAGATACAAAGACACTGTCAAGGTCTCTCTTAAGAACATTGGAATTGATTGTATGACATGGGAAACACTGGCAAAGGACTGCTCACCATGGCATTCCCACATCATAGAAGATGCTGTGCTCTACAAGCAAAGCAGAATTAAAACAGCTTAAAGGAAACATGGGATACACAAATTTAGACTATCTACTGCAAATGTTCACTAGGACTATTTCTGCCTGACCTGTGGTAGAGCATTTCGAATTCATATTCATCTGATCAGTCACAGTCAGTCACATTGAAACTTGATTCTAGCATAGTGGTGGCATTTTGGTATGCTTTAAGAATGAAGGACAGCAACCAATCAATCATGCATATTTACATATATACACATATATAGTATGTATGTTTCTTTCTTATATTACCATAACAATAGATATAACTTGTATATGAATATATCAAAATGAATACACTGACTACCTTGATTTGCTTGAGCGCTCCCCCACCCCATTATTCAAATAATTAAGAGGAGTTATATGGGCCTGATTTGACCAATCAGTAAAACAGAATGGATTGACAAACAAACAATGCTTTGCAGTGACCAAGAGGGAAGCCTAGCTGGAAGTGTGGAATCAGCAATGCTATTGCTGGTTTAGCTCAAGCCAGCCTGAGTTGTCTAAGTTATCAGCTAGCCTTGGATTCTTGGAGCCATCCAGATATATCTGACATCCTGCTTATCTTGTTGTTTATACTCAAGTTTTGGACTATCTTGTGTACTCTGTCTGAGGTATCAAGGGGCAAGTGTCCTTGCATCAGGAATTCTTCACTCTCTTGCTTTCTGTCACTCCCTCTCCCCTTATCTATCCACATCCACAACACATACCTTTGCTCCTCAGATTAGCCCATTCCCCACCTTTCTTTGTCTGAAAACAATACAAATCATGTCCCTGCTTTCCCAAATTTAGCTGTTTCAGCATTAGGCTGACTCCTCTCTATGATCATGTTTGTACCTGCCTAATAAAGATCACTTTTGACCTTTACAAATATATGTGCATATGCATGTGTTTGTATGTATGTATATATAAACATGCATACATGCATACATATATGTACATATATTGCAATATGTAATACAAAAACCTTGGTGCCTAGACATGTTCCTATCATGGCAGTAAATGGAAATATTGAAAAGAGTACTTGATTTAGAGTCAGAAGACATAGGTTTTATCCTAGCTAGATCATTTACTACCCATGTGCCCTTGAGCAAGTCACTGAGCTTTTTTTGGGACTCAGTTTACTCATCTATCAATTGAGAGGGTTGGATTAAATAATCTCAATGTTCTTGTTTACCTATTAATATATTAAACCTTAGAGTGTACCAGTCATTCAGTCAACAATAAGGTTAGAAACAGCTTTTGAGAATGTCAAGTTACCAGATGTCTGCAACCTTCTTCAGCTTAAAAGTTTCGCAGGCTGTGTACAGTTGCTATTAGGAAGATGGGTAGGTTGTAGAGTAGATAATATTCTGGACTTAAAGTAAGGAAGACATGAGTTAAAATCATGTATTAGACATTCATTAGATAGTGATTCTATTGGGGGGAATGGTAGAAAGTTATCATGAAAGGTATGAATTCTATCTATGGCATTTCCTGACAGACTCTATAGACAATATTCTAAATCTTTCTGTAAAATGAGGATAATAGTGGTTGTGATATATTAAGTATTAGAAAATAAAAGCAAAACAAATGAGGTGAAATGCATAGATTAATGTATTACTGACAAAGCATTTATGAATCACTTACTATGGGACAAGCTTGGGATCCATATACAAAATAAAGTCAATTGCAAAGAAGTGGCTGTTCTCCAAATAAGTTTAGGGTCCTAGGATGTTAAGTCAGAATTCTAATGGCAGTCAAGTTGTCAACACGTGTTATTAAAGAACTTTCCTATGTGTCAGCCACATATACAGTGTGCAAAGCACTGGAGATACATTCCCTGAAAAAGCTTATATTTTGATGAGGAAGAAAATATGCAAGCAACTAGATGCTTATAAGACATACAGGGTAAATTGGAGATAAACTCAGAAGGAAGGCACTGATATTAGGAGAAAAGGGGAGAATGAGAAGAACATAGCACTTTGGGAAGATGGCCAACTAATCTGGTTCTAGGTTAGATAAAGCAAAATTCATCTATCAGATCCCAGGACTGCAAGGGCTGGAGAGTCTGCACTTATACAGGTGAATTTCTTTAGCTACAACTGAGTTCATTTTTGCCCATAATGATCACGGAGGGGAGAACCTCAGTCTAACATATCCCAAACAGATGATAATTAGCAAAGCTCAGGGCCAAATTCACATCACAAATCTGTTCCTTCTGGTGATCTGAAGGCATATTCTACTCTAGCTTGGATCTAACCCCAAAACAGACAGACAAAAATAAGTCCTCAATAGGAATGGTTTCTGTTCCCTCAGCTAGACCAAGGACTAACACAAATAGGTTGCTAATGCTCTGCAAGGAAAATACAGGGAGCTGCATTTATCCATATACAGAAAAATGAGGATACTTCAAGAATACTTCCAGTGCTGATAATCTCTTGAATCCATGATCCTTTGTCAATTTACCAAACTTTTAGTTAACTGCAGGGAAATATTAGTCTTGCTGCATTGGCTTATCATTTTTTTCATAATATTTGTTTTAAATTACCATATAACAGGCGTTCAAAATAGGGAATTTTACCAATCCTCCTGGCTATGCTTTTCAGGGTCAGCCAGGAATATGCACAGGACCAGGCAATATCCTCTCCTTCCACAAGATCCTAAACTTGCATTTATTCTTTCACTCTAACTGAGCTGAAGCTATTGATCCTTTTCTTGTCCATCTAGTGGTGTCCAACATGCAGTCCCACTTAAAAAGCCACTTTCAGTAACTGAAGTAGTCAACTGATGCCCAGTATCCTCCTTTTCATGGTTTTGTCAGTCATAAGATTATACATTTAGTTATGAGAGGGAATGTAGGTGTCGACAAATCATGCAATCCAATTTCATTTTACAGATATAAATGTGTATGTATGTATACACACGCATGTACGTGTGTATATATATATGTATGTGTACATATATGTGGGTGCACATGCACATATACACTATGTGTGCGTATACACACTCACAGGCACCTAGGTAGTACCATGAATAGAGAGCTGGGCCTGGAATCAGGAAGATTCATCTTACTAAATTAAAATTTGTCTCTTGGCAAGTCACTTAGCAATGTTTCCCTCAGTTTCTTCATGTGTAAAATGATCTGGATAAGGAAATGGAAGACCACTAATGTATCTTTGACAAGAAAACTCCAAATTGTGTCACAAAGAAATACCACACAAAAACAACAGCAACAAAAACATGCATGTATGTATGCATGTGCATGTATATATATATATATATATATATATATATATACACACATAGATATACAAGAATATATCATTTGAAATTAGTACAGAACTCTCGTCAAACCTAACCTGTTTTCTTTAATTTTTCATATTCATTTCAAAGTTGAATCACAGGTAGTTATTTTCCTTTGCTTTCTCTGTATTTTTTTTCTTTTTAATCTTGATAGAGGTCTCTCTGAGGCCAAAATCTGTGATGTGACTGATTTCCATAAACAATGCTCGATCAGTTCCCCAAAGACAATGGAAATACTTTCGAATGGCCCAAAATTTTTCAAAGAATAGTTTTTCTTTGTGGTATCACACTCTCAGGAGTCACTGTGGTCACCAAAACATGGTGTGTTTTGCATTGCAAATCTGATTACTCATTTTACTATAGCAACTCTGGAGTATTTCAGGATTTCTATTTATTTAAAGGGGCATTTTTTCCCCTCTGGATTTAAATCAGAAAGCAGTGATGTAATGCATTATGAGTGAACATTACTGAGTCTGATGACACTGATTTTCATCCCATGCTTCCCTACTTATAATGCATATGAGCTTGGAAAAATTGTTTAACTTTTGCAAAATATCTGACACATAGTAGGCACCTAATAAAATGTTTGCTGATTGATTGACTGAATTTTATTAGGCTTCTGCTTTATCAGAAAGAATCAACAGGTTTGGTGACATTATCATTAAGATGTTCCCCCTGCTCTGTCATTTTATGTTATTTTCAAGTCAAATATTTTATGTTTTGTTTCTTTCAACTCTAATATTGTATCTTCCAAAGTCCATTTCATGAGTAAGAAACATTCTGTTCTCTATGTTGTAAATATCTAGGCTTAAGGTCACTTCAAGACACAGTATTTTATATTCTGAGTCCTTCAAATTCTAACAGTATGTTTTCTATATTCTAGCACTCTTGATTCTAAGACCTCATTGCAATATTTAAAGTTCCTTGTTTAACAATTTATATCCCATGAACTCTCAAGTACAACCATCCATTGATTATGCTTCTTTCAATTTTTTCTTAAGGACACATGTGTTACTGTATTGTTAGCGAAATAGGAAGATCTTTGTTGCTCATTAATAGGCCTATGTGACCTTCTCTGAGCCTGAGTCACAGGAGCCTGAGACACATGGAGCCTGTGGTGGGAGGAGCTCATTGAATGGGTGGAGGAAGAAGTGGAAGAATGAGGTAGAGCTGAGAGAAAGAGGAAGCAATGAGAGGCAGAGCAGCAAGCCTGGGTGAGAGAGGGGCATTTTACCGAAGGGAAATTGTTTGTGGGCAGGCCTGACAAGGGAAGGCTTTGGGATGGCGCTGGTTCCTGCATAGGTAATGTGTACAAACTTCTTTATTACCAGGGTAGATTTGGCTTTCTGATATATGAATAAATATCTCAGTTTTGTCTTCAAAGAAGAGAGTCTATTATATCTTGTCATTCAAATCTGGAAATACACCTACATATTCATAGCAGCCACTGTGGGAATCACCTTGGTGATATAACACATTATTATCAAATACTCTTTTTCTCCCTTTCTTCCTAAAACTTTCTATTTTCCTTGTCTAGAAAAGAGAAACAGTTCAGAAGAAAATTTTGATTTGATGGAAATCCAAGACCAACTTCTGATCATCGTTTGTCACTTGATGAACATTTTCTCCTTTTATTTTTGCTCTGTTCACTATATACTTTCCATGTTTCTTGTATATAATACAAAGAAATTACAAAATAGTTTTAGAAAAGATACCTTAATCTTTAAAGGCCTCATCACCCCACATGAATATCTACAAATATCTATAGCTATAATGCACGTTGCCTTCAATGTGTACAAATAATATCTATATATTTTGAGGAGTAACCATGATCTTCTTATACAGAAGGAGAAGCAAGGGGCCTTCTTAGGAAACGAAGCAGTTAGAAGAATGTGTGAAAAATTACCAACTATTCCATCATTCAAAACGGTATTTCATATTTGGACTCCAGATTTCCATAACCAGAAAAGAAAATTATTGCTCTTTTCAGTTTGTCAGGAAAAAAAATCAATTATTCTAACATAAAAGGGATAGCTGAAATGCTGATGCAAAACGTCATCAACTAGGATTATATTTTACTAGCACTGCTAATAGATTCCACCCAGATCCAATAAATTCTAAAAACTGCTGATAGGATCTTCATAACTCCCAGGATACTTCAGCTATTCTGATCAATGAGACTAGGCTAAGGGATAAGATTTATCATTTCATGGCTAAATGACATAGAGTGTGCCATTAGCTTAATTAGTCATTACTAAAGAAATACTTTGTGCAAGAAACAATGGTGAGAGTTCAGGGTCTGAGAATCCTGACTTTCACCTAAAATACTTCAGTAAGTGGAAGATACCTAAATCTCCATATTCAGTTTTTCTCAATGTTTTTCCTATCGAGTACACTGGGATGTATAAAAATATTGCCCTTAGCGACAGGTAAATGGCACAGTGAATAGAGCATTGGCCCTGGAGTCAGTAGGACCTGAGTTAAAATCTGGCCTGAGACACTTGACACACTTACAAGCTGTGTGACCTTGGCAAGTCATTTAACCCCAATTGCCTTCCCTTCCCCCTTCCAAAAAAAAAAATACTGCCTTTAGAACATTTCTATGAGAATGATAGATAATAGAATCAAATAAAGAAGCCTGCGTAAAAATGCTCTTATTCAATTCTACTTTGAAGTATAAATATTGTATCTCCTTGCATAAAAAATAGAAGTATTTATGGGAAAGCAATTAAGTGATATTTACAAGAATCAAGGAATCAAACAAAAGCAGCAGCAGCAACAACAACAACAAACTTCTAGCAAATTTGCTTTTTTCTAAGAGCCAATGGCAGGTCTCCGTAAGAGCAACTTGTTATTGAAAACGACAATTTAAAGGTGCTTACGTAACTTATACATTTGAAGAAAGATCAAATCTAGACAGTAAGTAGTGTTTGAAATGGGACAATTAAAAACTTGATTTTCCAAACTTATAACCTAACAATTTATTATTGGCTTGGTTTTCTTCATCATGTGTCTAATCCTGTTCCAATCAAAACAATTATCTAAGTCAATATATTTGTGCTTATCTCATTCTCTTAGAATAAAAAAAATGCATTGAAATCCTGTTAGAACACTTAACGGGAGACCAGGAACTTTGAGATCATGTAATACATTGGGGAAAAAAAAAACAAAAAACAAAAAAACCTTAAGATACAAAGACCTAAGGTTCTAGGTGATTTTTCCCCTCATTCTTTGGCTGTGGGATGTTAATCAATTCACATCAACTCCCTTGATCTTCATTTTTCTTCTACAAAATGAAGTTGAAATTTGATATAAAAATGAACATTTCATGACTATATCATTTCATCCCACTGCAAAAATTAAAAAAAAAAAACAACAACACACAAACACTTTAAGAGTTTGTGATGTAAAAGGCACCGTAGTGGATGCTACAGATAAAAAGATGAAACAAAATCATACAAATCAATTCAATAAGCATTTATGAGACATCTAGTCCCATGCTGTTTATGCCTGAAAAGGGATAAAAAGACAAAAACTAAAATTGTCCCTAGCTTTCAGATACTTTCAATATAGTTAGCCAAATGAGTCCAAGAGAGATTAGAGATAAAAGATACCACAATAATAGATAGCATTTATATAACCCTGTAAATTCTGTGAAGTACCAAATCTTATTTGAGTCTCAGAGCAATGCTGTAAGGTAAGTGCTATTATTATCATCGTAATTTTACAGCTAAGAAAACTGAGACCAGGAGAAGTTCAGTGTACTGCCCAGAGTCACACATCTAGTAAGTATCAGTGGAGGGATTCGAACTCTGATCTTTCTGAGTTTAGGTATAGTTCTCTATTCACTGCATGACCTAAGTGCCCAGCTCTATCCACTGTACCACCTAGCTCAGCAAAAGCAGAGGCATAATATCAAAATGTGTGGTGGAGGAAACTACATTTAGATGAGAATACCTACATTAAAGATGTAGCCTTGAAATTTAGTGTCTGAGTAACCTAAATTAGTGCTTAATGTTCTCTTCTTAAAGATGAGTTGTGCACAAGGTTGTGTCAAAGAGTAAATGACAAAATGTACATAAAACTAAAAGATCTCTACACATATAAGCTATTATTATTAATTACATTCTAGGGTAATTGGGAGAAAAGAAAAATTTATTCCATAGAATGTAATTTTAATAACAGTTTCCAAAAATGGCAGCCACAGCAGCAACATTACTCACAGAAGTAGTGAGAAAGAGAGACACAGAGAGAGAGAGGAGAGAGAGAGAGAGAGAGAGAGAGAGAGAGAGAGAGAGAGAGAGAGAGAGTGACAGAGAGGGAGAGAGAGAGAGAGAGAGAGAGAGAGAGTCATAATCCAGCAGAAGTATTCCCAGGAATCTCAACATGAGAAAGAGATGACCCTGAGTTCTTATAGTCTATACCATTTGAGTATCACCTTTAGCAAGTCCTACCAGAAGGGAAGAACTTCAAGTGCTGGCTCAAGCATGCAATACATGTTGTTCTAGGATCAACCGCACTAAGACTAGCGTGCTGGATAAAGAGAAAGTCCACCATTGTGATACACATACCACACAAAGAGATACACATATTTATGCATATATGTATAAACATATGTATATATACACATGTGTATACTCTGTGTATATACATGTACACCTACATATATTTATGCATATAGGCATAAGTATGTCCATAAACACACATGTACAGAGAGAGAGAGAGAGAGAGAATGTGTGTATATATGTATACATACTTTCTATTTCCATTTTCAAAAAGTTATCTATTATGATGTCAAGATTTGTTCCAAAGAATTAATGCTTATATTATGGATTATTCTCTTCTTCTTTATCATCATCATTTTCATTACCCTCATTTCTACCACTGTTATTATTTTGGCAAAATATGGCATAATAGAATTTCATCATTGTTGCACTTTCTCAGAAAGTCACAGAACAATGAAAGGTATTCACAATGGGAAGCTGCTATGAGCTAAATAGCAGCTTCTTGTACCTTAGTCAATTGAGACCACTAGAGCCTCAAAGATATCAGAGGCCAAGACCAAATGCTTCATACTCCTCTAGTGCCTTTCCTACTATCAAAAAAAGTAATAGAAAAATGTATCCCCTGAGGACAACATCAAGACCACCAAACTTGTTTCACTTGCAATCAAAGCAAAATGTGAATCTGTTATCCCAAGATATTAAAGAGAGATAAATGAGGAGCTTTTGAAGTAGATTCCCCTCTTCTTTTCATCTTTCTTTCAGCAGCTTTTTTCCTCTCTCTCTCTCTCTCTCTCTCTCTTTTCTTTCTCTGAAAGTCAAGAGAAAGGTTTTATAGATCATCACATATTCACTGTATGTTATTTTTTTTTATCAGAAGAGGATGGCAGCACAGCCTGCTGCTTCAATAGAAGAGATATAAAATCCTTTGATATAAAAATACAGTAATAATTTAGAGAGATCTACAAGGAAGCAAAGTGCAGGACATACAGACTGTGTGTCTGCCAATTATATGAATGTGTTACATATTGTATTTGGAATTCTACATAGTAAAATATATTGCACATTGTATTTCAGTAGCAAGAAACATTAATTGCCTGGGAATAGCAATACAATTGTTCATAAGACATGGATTTTATTACCCAGGAGAATAAACAATAGTAGAAAAACTATTTACTGCGGGCTGTACTCATGAATAATATGACAAGAATTTGTCTAAAGGCATTAGGCTGTTAATTATTACTTTTTATTTTGTTTTCTAAATTATTAAATTGTTGTTTTGGCATAGTCTAATTCTGAATTTTGGTAAAATGTATGAACATAATAGAATAATTGTTTCTCTTCTGAATTATTTTTTTTCTACAAAAGAGTGGAGATCAATTGGCAATCAGAAGATAGATATATACATGTACGTATACATACATGTATATAGATACAGAACATATTATGTGTTAATATAGTCATGTAATATATACTTCCACATATATTTATTTTCAAATCTCTCATACATATAGACTTTTCTTCATGTAATGTGCATTAGAGACATCTACCAAATGAAAGTTAATGTGAGCTTTTGGAAAAGAAATGATTTATTTCTGAGAGAATGTGTCATGAAAAGACATTGAGTTGTTATAACTATTGTTTATTTCAATCTGCTTCAGAAAATATTTATTTCTGAATTCATGCATACAAATATGTGTAGAAATGAGTATATCTACAATTGTGTATGTGAGTATATAGATGTGTATACCTGTGTGTGTATATACACACATAAACTTATCTGATATATGTATGTATATAGATTGCATTTATCTACCTATAGTCTTACCTATAGTGAATACTTTTATTTCCTGCACTCACAAAAGTATGATGGTTTAATGACATTTTCATAAACTCTCATGTAAAATGAAATTATTTAACATTTATAAGAGGCAGCTAGATAGAGTACTGGAATTAAGAAGACCTAGTCTAGGGATCTAAGGAGATGTGCACTCAATGCTTTCCTGTTCTATGTTCTGGTCTTGGAATGACCACAAGCATCCTTTTTCCACACTCAAAATGCAACCAGCATCCTTGTTCCACTGCAACTGCAAGGTCTGTTGTGTTAGTTCTCATCCTTGGCTCAGGACAGGGGATCCAGTCCTGGATCTGCAACCCAGATCTATGAGTGGACAATGTAATAGAGTCCCATAGCCAGTGACTGCAAAGGAATCTCTGTAATCTCTTTCTGACCAAGTGTCTGAGCCCTTCATTTTTGTATGCCAGGAGTTCCAGAAATGGAAACTACCGCCACTGAATCAGTTGCTGTCAAGGCCTGCTGCTGGTTTGCTGGGACCTGGTCTGCTCTGGTACAGCCAGCACTGGACTATACTCCATTCTCACCACATGTCATAGACCTTTACTGCAGACTTTCTAGGTCGTCTTTGGCAGAAAATTTGTTTCACCTCATACTTTTGTGGTTAATGGTGCTCCAGAATTTTTTGAGGCGTTATTTAAAGTTGTTTTGGAAAGCTCAGTTGAGTTTGGCCTTTTATTCCTTATTTCTTTATCTTTACCTCAATTCCTGACCTCAGTAAAAGGAGACAAGTATTGATTCTGCATAGCCATAGGAAGATAACTGGAGATGAGAGGAAGATGCAACATTCTGTGTGGGTTAAGAAAACTAAGAGATGGAGAAACTTTAACCAAGGTTCCCTTTTCTGACTCTGCAAGAAGTAACAAATAAAAATTCAGTCCATACACAAAAGAAAAGGAAAGTTCCAAGGAGGGAGCTGAAGTATATATTAAAATATGTCTTATTCACTATAGAACTTATATTGATTGCCATTGGAATTGCTACATTAAACTATTATTTCTTTATCTTGGAGTTTGAAAAGTAGATTCTCTTCCCCTCCCCCCCAACCCAATCTTCCCACTTTCGTATTTAAAAGTTTTGGTGGTTTTATTGTATTATTTCTAGCACTGTAGTGTCAAGGTTTTTTTTCTGTTTATTAAATTATTTGAGATTAAGCAAGTCTAAATTATCTTTATGAATTTATTCTTTTATAACTATGGTTTTGCTTTTATACAGATCATGTTTTCTTTTTTCTTCCTTTTTGGCATCATTGCCTTTTAATTCCCTCTTCCAGATTGTTCCTCAATTGGTATATTTAAATTCTTTTTTGTTTCTTTTGATTCTTTGAAAGTCTCTTTTTTTATATATTTTTGAATATGATCTCTATTGTGCAGGTCATAAATTCTAATATTAATTTCCTTTTAACTCCCTTATGATTTTCATTTCTTTTTTAAAATATTCATCAACAACCTCACTGGTTTGGTATAATCTTGGTAATCTACAGAGTTTTATGACTAATACTGTATTGGCTATTTAATATATTCTAATATTTTTTTTTTAGAGAAGTGTGTAGTCTGTTTGATATTTTGGTACTCATTCATGTTAATGATTTTGATATGCTCTGTTAATTTATTTACTTATCCTCTAGAATTTTATTTTAATTTTCTTCTTATAAAAATGCTTGGTAGTTTGTACTTTATTTCTTCATATTTTTTTCTGCTGTTCACTTTTTGACTTCTCCTCTTTAATCATGTCTGTACTTCCAGGAGCCAGAATGCAATGCTGCCTCATCTTCCTCCCATGTTGAGGAATTTATCTTATAGGAATTTACTTTATATCATTCTTGCTTCCTAACCTAAATGACTTTTTTGATGGTAGAGGGGGCAGACTGAACTGAACTAGATTCTAATTTTCTTTCTTTTAAGCCCTTTGCATTCATGCACATAGACCTGATCCAGTTCTACATGTTGTTTCATTTTCTGCCTGGGCTGTGTTAATTTTTTTTTTTTTAGGGTTGAGGGAGGAGAAGATTGGTGTCTGCAGCTTTAGGGTTTCCTAATGTAGAGGGGAAACATAGACAACAAAAAGCCAAATTTTCCTCTCTAGCACTACTCATGTGACTGGACAGAGTAATAGTTTTCTGGTCATTGCAATTGGGTGGGACATGAAGATGGGGAAAGATACTTCATCAGAGTCTGCTGCAGGAAGAAAATCTCTGAGTGAAATTCAAGCCCGAATCAGTGAGTTAACTTTTGCAACTCAATACAGTCTGGATCTACGTAGAAGGATGTGAAATGAATGCCTTAAAGCAGGCCTTAATTAAAACTACTTTTGGTATAATGCTAAATTCTTGATCACTATGGAAAAAAATAAAGCCAATATCCCTTAATATATTTTTCCTTTTTTTTTTTTCCTCTTGAGAAAGGCAAGAGTCATCTAGTTCTTCAAGGCCAAACTAAGGAACTCTTCTAACAAGTCTTAATTATCTACTGAGATTCTGTATCCCAATTACACTTAATTGGTAATCTCACAAATTTACTTTGCCACTTAGGTTAGGGAGAAATGCCTATAAAAACTAATTTGCTACTTTGTTAAGGGAACATGGATTTTTTTTTTCTTTCATGGTGACCAAGAATTCAGCATTATACTAAAAGGAGTTTTAATTAATACCTTGAGGTTCTAACTTGGAAAAAGATATCAAATGTTTATTAGTTTATTACACTTTTTGCTTTTTTGTGAATTCAAATGCAATTCTATCACTACCACAAGATTCCTTTTATTGCTGTTATTATCATTTTTGTTTGTTTGTTTTAGAATTTTAATAGGGACTTGAAAAAATTCTAGACCATCATTTCATTGGTCCCCACTATTAAAATCAAAAGAAAACTCATATTTTTTGGGATAGAAGTCAATTATTGATAAGAAATTATAGAAAACTAGAAATCTTCATAGAATTTAAGTTTGGAAAAACACATATTGCAAAAAAAATAATATTTGATATAGAAAAACAGCTAATGAAGTATACATTCGTGTGAAATCTTTGTGAATTATCTGGTCTTATTATGAGCCCATTTAAATGAGGACTGTTTGGCAACTCCATTGTTCACTATCCAGTTCTAGGTCGCAGTTTGATGGTAGAGAGAAACACTTGTGTTCATAAGAGATCAGGGTTCCTACATAGATAAAGACCAGAGCACAGAGCAGTTGGGCATTGACTATACCTCTGTCTAGATCTCAATACCTTGGAAGCATCAAAAACGTATTAGACCTAGAACCAGCTGCAAAAATGCCTGAGGTTTGGAATAGTCATCCCCCTATGCACACCCCAGAAGTAAGCAGGGACTAACTCTAACAGAAAAATTGGTGGGGGGGGACTTCCCAAAAGCTACTTACTTTCCGAAGTTACCAATAGTTATATAAAGATATTATAAATCACTAAATACTAGAAAAATTAAAGTAAAACAATTCTGACATACCATCTTACAGCCATCAGATTGTTTAACATGATAAACAGGTAAATGATGAGAAAAATATTGAAGAGGATGTATTAAAAAAATCGTACACCAAGACACCGTTGATAGACCTGCCATCAACTATTCTGGAGAATAATTTGGAACTATATCTAAGATTCTGTAAAACTATATAACATTTAACTGAACAATGCCAGTATTTGGTCTATATCCCAAAGAGATCAAAGAAAAAGGAAAAGAACCTATATGTGCAAAATTTTTTGAATGGCTAAACAAGTTATGCTATAGCATTATAATGGAATACTATTGTGCTGTAAGATATGATGATGGGGATAATTTCAGAAAAAAACTAAAAAGATTTGCACGAACTGATGAAAATTAAAATAAGTAGAACCAAAAGAATCATTTTCATAGTAACAGTAATATTACAAAGATAATCAACTGTGAAACACTTTTGAATTCTGAACGATAGTCTCAAATTACCTAACTCTCAAATTAAATCCTAAATATAAGCCTAAATTATCACAGCAATTCCAAAACACGTGATGAAAAATGCTGTCTACCTCTAGAAAGAAAAACCTGATGAACTTTGAGTGTACATTGAAACGTTTTCATTCACTTTTTCTTACTATCTTTTTCACAATATAGTTAATGTACAAGTATGTTTTACCTGACTTCAAATGTAAAATGATTAATACATTTTTGTCTTCTCAGTGGGATGTCCAGGGGAAGCTAGATGGCTCAGTGTATAGAGTGCTTGTATAGAGTCAGGAGCTCTTATCGTCATGAGTTTTAATTTCACCTCTGACATTTAGTAGCAGTGTGACCCTGGGCAAGTCACTTAACTTTATTTGCCTCAGTTCTTTATCTGTAAAATTAACTGGATAAGGAAATGGCAAACCACTATGGTATTTCTGTCAAAAAAACCCTCAAATACGGTCAAGGGGAGTCAGAAACAACTGTAGAATAACTTAACAACAGCAACAAAATGGGTGTGGGAGGGAATGGAGGGACAGAGAGAATTCATGAAAAAAATAGAATTTTTTTAAATAAAAAAAAGAAAGTTTACTAGCTGTGTGACCATAAACCTATCTAAAATGGTCCCCCATTGGAAAAACATAGATAAAATTACTTAGAATAAATACCTCACAGTTGGTTGTAAATGACAAATGCTATGATATATGAGGATGGCAAGATTCAGGACACTGTTCAAATGCAAGTTTTGATCATTAGTAAGGATACAACACAGAAAATTTATAATTTCAAAATGGTGGGTGCATACTGCATGGTAAATTGGAATGATCACTAGGGTTTTAATTCAAAAGACCTGGGTTTTGCACCTTACTTTATGTATAACCTTGAGAAGTCACCTCTCTCTTCTGATCCTCATTTTCTTCCTTTATAAAATGAGAGGTTATGTTAGGATGATGTCTAAGTTCCATTCTGATTCTAGAATCTTATAGTGATAGTCTTCATTTCTCTATTTCACTATATAATTGATCAACTGGTATAGTATTTACAGGAAAGTCCAGACACATGAAGCTAGAGTGCAGACAATATCACTCCTAGTAGTGTTATTGGCAATTGGTTTTATGCTGAATTTACCAAAAATATCATGAAAATCATGCCTTATTTTAATTTTTACAGATCTATCATGTGTTTTTTTTTTCTCTTGTTTGACTGCAGGAAACACTAGGATGCAAAAGAGGTCTCTAAATTGTTATTGATGACAAATTCAATATTGCAGGAGTGCTATTTTGAGGCTTCTGAGAAGTCAGAATAAATGTGTTTTGGTGTTTGTAGAACAGTGAAAGATAGATCATTTACAAAAGTTGTTATCTGAAAAAAAGCACACTAAACTTCAACTATATGGGGCATGATATTACATCAAAGTATAAAATGGAAAAGAAATTCCAGGGTTATTTTTATATCATTGTGTATTTATGTGTATACGGATATGTGTGCTACATATATATATATATATATATATATATATATATACATACATACATATAAATATATATTGTATACTTATATGTTCATGTATGTATACATGCATACAGAGAGAGAGAGAGAGAGAGAGAGAGAGAGGGAGGGAGAGAGGGAGAGAGAGACAGAAAGAGAGACATAATGATTTCTGATGACTATTCTCTAAACTGGTACTACCCTTGGCTTTCAAGTCTTATCTTGGACTGGAGATCACGTTAGACATTTTAGTCAGTTTCTCGGATTTGTTGGCTTTCTTGTTGAATTAACTTTTTCTACATTACTTAAAATTCATTAAGAAATATTGATAATCAGAGCTGACATTGTTGCTTGTATCTAATATTAATTTTTCAGAGTCCACAGCTTATTGAAATAGGTTAGGTTGAAGTAGTTGCATTTGAATGCAGTGACATTTATTCATGTTTATCCTCTTTCCCCCTAATTTGATGGTGATTTTGACCTTTGTTCTAACTTTCTCTGTGACATTCCTGAACAGATTTTCAAATGATTTCTACATTGGTAAACAATTTTGTAGATACTCATTCTTTGTGACAAGTACAGGTATAACGGACAGTTATTTAATAGTATTATTTTTTTTATAGCATCCTTGGTACTAAAAAAATAAATGATTAAATGTTAATCAATCAATTTATGAACATTAAAAATGCCCACCTTGTGCTACCACTGTATTACTCCCATGACATGATTATATTTAGGATTAACATGTAGTGAAAAGTAAAGCCAACTTTTACAAATCATCTATTTATCTTTCTGAAGAAAACCTAGGAAATTTTCCATTTAAGTTCAGCTTCTTGTGGGGTAAAAAAGGTATGCAGAAGGCACTGACAGTAATCAAGTGGCCTATTTTTTAATAGGAATTGGGAAGATCTATATTTGAATCCTATCCCAGACACTTAACTCACTGTGTGATGCTGAGCAAGTCAATATACTTTTGTTTCCCCATATAGCAATAGGTATATTAATATAACCTATAGTTATTGTGAGGATCAAATGAGTCAGACTATGCAACATGTTTTGCAAGTCTTAAAGGCTTTCTAAATATTAGATATTATTGCTAAATGTTTTGATTCAGTCAAGTACAATCAATCTTCATAATTCATAGATTTTATTTTTGTGAATTTTCCTGCTTCAAAAATTTCTTTGTAACCCCTAAATCAATACTCAGTGTGTTTTTTTGGTCATTCTTGGACATGCACAGAATGGCAAAAAACTGAAACCTCTCAATGTACCCATTCCTAGATTTGCCTCTTTTTCCCAGCTATTATATTATAAATGTTTCTTTTTCTTAGTCTCCATGGTTATCTCCATGGTTTTTGTGTGTTTGTTTTTGGTTGGTGATTTTTTAAAAATCTAAAATGGTCCCTCTGGGCCACTAGGTGGTGCAGTGAATAGAGTGCTGGCCCTGAAGTCAGGAGGACCTGAGTTCAAATGTAGCCTCAGATACTTGACACACTTTCTAGCAGTGTGATGTTGGGCAAGTCACTTATCACCAAATGCCTTGCCTTCCCCCCTGCAAAAGCAAAAATAAATAAATAAAATGGTCACTCTCCCACTGAAGATAGCTTGGCAGGCTGACAGAAATGGTCTATTGTACAGGGCTGGGAGTAGAGTGCAGTACTGTCTGGGTCATACCAACATATACTGGTAGTACAGACTGCCTGGAGCAGATGAAAAGGGACTGAATCACTAGCAGCTGTGGCAGTTTCCAGACCTCAACCCATAAATGCCAAAGAGAAAGTAAAAGGTTAGTGGGAAAAATCTTTTGTACTTGATAAAATAATTAAGTTTGGCCCCTGTCCCTGGAGTGATGGAGGTGGCAGTGGGTGCTGTGGTGGCCATTTCTGGAGTTCCAGGACCACAGTTTGTGGGAGGACGAAGTGGCTGATCAGAGGGCAATTACAAGAATGACTTTGGTGGTACTGAGGTGGCATTCTCTTGCTGTGCCTTGCTTGGATCTGGGTCACAGTTTTGGGTGGTGGTCCTGGGCAGAGGAGAGCTGGTGTGGCAGAGCTAGTGGTGGCTCTGAAGAGGGCATTCTACTCACAGTTCTGAGTCAGGTACCTAGAAGAAGCTCTCACAACAGCTGCGCAAAACCACAGAAATTTGGAACATAACACTTTCCATTCTGGAAGCAAAAAAGAGATATACTGTGGCAAAGAACACAAAAAGTCAAGTAATTGGCTGGCAGAATGAGCAAAAAGAAGAAGAGAAATCAGACCATAGAATTGTTCTTTGTTGAAAAAGAAGATCAAAATATAGAATAAGATGACAAAGTCAAAAGTCCTGTATGAAAGGCCATGAAGAAAAATGTGAACTGGCTGCAGGCCATGGAGGAGTTCAAGAAGAATTTTGAAAATCAAGCAAGAAAAATAGAGGAAAAATTGAGAAGAGAAATGTGCAAGAAAATCATGAAAAATAAGTCAACAGCTTACTAAAAGAGACCCAAAAAATAGTGGAAAAAATAAGGCTTTAAAAAATAGACTAACGGAAATGGCAAAAGACATCCAAAAAGTCAATGAGGAGAAGATCGCCTTAAAAAGCCAAATTGACCAAATGGAAAAGGGAGTACAAAAACTCACTGAATTAGATTGAAACAAATGGAAGCTAATGACTTTATGTGAAATCAAAATACTATAAAACAGATCCAAAAGAATGAAAAACTAGAAGGCAATATGAAATATCTTATTGGAAAAACCACTGACCTGGAAAATAGATCCAGGAGAGATCATTTAAAAATGATTGTGCTACATGAAAGCCATGATAAAAAAAAAAGAGCCTAGACATCACCTTTCAAGAAATTATGAAGGAAAACTGCCCTGATATTCTAGAACTAGAGGGTGAAATAGAAATTGAAAGAATTTGCCTATCGCCTCTTGAAAAAGATGCCAGAAAGGAAACTCCTAGGAATATTATTGTCAAATTCCAGAGTTCCCAGGTCAAGGAGAAAATATTACAAGCACTCAGGAAAAAACAATTTGAATATTGTGGAAACACAATCAGGATAAGGCACAATCTAGCAGCGTCTACATTAAGGGATCACAGGGCTTGCAATATGATATTCCAGAGATCAAAGGAGCTAGGATTAAAACCAAGAATCACTTACCCATCAAAATTGAGTATAATACTTCGGGGGAAATATGGAAATTCAATGAAATAGAGGACTTTCAAGCATTCTTGATGAAAAGATCAGAAATTTACAGAAAATTTGACTTTCATGTTTAAGAAGAAAGAAAAGCATGGAAAGACAAACAGGAAAGAGAAATCATAAGGAACATGTTAAAGTTGAACTATTTACAATTCTACATAGAATGATGATACTTGTAACTCGTGAGACTTTTATCACTATTAGGATAGTTGAAAGTAATACATATATACATGCATACATACATGTATATACACAGATACATGTCTATATGCGTGTACATATACGTATATATGCATACATGTATATACAGGTGGGTGCATGTTTGTGTGTGTTACGTATATGTAAATGGGGTGAGTTAAATATGAATTGATGATATCTAAAAAATAAAATGAAGAGGTGAGAGAGAAATATATTGGGAAGAGAAAGGGAGAGATAGAATAGGGGAAATTATCTCACATAAAAGAGGCAAAAGTAAGCTGTTACAATGGAGGGGAAGAGCAAGGAGGTGAAAGGGAATGAGTCAAACTTACTCTCGTTGGACTTGGCTTAAGAAGGGAATAACATGCATACTCAATTGGGTATCTTACCCTACAGGACAGTAGGAGGGAAGGGCATAAGAGGGGAGATGATAGAAGGGAGGTCAGATTAGGAGAGAGGGTAGTCCAAAGCAAACACTTTTGAAAAGCGACAGGGTCAAAGGAGAAAACAGAACAAATGGGGGTCGGGATACCATAGAGGGAAATATAGTTAGTCTTTCACCATAAGACTACTATGGAATTTTTTTGGATAACTTCACACATATAACCTATATTGAATACCTTGTCTTCCCATTGGGGATGGGTGAGGAGGGAAGATGGGAAAGAATCTGTAACTCAAAGTTTTAAAAACAAATCTTAAAAAATGTTTTTACATGCAACCTGGAAATAAGATATACTCAGCAATGGGGTATAGAAATCCATCTTACCATACAAGAAACTAAGGGGGAAACAAATAAGGTGGGATGGGGGGGGGGCATATAAAAGAGAGTAGACTGGGGGAAGGAGTATTCAGTATGATTATCATCTTGGGGTGGAGGTAGGGAAGAGATGGTGAGGAAATATGTACCTCAATATCTTATGGAAGTGAATGTTGAAAACTAAAAATAAATAAATAAATTCTGGGAAAAAATAAAAACAAACAAATAAAAAAAAGGAAATTGCAGAATTTAAAAAAGGAGAACTAGGAAAATAAGATATCTAAGAATTTTAGTGAGGTATATGAAAAGAACTACAAAAGGCAGCTGAATTTAGAGTAAATTTAATGACCAATTGTGATCTTCCCAAACTGGTGATGTTCCCCTTCTCACTTCTTGTGACCCAAATGGAGAGGGGGATGATTGATGCAGAATCTTGCATATCCCAAAATATATGATGTCTTTGTTAATGTTGCTTACTGAAAAAAAGTAGGTTCTATTTAGGGTGCAGATAACAGTGGTATCAAAATGTAATTCAATAAAACAAAACAAATTATCAAAAAGTAAATAAAATATAATAAAATAAAGTGGTCCCCAAGCATAGTGCTGACATGACATCTAGTGCTACTAATCACAAGAATGCTGTGATGTTCCATATGGAGAAAATATATGCATTAGATAGCTTCATTGAAACATGAAATACAATGCTTTTAGCTCTGAGTTCAATGTTAATGCCAACTACCATCCTATATCTCTTTGATATTTTGTACCTAAACTCCCCAAAATGCAGTCTGCAATAGTTGCTTTCATTTTCTCTCCTCTCATTCTCTTCTTAACCATCTTACTTCTGACTTTGTCATTCCACCAAAACTGTTCTCTCCAAAGTTCCTGGTGATCTCTTAGCTACTGAATCCGATGATCTTTTCTCAGTTCTCATATTCCTTGAACTCTCTGCAGTCATTGATGCTATTGATCATTCACTCCTTCTGGAAACTCTTCTCTCTAGGTTCTCAGAACAGTACTCTCTCCTGGTTTTCCCTCTTACCTAACTGACCACTTCTCCTCTGTTTCCTTTGCTGAATACTCCTCCAGATCACTGCTTTTAATCATAGGCATCCCTAAGAGTTATAGCCTGTTCTCTTCTTCACCTATATTATCCTATTTGGTGATCTCATAAATTTCAATGGATTTATTCTGATGCTTCTCAAATATTTCCTGCTCCCATCTCTCTGCTAACCCCCAATCTCATGTTTCCAACTGCATTTAGGACATCTCAAATCAGATGTCCAGTAGACATTTTAAACTCAATCTGTCCAAATCTGAACTGATTTTCTTTCCCCCTAAACCCTCCCTTTCTCCCACCTTCGCTATTACTGTAGAGAGCAATATCATTCTCCCAATCTCCCAGGCTCACAACTTACAAGGCATCCTGGATTTTTATGATCTCTAACCCACTATATTATATATTTTTCCAGGACCTATCAATGTCACGTTTGCATCATTTTTGAATATACCCTCTTTTCTCTTTTTACATTGTTGTTTCTGTACTTCAGACCCTCATTGCTTTTGTTACTGCAAGTCTACTGAGCAAGTTTCTCTCTACTCTAATCCACTCTGCATTCTGCCACTACAGTGATTTTCCTAAAAGGTATATCTGAGTGTCACTCTCCTATTCAACAAACTCCAGGGGCTCCCTATTGCCTCTGAATGCAAATACAAAATCCTCTTTTTGGTATTCCAAGTCCTTCATAACTTAGGTTCCTCCCACCTTTCCGGTCTTCTTGGATATTACTCCCTGATATGTATTCTTTGACCCAGTGGCCTCCTGACTATTTCACAAACAGAACACTTCATCTTTAGGTTCTGAACATTTTCTCTGTATTTTTCCTGTGCTAGAACGCTCTCCCTCATGTACTCATTTATATTTTTTTGTGTGTTTTTAAAATTAATTTGTTTGTTTACTTTTAGTTTACAAGATTCAGTTTCCACAATCCCTTTCTCCCCTCCCCCACCATGGTGGCATGCAGTCAAGTATAGGATCTGCAAATACTTTCACATTAGACATTAATCAGGTTTTAAAGAAGGATTGTAACTAATGGAATGAACAATGAGAAAAAGGAAACAAAACCAAAGAAGAAAAAGAAAGAGAGCAGATAGTTTCCTTCAATCTGCATTCAAACACTGTTCTTTCTAGTTCTTCCTCTGAATGTAGACATCTCTTTCCATCATGTGTCTTTTGGAGTTGTCTTATAACCTTGCAATGCTAAGAAGAGTACAGTCTATCAAAGTTGGTCATCACACATATGTTCTGTCTGTCATTGTGTACAAATTTCTCCTGGTTCTGCTCTTCTCACTCAGTGTCAGTTTGTATAAGCCTCTCCAGGTAAATATGAAGTCCATCTGCTCCTCATTTTTTACAGTGCCGTAGTATTCTATTACATTCATATACCACAACTTGTTTAGCCATTCCCCAATTGATGGACATTCCCTTAATTTCCAATTCTTTGCCACCACAAAAGGAGCTGCTATAAATATTTTTTGTACATACAGGTCTTCCTCCCACTTCTATGATCTCTTTAGGATACAACCTTAGAAACGGTCAAAGGGTATGCAATTATTTATAGCCCTTTCAGCATAATTCCAGATTACTCTCCAGAATGGTTGAATCAGTTCACAACTCCATCAACAATGCATTAGTGTTCCAATATTTCCACATTCTCTCCAGCATTTGTCATTTTCCTGTTTTGTCATCTTAGCCAATCTGACCGGTGAGATGTGGTACTTTAGAGTTGTTTTGATTTGCAGTTCTCTAATCAATAGTGATTTAGAGCATTTTTCATATTCTTATAGATATCTTTAATTTCTTCCTCTGAAAACTGCCTGTTCATATCTTTTGACCATTTATCTTTTGGGGAACATGTACTCAACTATTAATGTCTCTGTCTTCCTTTAAATCCCAACTAAAATTCTGTCTTCTACAAGCAGCTTTCCCCAACCCCTCTCATTTCCAGAAATTCCTGCCTTTTAATTATCTCCTATTTGTCCTGCATATAAATTGTTTTGCATGTATTTGTTTGCATATTTTTTCCACTAAGATTGTAAACTTCTTGAGGGCAAGACTATTGCCTCTTTTTGTCTCCCCAGCACATAGCACAATGCCTGGCATATAGTAAGAGCTTGATAAAACTTTATTGAATGAATAAATGAAGCAACAACATGGTACATTTAAAAACAGAAGAGTTAAATTCACTGATCTGTATATGAAGTCACTCTGGAAAGTGCTAAAGTAATTGTGTTGGCTTATATGATTGGATCCTAAGCCTCTATTTCATCTATGCACAGTTGTTCTATATTTTGCAATTGAATGTTCTCGGTGACTTTATAAAACATAGCTACCACAAATGACAAAAATCAACTTTACTTACTAGTTACATAATTATGGAGAAGTTGTATATAGCCTCTTACATTAACAATCTTCAAATTATACAAATAAATAAATATATATGTGTGTATTTTCCCACATATATTTGTATATGAAACACATATATGATTATATGAATGGTTACATATATATATATATATGTATATATATACATATATATGTACATATACATGCATAAGGTACTTTGTATATTTAAAGCAGTATAACTAGCGTTACTATGATTATAAACATTAAAGGGTAAAATACCTATTACGGCTAATAATAATTTTTATCTATTGCTTTAAGGTTTATAAAGCACTTCAAAAATATTATCTCATTTTATCTTCACAAAAATCCTGGCAAGTAGATTCTTTTATTTTCATTCCTATTTTTCACAGATGAGGAAAATGAGGCATAGAGAGGTTATATGGAACTTCCAAGTCAGGTGATCTGTAAAATTGGAGGACTTGATATTTTCTGTGATCTTCACAATTTCTCAAATTTCTCTAAAACAGAAAGTACTCAAAAATGTAGAGCAACCTCAAGTTTCTCCAGAATCTAGGACTCCTAGAATCCAAAAGAAGATGAAAAACAGCAATAACAAACACGAACTCTACACCCATCATGAACTTCTTCAGCGTCCCCTCCACCAGTGCCTACTATGCTTCTAGTAATAAGGCTACACTAGACAACCCAACAACTTGACACACAGCTTGCCACAAAAAAACAAGCCCACACAATTTGCTCCCTTCTTCTTCCTGATGCTATGGAGATCCAGGTTCCAAGATTCAGAAGATTGCTTGGGTTGCAAAAGACAGACAGAAGTCACAATGACTGCATTTTCTGTTACAAAAGATCTCTGCAATAGAGCAGAGAAAGAGATGGAAAAGTCATTGAAAGAGACTTAATATTTGAAAAGACTTAAAGAGAGGTCAACACCATTCCACACCCACCATTCTCCTATTAGAACCTTGCGTCAATTTAAATGGTAAATCTTAATCTTTGGAGGAATCCAATCTTTATATTTTTTGCTTCTTAAAATTTTTAGGGCAGGATTAATATTATTCACTTTAAAGTTTTTTTTTTCCTCCAGTAACTTGGTTTTCTTTTTAGTGAAAAAAGGAATAAATACCCCCACTTCAAAAAAAAAGTATAAAAATTCACTCTAGCCTGTATTGTGTTTACCATATTTATCATATGCAATATCAGTAGAAACAATATGAAGAGAAGTGAGTTTAGGGCACTTGTCAGATGTTTGGGATTTATAAATAGGCCACATGAGCGCTGTATTAGGATCAGTATTATTTTTGTTGATCAGGTTGCTAAACAAGAACCACACCCACCGCCACCACAACAAAAATAACAAGAAGAAGAGAATGATAAATGAGAATAAATGAGATGAATGGACACTAAAAATGTCCCAAGGAGAAGACTTTATAAAGGATATCCACCTGTTCAGATTTCTTCATAAAAACAAGTTTATGTTTCTGTTTATGTAGGAGTTGTAACGTAACTATGGCATAATTGCAGGGGCTCAACACACAGTTGTCTCAAAACATCAATTGCATAGACAATAAGTATTGGGCTTTTGAGGATTGCTACAGAGTTTACTTAAAATTCAGTGACAGTTCTTGTCTCCAGGTTTTATTCACACATGGTTTCCATTTTAATGATTGATTTATTACTTCTTAAAAGTTGAAATGAAGCTAGTTTTAATTACCCTCCCCCCCCCAGTAATATACTTTCATTCCATTCTGAAGAAGCTTGAAACAAAATCACATGAGGACTTTAAGGGGGAGCGGAAACTTTTTTTTTTCCTTAAGGGGGTTGAGAAATGTGAAATAAAATCTCCATCACAAGAATTTAGTAATTAGTTGTCTTATACATGAAAGTGGGGAAAAAATAATGTTCAAATATTAAGGGAAATTCTTTGGAGATGTGGGATTTGATAATGTAGGTATAGAGTAACTAAATGTGTTCCAAGTAAAGAGGAATACAAGATAAAAGTATTTAAGATTTTGAATGTATAATAATGGTTGTAATGGAAAAGGAGCTTGAAGTAAATGTTACAATGTTAGCTTACATTTTCATAAGCCTTTATATAGGTGATCTCACTGAATATTTACAGCAATCTTATAAGGCACATGTTATTGTCATGTAAAAATAAGGAAACTGAGATGCATAGAAAGTAAACCACTGATCCAGAATGACACAGCTAGTGAGTATATGAGACACAATTTGACCCCAAATGTTCTCGATCAAGAATGCATTTAAACCTTTTTCAATGGTTTGATCCTTTAAGATCTTGTACCTTGATGTAACATTCAAGAACTACTAAGTCTTTTCCCAAACTCCCAATAACTAGAGAGCAAAATATATAGTATTTTGTATTTAATTATCTCACTAAATGTGTAGTATGCTTTCCCCACTTACACGTTCTCTCATTCCCATTAGACTCTAAGTTCAGAATTACATGTTCAACAAAATATTGATGGATTTATATTCTAGAAATTATTCTAATTCTTAAACCTTCTTCAACAACACAAAGGAATTAGGTACTACATAAAAAGTACTCCATACAAACAGACATATAAGGCATGCTACTATAAAAAAAGTCATGGAAAATATTAGAAAAAATTAAATACTTGGAACTTTCATTCATTATTAACATGTAACTTCCCGGAGAGGTTCACAAGTGAACAAAAATATCCTGGAAAGATAATGTTTCAGAGTAGAGTCTGGGAGAAAGCAAAGGAAGGTGAGTTTTTGAGCTGTATAGTTATGGCAATGACACCCTGAACCACCTCCTCCACCTCCATCTCCTATTCTTTATTTCTATAAGTCAAAGACACTTATTATGTATGCCCAGGAACTCAAAGCAAATTTAAACTATTTGGAGACAATGAAGAGGTGGACAGGAGAAGAGGAGAGAATACAAGGAAAAACCAACTAGAGGGGCAGACTGTTGTATTGGACAGAGCACTGTAAATGGAACCTGGAATGCCATACAAGCTAAATCACTTAAGCAATAACTTAACTTATATGAGTTTTAGTACTTTTATCTGGAAAATGAGAAGGTTGGACTACATGAACTCCAAGGTCCTTTCAACTCTAAACTTGTAATTCTTCAAGTGTATGTATTTATATTCCTAAGGACAAAGGGGCCTGAAACTTAAGGTTTGGGCCAATTTCCTCTCCCCAGAATTTGACTTGGGTATTCATCAAAACCAGTAGCCATATTTCCCAAATTAAGAAGGCAGATAAAGCCCATTAATGGGAGGGAGGAAGATTTGTTCAATGTTGGAATATCGTGGGAAAGTCAAGTAATGTGGAATGAAAACAAAAAATGAAAGTTCAAAAATCTAAGAGAAAACAAAAACCTGTGTCACAAGAAGATAAGCCAAAAAGGAAGCTCATAAAGAGAGTAAAAAATTAATGAAATTTAAAAATCAATAAAAATTCAGAGAGGTCATAATATCACAAATTAATGTTAGACTTTGAAGAAAAATAGACAAAAATTCACTGATGATAAATAGAAGTTAAAATATACAAGATGATGGAATAGCAAATAACTCCATAATGATTCAAAGAAAAAGAAAAACATTTTTAAAAATACGTAAGAAGTGAAATCACAAGAAATATGAATGCTCAATGCAGAATCAGGGTGGGGGGGGGCACAACTATCAGAGATAAAAAAAAACATGGGAGAATACAAACAAATGAAAGAGCCTGGGGAAGAGAATATGACTGTAGAATGCAAAAATACAGATGTGGTAAGGCATTCTGTAGAAAAGAACAAGGGCAACAAATTTAAAGATAACGAGTTCTATACAAGGCAAAGTTTTTGACCTTTAGTAAGAAATATGCAGATAATTAAAAAAAAAAGACATTGGTGACTTCCCTCGAAAAAAAATGATACTTTTCCCCCCCTATTACATGTATTAATACAAATAAAGTGCCTAGAACTGTTGAATGCTGTCAATAAATTCAAATCAATTAAAACTCAGACCTCCATCAGAGGAAAAGACCAAGTCATGTGATGATTAAGTTTCGTAATTGCACAAGAAAATAAGCCTTAGATATAGAGAAATTCTGATGATAACAATATAGGAATTCATTCACTTTCTGAATTTTTAAAAATCCTGAAAAAATTAGAATGCCAGAAAATTAAAAGCAAATAAAATCAGGCTGCAACTCAAAATATAAGACTAAGATTATAACTATGAAAAAGAAAACAAAAACAAAACAGCTGACTGTTTTGAGAGAAAGAGAGAGAGACAGAGAGACAGACAAAGAGACAGAGACAAAGAGACAGAGAGAAACAGAGAGAGACAGAGAGAGAAGCATTTAGGCATTCCTGGACCTAAAAAAAAAACAACAAACAAAAAGTAGCAATCACAGCAGCAACAATTCTAGAGGTCAGGGGAATATTAAATTTTTAAACACCTCAAAACAGAGAAACATACGAAAAGCATATTAGTACAAGTTGAAAAAAATACTGAGGACTTTAGGGGGGCCAACATGGAGGAGTGAGTAGTAAATCACTGTTGCAACTAAACAACCATATAATAGTACCCCAGAACAAAGCCTGGAATAGCAAAGCCTTTGGGAAGAGGTGGAGTGGTCTTATAGTGCCAGAGCCTTGGATAATCACCAAGAAAAATCTGTCCCACTTGAGTAAAAGGAGAGTATAGTCAAAGACAGGAAGTATCCTAGCAAGCTAGCAGCAAGCCCCACCTTGTAAAAAAGTGGGAGATCCTTATCCCCAGTGTGGCAGAGGAGGCAAATGCCAATACCAGGACTCCCATATGCCTTAGCCATAGTCTGGGGAATGGGTAGACTCTAGCTCCAACAGCCACCATCAGCTCTGGCATAGCATTGGGCAAGGTATCCAGCTGTAGTTGGGCCTTAAAGTGTTTCACAGGTCCCCTGAGTGGGTGTCCTACAGCAATTAGACATCTATGTGTTTCAGTACAGTACAGGTCAAACAATCATCCTCCAGGAGCCAGACCACCCCATGCTTCAGTGTAGCCCCAAAGAAATGCAGAAAAATCCCACTAGGACTTAGTACAAACCAAACACCACCAGGACCTTTGCTCAGCACCAAGTAAGCTGCCAGACCCCTAAAGGCTCCAGCAGGACTAGCCAACCCCCACTTCAATGCCATAGAACAGCACCAGAAACAAGAGTCCCCCATGTGCCTCCAGACAACATCTATATAGCAACAGATAAATAGTCAGGGACTTCAGTAACTAGCACAAGAAGCCAGAGAAGGTAACCCTTCTATCTTGTGAGCAGATATCAAATTTAAAAGAAACTTAAAGATAAAAAAGGGGGGAGGTTATGAGCAGAATTAAAAAAAAATCTAACCATAGAAAGTTATTATTGTGATAGGGAAGACCAAAGATGGAAATTCAGAAGAAGACAATAATATCAAAACACCTACAGGCAAAAGCCCAAAGAAAAATGGGAAGTCATCTCAAGTCCAGAAATAACTTGTGGAAGAGCTCAAAAAAGAGCTTAAAAATCATATAAGAGAAGTAGAAGAAAAATGGGCAAAATAAATGGGAGTGATGCATGAGATTCATTAAAAAAAGAAAGGGTCAGCAACTTGAAAAATTGTTTCAAAAGTAGAATTGACCAAATGGAAAAAGTAATACAAAAATTCACATAAGAAAACAACTCCTTAAAGAGTACCATCTGCCAAATGGAAAAGAACATACAAAAGTTAATTGAGGAAAACACCTTAAAAGTTATAATTGAGCAAGTGGAAGCTAATCTATACAAGACATCATGAATCAACCAAACAAATTAACACTAATGAATAAAATGGAAGAAAATGTAAAACATTTCATGGGAAAAACAACTGACCTGGAAAATAAATCCTGGAAATACAATATCAGAATCATTGGACTACCTGAAAACTATAATCAAAAGGAGGACTTGGACAGTATCTTCCAGGAGATTGTCAAGGTAAACTGTCCTGATATCCTAGAACCAAAAGGCAAAATAGGCACTGAAAGAATTCTCTGATCACCTCAGGGAAAAGATCCCAAAATAAAACCCCTCACAATAGCCAAATTTTAGAACTATCAGGTCAAGGAAAAATAAATATGGCAAGTGGCCAGAAAGAAACAATTCAAATATTGGGAAGTCAAATCAGGATTATACATGACTTAGCAGTTGCAATGTTAAAGAATTAGAGGTCATGCAACATGGCATTCCAGAGGGCAAAAGAGCTAGGACTATGACAAAGAATCACTTACCTAGTAAAATCAGCAAAATATGGTCATCCAACAAAATAGAAGGATTTTAAGCCTTTATAAGAAGAAGAGCAGAACTAAACCAAAAGTTTGACTTCCAATGTTAAGACACAATAAAAGCAAAAACAGGTTAAAAAGGGAAGAGAAAACAGACTGGATACAATGGACCTAAACTGTTTATATTCCTAAATGGGAAGATGATACTTATACCTTTTAAAAACTGTTATTATTAAAAGTGCAGACATCTGGAATAAATATAAACACAGAGTATAAGTATAAGGTATATTTGAGGAGATGATATAAAAAATAAGGGATGAGAAAGAGGAATACAAAACATGTGGAAAGATAGGAGAGGTAGAACAGGAAAATCATCTCAAATGAAGAGGCAAGAAAGATATATTACAGTGGAGGGGAAGACGGGGGAGCAGGGCAATGGGTGTTATTTGAACCTCACTTTCATCAGTATTGGCTTAGAGGTAATGACATATATAATCAGATGAAGATTGAACTCTATCTTATCCAACAGGGAAGTTAGGATGGAAGGAGACTAAATAAAGTGATGGGATAGGGAATGACAAAAGGGAGGGCAGATAAGGGGAGGTGATAGACAAAAGCAAAACATTGGTGATGTAGGAAAGGGCAAAAGAGCATATAAGCAAGAGGAAGAATAGGATGGAGGGAAATACACAGGTAGCAATCATAACTGTGAATATGAATGAGATTAACTCTCCCATAAAATGGAAGTGGACAGCAGAATGGATCAAAAATCAGTATCCTACAATATATTGCTTACAAGAAACACACCTGAAGCAGAAAGATGCACACAGAGTAAAGGAAAACCTGGTGAGATCTGTATGAACAGATGCAAAGTGAAATTAGTAGAACCAGGAAAACACTGTGCACAGTATCAGCAACAGCATATGATGATCAACTATTAATGACTCAGCTTTTCTCAGCAATACAATGATCCAAGACAAGTAGAAAGGATGCAGGAAGGAAAATACTATCTATATCCAGATAAAGAACTGATGACTGAATGTGTATCAAAGTATATTTTTTCACTTACTTTATGATTTCTTATGCTTTTATTTACTTTTGATCTGTTTCTCCTTCCACAACTGTGATGAATATGGAAATGTTTTAAGTGATGGCATATGCATGAAGTATATGAAACTGTCTACTGTTTTCAGAAGAGGGCAGGGAATGAATGAAGAAGAAAAATTTGGAACACAAAATCTTGAAAAATGAATGCTAAAAATTGTCTTGATTAGTAATTTGGGATAAATAAAATATTATTTAAAGCAAAAGAGAGAAATTAAGCAAAGAAATATAGATAAAGATTTGAAAGGGAGGATGGAAGTTATTCAATGCAAATCCATCATTTTACAGGTGAGAGAATGGAGCTACAGAGAGGTTTAGTGTATTAATCAAGGTCACACAGGGAGTAAGCAATAAATCTAGAATTGTATCAATTATCCTTTAATTCTAGAGCCAGTAGTCTTAGTACTGTACTGTACTGCATTCCAAATTGCTTGCATCATGCTACTAAGTTGTTCATATTAAAAAAAAAACTGAAAAGGAAAAAGAAACAAATGTTGATTAACCAAGTATGAAAAGAGCCTAAGATCCTAAAAATTTAGCAAGAACTAAAAGAATGAGAGAAGGAAATGAGGAAGACTTCAATAACTACTGGACTAACTCCCATGATTTTCTAGGAATATATCAGGTCATGTATGGAAGGAATAATACACTGAGAAGTTCTACTACTGGAGGATGGGAAATGAGAGAAAAATGGAAGTTAACAATGTATCCCCATGCTTGCATGAGTGAGCGGGGAACAGATAATATTTTCTTCAACTTCTAAATAAAAATGACAGCTTTGGGAAAATAAGATAAAAGAAAAAGAGAAATATAAGGGATAAGATAAAGCAAACAATGCTGAAAAAGCATTTCCCCTTGGTAGACATTCTATATGTCTGTGGTAAGATATAGGGTCTTATAATGGATTTCATGTAGGAGGAATTTGAACATTAGGAGACTATCTTCTTTGAGAAAGGGTTATAGCTCCCGAGACTGCATCCCCACACAGAAGAATGGATTTAAGTGTTCCTGAGAGCAACAAACACTGTTGAAGTGAGATACAAAGAGGGGTCTCATAGAGTTCTTTCCTGAATTTTTTTCTCTTCTACCTCTATAATTTTTGACTTCTTGATCTCATCTGTTACCTTGGATTTAATAACCACCTCCATGCTAATGATTCTTAAATCTACCTCCCCTACCCCAAACTCTTCTGAGCTCCAATCTCACATCTCCAACTTCCTTTCAGATATCTCGAATTGAATGTCCAATAGACATTGTTAACTCAGCATGAACAAAACCAAACTCTTTATCTTTCCTTAAAACACTCCTTCCATCCCTATTACTCTGTAACATAATCTTCTTACTCCCTCAGACTTACAACATAAAAGTCATCTTCAACTCCTCATGATCTCTCACCTATGATCAATCTATTATCAAGGTCTGTCAACTTCAGTTTTTCAGTATCTCTCTAATATGCCCCTATCTTCTCTGACACTGCTGTACTCTGGGGTAGGCCCTCATCACCTTACTCCTAGACAATTGCCTAGACAAAACCTGCTTGGGGGTCTGTCTGGCTCAAGTTTCTTCCCAATCCAATTCACCCTCCAACTCAGCCCCTAAAATGGTTTTCCTAAACCACTTTCTGACTTTGGCACCTGCCTACTGAATAAACTTTAATGACTTCCTATCATCTCCAGAATCAAATACAAATTCTCTTCTTGATGTTCAACGATATTTATAAACTTACTTTCCCCTACCTTCCCAGTCTTCTTACAGCTTCTTCCCCCACCACACACTCACTATTATATTTAATTTTCTGCTTTATTTTCTGAGATTTTAAAAAATGTTTATTAAAATAGTATATATTGATTTCAGTGCATAAAATATTGAATTACATATTTATTTTTCAAATTATATATTCAGTTCATTAATTCACTTCCTTTAAATGTCATGAAAAATAACATTTTTTCATGAATGACATTATTCATGAAAAATGCTAACTAAAGCAATCAAATTTTAAACAATGTGATCAAAATAGTACAGAAAAATAAAAGAGTAAATTAAAAATGAACAATTGGAAAATAACCAAGAAAAAAATAAAAATTATTAGAATCAGAAATAAAACATTAAATGATACCAAAGTAGTATAATTATTTACAAAAAAAAGTAAAAGAAGAAAAAATAGAGACTGTAAATAGTACAATCTCAGAAAATAGAATTTTAAAATCACTGAAGAACTAACTTTACTAAAGGAGCAATTAAAAAAAAATCTCCAGTTGGATTTGCAGTTGAATTTGATAAGATGTTAAGATAGAAATATATACTTATTAATTGTTCTAAAAGTGAGAAATAACACACATTTTCAGGTTCATTTTATAAACTAAAAATCATCTAATCTGTTTGGTACTGGCCAAAAAAGAGAAATGTAAATCTGTGCAACAGATTAAGCAAGAAAGAATTTAAAAAAAACAATCAAATTCAATAATTTAGCATTTGATAAATACACAAATGTAATTTACTTGGGTGAAGAACACCTTATTTAAGAAATTTTCTAAAAAAAAAACAAAAACCTAAAATCTGTTTAGCAATAAATTAAAATAGTTTAGAATGGGGGGGCGGAGCCAAGATGGCGGCATAGAAGCAGCAACACATCGCAGCTCTCACATAGCCACCCCAAAATACCCATAAAATAGGACTCTAAACCAATCCTGGAACTCCAAAACGCACACAAAGATACTTCCCACTAAAGTCAGCTCGGCTAAGAGGAACCGTATCAGCACTGCGAACCGAAACCAGCCTGGCCTGAAGCC
>CM053581.1:59359924-59382428 GCA_028627135.1 Pseudochirops cupreus | reverse complement strand
AACTTCATCACTACTGGGTTGGCTTTGTCTTTCTGGTTTTGGGACTCAGTTTTCTGGTATTTAAATGAATGCACTATCTATATTTCTTATGTAGAGAGCCTGTTCCATTTTGTGATTAATAACTATATCAGCATATCTATAGTTACTATAGGCATTGTGAATACTGCATTGCTGATACAAGTGGGTACAGAAATCTATCTTATTTTTCCTACAGGAAAGTAAGAGAGAAAGAGGATACAAAAAGAGGGGGGGAAGATGATGGAAGGGAGGGAAGATTGGGGCATTGTAGTCAGAAGCAAAACAGTTTTGAGGAGGGACAGGGTATAAGGAGAGAGAGAATAGAATAATCAAGGGGGAAAATAGGATGGTGGGAAATACAGTTAGCAATAGTAACTGAAAAAAAAATTGAAGTTTGTTTCTCTGATAAAGGCCTTATTTTTCAAACATATAGAGAACTGAGTCAAATATATAAAAATAATTGCTATTCCCCAATTGTCAAATAATCAAAAGATATAAAGTTTTCATATGAAGTAATCAAAGCTATTTGGAGCTATATGAGAACATATTCTAACTCACTATTGATTGGAGAAAATCAAATTAAAACAATTCTGAGGTACTGTCTCACACATATTGGATTGGCTAATAGAACAGAAAAGGAAAATGTCAAATAGTGGAGGCGGGGGGGGGGGGATGAGACATCAAGGCACAATTGGTGGAGTTATGAACTGATTCAAACATTCTCCGGAGCAATTTGGAACTCTGCCCAAAGAATTATATAACCATGCATATTCTTTGACCTTGCAATACAACTGCTAGGTCTGTATCTCAAAAGAGTTAAAAAAATAAAAAGGAAAAGGACAAAAAATATTTAGAGCATCTTTTTTTCTGGGGGTGAAGAATTAGAAGTTGAGGAGAAGCCCATAAATCTGTAAACAGCTGAACAAGTTGTAGTATGTGATTATGAAGGGATACAATTGTATATATATAAGAAATTGTATGTATATAAGAAATAATGAGCAATATGTTTTCAGAGAAACCTGGAAAGACTTGTGTGGACTGATGCAAAGGGAAATGTACTGTGAACAAAGTAACAGTAATATTGTAAGACTATTAGCTGTAAATGTCTTCTTAGCATTCTTTTTTCCTGGTTGTTTCTAGCAATTTTCCTTTTCTGTAAAAATTCTGGAAATTGACTCTCATATCTCTGCATATATTAAGTTTTGACTTTGTTACACATGATGGGTTGTCATGTCGATAAACATTCATTAAACACCTACTTTAAGACAGACATTGCTAGCCTCCCTTTCACACTGGCATCACATTTGAGTACTTCTTGGCATGTCATATATTTGCGTGTGTGTGTGTATATACATATGTACATATATACATATGTATGTTATATACATATTCATACACACATGCATATATATTTATATTTAATCATAGGATGTAGACTTTTTTTTTATATTTTGTTTTCATCATGGTTTACATGGAACCCAATTAAGGAATTCTTCATTTCTAAATTTATCTATGTCTTATTTTTTTTTACTAGATTTTTCTTTTTGTTGTGTATTTTGGAATCATAATATTTTGAAATCAGAAAAGAAACCAGTAGCCATGTAGTCCAACCAATTCCTGAAAGGAAAATCAACTATAATATACTTTGTTAAATGAGAGGGAACTCACCAACTCTTGAGGAAGGCCAGTCCATTTTTTAAATGGTTCAAATTGTTAGAAAAGTCTTGTTGTTTCCTGATATCAAGTCAAAATATATTCCCCTATAACTTCCTATTCTTGGTCTTGTGTTTGTCTTCTCTAAGGCAGTTTTCCATTCTTTAATTTTCTTTTCTCCAGGATAAACATTCTCATTTCTTTCAATCTATCCTCACGTTACATGGAAATGTCTTTTCTTCTCATCTGCCTACTTGCTATATTTTCAATATCCTTTTCAAAATGTGGCACTCAAAACTGAAAAGAATAGTCTGGATGTACTATTTTGGACAAAACTGGACCAAACAAAATTTCTCATTTTCCAGGAGCTAATCATGACCCATTATCATATTATCATTAGGAGTCACAAAGTTTCTGCCAATCACTGAAGCTTTTTACTTCCTGGTAAGCAATAAGAGTTTAGTGAGGATGAATATGACCATGGCAGAGATCTAAAGGCATTAAAAGGATGGAGGTTGTTTTGCATATAGTGCATAATATAGTAGGAATTATGCCTCTCCTGAAGCATTTTAAGGTTGGCCTAACTCTTATGACTACATCATACTGTTGACTCACATTGACCTCTAAGTCCATTATCATCAACAGATTTTTAACCAACAAACTTTCTAATCATATCTACAATAATAGTAATAACTAACAGAATGAAGCATTGTGCTAAATACTTAACAGATAGTAGATCATTTGATCCTCAGATTGTATTAAGATCCTTATTTTACAAGTGAGTAAACTGAGATAAAGAAGGATTGTGATTTGGCCAGGGTCACACAGATAGTGAATTTCTGAGGTTGGATCTGAACTCCAGTCTTCCTAACTCCAGGCTCAATAATGTCTAATAATGCTTGACACATGCTGTACTTGTGAGGTTGATTTCCCAAGTCATGTACTGCTTTATATTTATCCCTGTTGAATTATATCTTATTAGTTTCAACCCCACGCTCTAACCTGTCAAGATCTTTTTGGATTCTGACTGTCATCAAGGTTATTAGCAAACTCTCCCAGGTTTGTCTCCTCTGGAAACTTAATGGGCATGCTATCTATGCCTGTAACCAATTCATTAATGAAAAGATTAGAAAGTGAAGGACCTTTAAACCTTTCTTCATCAAATTTCATAATTGTCTACTTCACATATTTTGAAGAAATGTATGAGATAAGTTCTTGTTTTGGCACAAGTTAGGCAGACTTTATTTATTGCATTCCCTGAATGTAACAGTTTAGTATATCTGCTTACCAGATAGAGATAGATAGATAGATAGATAGATAGATAGATAGATAGACAGATAAATAGATAGATTAGTGAAAATAAAAGAAAGAAATATAGCCTAATATTTTAGATACAATTGGTGAAAATAAAATTCCTCATTCCTCATATGCTGTGACTATCATTTGGAGTCATCCCGTTCTTGATGAGGTCATCTCTCGAAACCCCACTTCCTTTTCCAGCTGTTCACCATGTCTTTAATGATCCATTCTAGAATTTCCACAGGAATTAAAGTCAGTCTCACTAACCTACATTTGTGATGATACTGGGATTTGAAAATTTTTAATGCCCCTTGAACTTGCTGACATAGCAGGAAGGGGTGGAACAAGAGAAAGCCAGAACCAAGCTAGTGTTCCTGCGGTGGTGACTGGAAGAAGAGGCAGAGGCAGCGGCTGCAGTTGCGGCATGAATTCCTTTTTCTTTGAGCCAGCCAGAATCTCTGCTAAGGATTCCTGCTGAGGACTGCTAGGGATGGGAACTGCAGGGGGCCGGAGCTGCTGGGAGCAAGATGCCTGGACTCTGAGCAGTTGTTATAAGTGAGGATCTCTGCCTGAGGTAGCCTGTCCTGTTTTGAAGGCTTGAGAATGTGTGTGTTTACTACTTTAACTACATGTGTCAACTTCATAACTACTGTGTTGGCTTTGACTTTCTGGTTTTGGGACTTAGTTTTCTGGTATTTAAATAAATGCTCTAGGTATATTTCTCATATACAGAGCCTGCTACATTTTGTAATTAATAACCATATCAGCATACTTACAGTTACTGTAGGCATTGTGAATGCTGCATTGTTGATGCAATGTTGAAGACAATTTTGATTTTTGAAAATTTGGGTAAGTGGAGCCATGATGACAGTAAAATCAGGGGCTCACCAGACCTCTCTTCCAAAGTCTTCTAAATACCTGTAAAAATGACTCTAAACAAATTCTAGAGCAGCAGAACCCACAAAAAGATAGAATGAAACAAATTCCCTGCCCAAGACAACTTAGAAGGTCTACAGGAGACGTCTACTGCACCAGGTTGAGAGAGGAATGTAGTCCAGCTCATATCATGCCAGCACAGACCAGGCCACAGGAAATCAATATCAGGCCTCAGGGGACTGAGTCATTGGCAGTTGTGGCAATTTCCAGACTTCTCAACCCACAAATGCCAAAGACAACTTTGAAGATCAGTAGAAAAGGGCTATCAGACCTTGATGAATGAGGAGCACAGTTCAACCATGACCCCAGCACATCCCCAGCCTTAGCAAATCATGAGCAGGCCTTGGAAGTTACTGAATTTTCAGCAGCAGCAGCAGTGGTGATAGAGGCAGTAGCAGTGGCAATGGTTATTTCCAGAGATCTTAGCCCACGTATGGTAAAGGGATCAAATAACTGGTCAGAAGGACATTAGAGGAGTCTTTTGCTGGCATTGAGGCATTCTGTTGCTTTTCCCATGCTTGGTCTGGGTTACAGTCCTTGGTGGCAGTCTTGGACCAAGGAGGAGCACTGGCATAGCAGAGCTTGAGGCAGCAGTGGAGAGGGAACCTTCTTCGCAGTTGCAGGGCAGAAAAGAGTGCTTGTGGTCACTCACAGACCCAAGGACAGGCCAGGAGAGAAGTAAATACCTCTCCTTACATCACACCACTTTGGAAGAACTAAAAACTGATAGCTTCCTAGATGTATCTCTGAAAACAGTTGCACAAAACTCATGAAATTTGAAACAGTATGCCTTCCCCACAAGAAGCAGAGTCCTACCTTAACAAAGAGCTAAAATGTCAACTAATTGACTGGTGAAATGAGTAAACAATGAGGGGGAAACTCAGACTATAGAATCCTACTTTGGCAACAAAGAAGATCAAACCATACACTCAGAGGAAGACAGCAAAGTCAAAGCTTATACATCCAAAGCCTTCAAGAAAAATATGAATTAATCTCAGGTCATGGAAGAGCTCACAAAGGATTTTGAAAATTGAGCAAGAGAAGAAGAGGAAAAATTGGGAAGGGAAATGAGAGTGATGCAAGAAAATCATCAAAAACAAGTCAATTACTTGCTAAAGAAGCGTTCCCCAAAATACCAAAGAAAATAACAACTTAAAATATAGCCTAGCTCAAATGGCAAAAGAAGCTCATGAAACCAATGATGAGAAGGATGCCTTAGAAAGCATAATTGTTTAAATGGAAAAGGAGGTTCAAAACCTCATTGAAGAAAATAGTTCCTTAAAAAATAGAACCCAGCAAATGGAAGCTAATGCCTCTATGAAAAATCAAGAAAGAATAAAACAAAATCAAAAGAATGGCAAAATAGAAGACAATGTCGACTATCTCATTGGGAAAAAAAAAATTACCTAGAAAATAGATCCAGGAGAGATAAATGAAAAATTATAGGACAACCGGAAGGCCATGATCAAAATAAGAGCCTAGACATCATCTTTCAAGCTATTATTAAGGAGAACTGCTGTGATATTATAGAAGCAGAGGGTAAAATAGAAATTGAAAGTTTCTACCAATTACCTCCTAAAAGAAATATGAAAAGGAAAAACTCTCAGGAATATTAATTTATCTCTCCTGGATCTATTTTCTAGGTTAGTTGTTTGGGTTTTTTTAACGAGATATTTGACACTGTCTTCTATTTTGTCATTCTTCTGGTTTTGTTTTATTCTTCCTTGATTTCTCACAGAGCCATTAGCTTCCTTTTGCTAGGGTTCTAATTTTTAAGGAAATATTTTCTTGTTTTTGGGGGGTAGAGTCTATGTTTTCTTTTACAACATGATCATTACACATGTTTTGCATTAGTACACATGTATAACCTATATGGAATTGCTTTTCTTCCCAATGAGGTGAGGTGGAGAGGGAGAAAGGGAGAGAATTTGGCACTCAAAGTTTTAAAGACAAATGTTAAAAATTGTTGTTTACATGTATCTGGGGGAAAATTGAATACTAAATAAATACAAAAAAAAGAAAATTTGGGAAATTTGCCTTCCTTCAGTCTTGACATACATTATTAGTTTCCCATGATGTTTCACTGATAGTGTTTCAGCTAATCTCACTTTTCAATTCTTCTATTACAAGAGGCTGCATATTACCTAGGCCAAGAAATTTGAATAATTCATCAAGGGAAGCTAGATGTTCTCTTAAAGGCTATCTTATATATCATGAGTAGCAACTTCCAGTAAACTTTTTTGTCATTTTCTATGTACAGGTAATTTCATTTGATGGAAAAAGAAAAAAAAAAGTAAAATATAATCGAGCAGCCCTGCTTTGTCTCTGCTGTCAGTTATTTTTATCCTATGTATCCTAAACACAGGAACTATCATTTCTTTGACCCTCAATCCCCAAATAATGATAAAACACATCAAATTTTTATCATTGTCCTTGTTTCTCCTCTGACACTGATCTGTTTCAAGCATCACAGCCAACTTGATTGGTCTCCATGCCTCAAATGTCTCCTTTACTCCAGGGCATCTTCCATTCAGATATCAAAATAATCTTTTTAAAGCACAGATTTGGCCATGGCCCACCTTCTACAAGGATTTCCTGATCTTCCTTGATGTTATTTTCTTCCTTCAGTTGATTAACTCCAATTTAAACTATCTGTAATTTTTTTTTTGCACATAGTTGTTTCCATGTTGTTGAGAAGGAACTATTTCTGTTTTTACCTTTCTTTTTGTCCCCTTCATTTAGCACAATACCTGTCACATAGTAGGTGCTTAACAAATTGTTGTTGACTTGATGAAATAGGCTTGATTTCAGGAGAGAGATTAGGACTGAATGTGTAGATCCAAGAATCATCTATTTAGCAATGACAAGTTGAGCTATAGGATTTTATAAGATAACTAAGAGAATATAGAATAAAAGAGACAGACCTCTGAGGGACAGCCACGGCTAGTGCCCATGACATGCACGAAGGGTTAATTAAGAAGATTACAAAGGAACTATCAGATAGATAAGAGGAGCAAGAAAGAAAGAGCAGTGTCATGAAATCTCAAAGGATACAAGGAGTACAGGAGGACAAGTTGATCAACAGTATCAATTGTTTCAGAAAAGTCAGGACATTAGGATTAGGAAAGGCCATTCATTTAATTGTGCAATTCACAGATCATGAGTAACTATGGAGAGAGTAGTTTCATTTGAATGATTAAGTAAGCTATATTGCAGAAGCTATACAAGAGAGGATTGAAGGAAACTGTAGCTTGTTAAAGAATGAAAATAAGATAGAATGATGATGTCAATGGTGATAATTTGTTAGAGGAGACAGAAGAAGTTGATATAAAGTGTACATGTAATTGGGTTTGCCTTTAGTAAAAATCAGTTCCAGAGACAAGTAAAAAAAAATCATTAAAAAAGCAGAAATTTTTGTCAGAGAAAGTAGAAATCAAGATAACTGAAATCCCTATTGTCACTATATTGTTCGTGTGCTCTAAGATTTTAATTTTTTTCCTGAACTCATCTATTTGTATAAGTTTATGATCTGATCTCCATATTTTCTATTTTTTATTTTTTAAATCTTTTATAAAAGGAAATTTTTAACTTGCTTTTTTTCAACTGTCACCTTAATTTTATTTTTCAATATGTTCGTTATTTAGGTAAGGTTATTTTTTTATTTTTAAATAAATTTTTATTAGTTATTTTTACATCACAGTAGATAAATAGGGTTTTATGCTTCCTAGTTTATGCTATTTATTCTCCTACCATGTTTATCTTCATTCTTTATTTCATGCTACACTTTTTCCTCTAATCCGTCTATCTTTTCTCAGTCATTGGGGCCAATCCACTCTTTGTTACTCTCCCCCTTCTACTTGTTATTCTTTCTTCTTTACACTGGTTTCTTCTTTACTCATAGTTTTGGTTAATTGAAATCTCAGGTTTCTTTTTGGCTTACTCCTCTCTTCAGTCTTTATTTTATGAATGGCTCGTTAGAAAATCCCTCCTTGTCTGGTTGTTTGTTTCTTCCACCTTCCTTTTCTTGACTCCAAAAGTGATGGAATTCCCTCTATATGAAACCTGGAATGGGAATTTAAAAAAAACAAACAAACTGTAAGGTGACTGAAGGAGCCTGCATGCTAGTCTTCAGTTTGCATGGCTACAAGAAAGTCAAGCTCATAATTCATTTTTTAATTATACCCTCTTACAATCTTGGTTTTGAACATATAATAGATTGGAAATCAGGGTTCTGGATAGGGTAGCTAAGCCTGAGATGCCATTCTTTGTGAGTTGACAACCTCCCCTTTTCTCCTCCCTCACATACACATAACAAATCTCCTCAGTCCCACAGGGAGAAGCTTAGTTAAGGCAAAAGAAATCTCAGGCTTCTGTCCTCTTACATACTCCTTGACTGGGATTCTGAGTCAGGGTAGACCCCTTCCTTCTGCAGTACTGCATTTTTGTCTAGGGAAATTAAATTGTGCATTTAATCACTGATACCTCCTACATTCCTAAATTGTATAGCTCAGGCAAGGCCATACCTTCTTCCATTTACATGGCTTCTTAATAAAGACTAGGATTAGGACCTTTTCCGTGGGCCAGGTACTGTTGCCTGCTTCAAGTATGCACTAGTTGAATTACCTGAGTACCATGATATTCCGAACAGGGAAAATGAAGCAGGAATCCTCTTTCCTCCCACAGTTATACAAGAGGCCTGGGGAAGGAGAGAATTGCTGTCCCTTCAAAACCAGCTCCAAAATAGTTTATGATATGGTTCTTTGTTTTCTCTTTCTGTTTCTCTAAGTTTTTGTTTCTCTCTCTTCCTCTGTGTCTGTATGCATCCATCCGCCTTCCTCTCTGTGGAAGTCTATGCATCCCTTCTAAGAATAATGTTTTAAATGCATCAAATAAAAATACATAATAACAAAAGAAACCAATTATATTAAAATGCAATTACAATAGATGAAATAGATAACTCTGATCATTTGAAACCAGAAATTTTCTCCACAGACTTAATGCATCTAGGATAAGAAGCAATAGTTAAATAGAAAAAAAACATATCAAATTTCCTTGCTAAACGATTGGTATCTGAGATATACATACATACATATTCATATACACCTACATACACAAATATATATATATATATATATATATATATATATATATATATATATATATATATATATAATCTGTGTGTGTACACACACTTATCTAGGTACACATATATACATATATGTAGATGTATGTATTGTACATGGATAAATAAGACTAATAATCATTCCTCAGTAGTAAATGGTCAAAAGATATGAACAAATCATCCTCAAAAGATGAGCTTCAAGGTATTTACAACCACATAAAAATTCTTCTAAATGACTAATAATAAGAAAAAATACAAATCAAAACAACACTGGGGCTTCATCTCACAACCTGCAAATTGGGAAAAACAACAAAAAATAGCAACAATCAAAGTTGCAAAATTATACAATCATTTTACAAAGCAATTTAGAATTATGAATTAAAGTTGCTAAATGTTCATAGTCTTTGAACAAGAGATTCTATTAATGGGCTTATGCCCAAAGAAAGACATCAAGAAGAATTAAGTTTCCATGTATTCCAAAATAATTACAGAAGCATTTTTCGAGATAGCTAAGAATTGGGAATAAAGCACATGATCATCAGTTGTGGAATGGTGAAACAAATTGTGGCATATGAATGTAATAGGCTGTTACTGTGCTGTAAGAAATTATGTATATGTCAGTGGTTCTCAACTTTCCTAATGCCGTGACCCTTTAATACTCATATGTGGGCATATCTGCATGTGGGCAGACCCGCCTGGAGATGGATAGAGCAGCAGTGTCTCTGTTCCTAAGACCATCAGAAACGTGTGTTTTCCCATGGTCTTAGGTGATCCCTGTGACCCCTGTGAAAGGGTCATTCAACCCCCAAAGGGGTCACGACCCATAGGTTGAGAACTCTCTATGTAAATAGAGAGAAGTATGGAAGAGCTATATGAAGTGATACAGAGTGAAGTAAGCACAGTAAAGAGAACAATTTATACAGTAACTACAATAATGACTGGAATGAACAAAAAATTCACCAAAATATCTAAAGTAAATACAACTCAAATGGGGTTGAAATGAATATATATGAAAAGAAACTGCTAATCTACCCCCTTCATGTTGGTGAGAGGTCCACAGTTATTACAAATTGCACACGTTAGATTTTTTCAGTGTGTTGATCAGTTGTGCTGTCTTCTGTTTTTTCTTCAAAATATACTATTTCCCATATGAAATTATTCTTGGAAGGGGAAGGCAGTTTTATATAGGATATTATGGTGATGTAAGAAATAGAAAATATCCATAAAAGCTTATTTTAAAAAGAAATACAATGATATTTTTTTTTTAAGTTCATGGACTCCAGATTAAAAATTCTTGTTTCAAAGAAAGGGAGCTGGGTTTGACTGGAAACTTAAGTTGTCATCTTTTATAGCATTCCTATCTACCATTTCCATGAAGATTTTGAAAGCAGCTCTCCTCAGATTTGGGTTCATATGAGACTTTGCCCAATTTTCAACTTCTTGTCTATCTTGGATGCTAAGATTATATGTTCACTTTCCCAATTCTGATATTCCATAATACTATGACTCTAAATTTTATCTTATCAAATTTTGGATAATTTTATATGCTAAGATATTTTTTTGTGTGTCCTGAGGCTATTTTCCAAAGCACTAATTATTCCTTTTTTAGTAATACCTCATCTGGAAATCTGAAATCCATTACAGTATATAAATCATCCAATTTTGCCAAATTGTATTAATGAATGTTTATTAATCTTATTTTCATGAATTGTATATATCAAAGTGAATGAGCTTTGCATTTTAACTCACATGTATTCTAAAACTATTAAACTGGAACAATATTTCAATATCAATATATTCACTAAAGCAAACCTGAAATCAACGTCTCATTTAGCTAGTATTCCTTGTGACAAACTCTGACAGTGCACAAGGTGTGGAGGAAAAATGAAGCAAAACAAATTGTGAGTGTTTTTACCTACTCAGTTACAAATTCTCAGGCTCTCCAAGGTGGAGGTGAGAGATAAGACTAAATTGGGCAAAAAGAAAAAGATGGACAAACCTTTTCACAAACCCTGATAAATTGGGAATCTGGCTTTGTGGAACTAGTAAGGGGGCCCAATGGCCTTTTCTCAGAATTAATCCAAGGGCAAAATGATGCTACTGCATTAAGGGTGGGCTGATGTATTTGAATGAATGAACAGAATATTGTTACATGCAATTTTTAATATTATTCAGATATTTAAAACATACATTGAAAGAATAATGGAAAATAATTAGTACAAGGAGATCAGATATTAAAATATAAAAAAACACCACTTTTTCTTTGAAAATAAACCCTTTGATGTACCCTGCGTAAATTATGTTACTCATATATCATCATCTGTCTTCTTACCCTTCTTTAACAGAAATGTTTAAGTTCTTTAGAAGCTGAAGCAGGTCATATTTCCACAATTGTAACAACCTAAACGACACTTTGAATGGAATTCTTTTTTTCCATTATTGTTATCATCTAGTTATAGACTTAGTGTGATAAAACCACTTTTCTTTTTGTGGAATTTCCACTGCTTCTAATCTCATTCTCCTACGTTTTTTTTTCCTGGAGATTTGGCTCATCAGCCCAGGAGATGGGTGGCAAAAACAAACCAATGAGTTTTATGGCTGCATAATTTATGACTTCATGCCCATACCAACAGTTTTAACCTCCACTCATATTTACATTTGCCCTCTATTTCCTAGATTCAGACGGTCTTTCTGAAGAGATTGGTTTCATGCAGAGGCAGGATAGTAATCAGAAATTTGTATCTCACTTCCAATAAATCAGAGTGATTTTTGTCCACATTTGTGACTATTGGATAAAAAAAAATCATACACTTTTGGCTCAGAGAAGCAGCATGTATTAACTGCCCATGTTTAGATTTTCAATCAGAGGGATCTTTACAATTTGTATAATGTTTCTAAATGTGGGTGTGGCTTCCTCTGGATGGTGACAGCTGAAATAACCATTTTAGAACAATTTAACTTACAGCTGAGGTCCCTGTCAACTAACAAATATGTGACTACCATATGCAGCAAAATCTCCATTCATACTACAGATATTAAAGGTAAATTCACAGGTAAGCGGTAAGTCCAAGTACATTTAAAATTCAAGTCCTTTTTCCTGATGTAAATGCTTCATAGAAAACTTTTTTCCCCTCTTTTTCTGTGACCCTAAATAGGCTGCAATCAAGCAAGGGAATTGCTGCCGGAACACTGTCAACAATGGGAAAAGATGCATAAATTACTGGAAAATTCAAGTTGGAGGAAATTGACATTCAGGAGGGCCAGGCAGCTCAGGCAGCTCAGGCAGTCCATTATCCATTTAGCCACATAACTGACTCAGACGCAACTGCCTGCTCATTGCAGGCCCAGATGCTGTAGTTAGAAAAAAACTGTTTTCAACAGCTTGGCATCTGGACACAGTGATTGTTAGAAAGAGGACAGGCATAAACAGATGAAATGCAAGAAACTGATGGCTTCACTTCTAATAACTGCAAAATTTCTATTTTCTTTTAATGTTTTGCCTAAGAGGAAAGGATAAGGAAACACCAAACCTACGTGCTGTGTATACAAATGGATAAAATAAAGAGTAGCCTGTGAAGTCAAATACCCTAAGTCAGTATTTGGCTATGCTCAGCAGATTGTCTAGCCTTAATTTACCTTACTTTTGTTCAGAGCATAAAAGGAAACAGCCATGGGGGCAAAGTCCTAGAACTGCTCTCCTTAAGAGCAGAGACTCTCTTTTATCTCTTTTTATATCCACAGTGCTTTGTTGAGTGCCTAGAACATAGTAGGCACCAATCTTTTTTTTTTTATTTATTGGTTTCTCTTCCAAATAAACTTCTATTCTTGATATTGTACTGTTATGATTCTTCACTAAGTTACTCCTCCATAGTTTAGAGAAAATTATGTCCAGAAGGTTCTATCTGTGAAGTGTAAGTGCCAAAGAGTTCTACCAAATTGGAAAGATGCCAAACATGACTTTAGTCATGAACTAAATTGTCTGGTTGCCTGCTTGTTGTCCTTCATTCTCAAAGAGGACCAAAATGACATTACTATGTTGGAATCAAGATACAGTGTGTCCAACTGCCCCATGAGCTTGGAAGATTCTCCCACAGGTCAGGGAACAAATAGTTCACATGACCATTTGGAATGCAGATGTCTCTAAATTTGAGCATCTCACAATTCTTTTGAGCTACTGTAATTCTTTGCTCATAGTACACATGCTGGTACACCATATGGAGTGGCCCTTTGCCTGTGGCTCCCATGTCAAGCAATCAATTCCAAAGTTCTTCAGAGAGAACTTGAAAGTGTCCTTGTATAGCTTTTTCCAACCTCCATTTGAGCAATTTGTCTTATGTGAGCTATTCATAAAATAGTCTTTTAGTCATACACTAAGTACTTCTTTTCTAACAATCACCTCAGCTAAGTGCAGAGAAGCTAGCAAATAGAACTCTAGACACCCCAAAATAATGAATTCTTTTGAATACAGCAAGTCTTGAAGAGAAATAGTATGACATAGTGGATACAGTGATTGTCTTTGAATAAGAAATACTTCAAAACTTCAAATCATGACTGAGCATATGGATCACATAGCTTATGAAGTAATTTAAACCCTTAGAGAGCCCAGGAAACTGCCTAAGATGAAATGTTATAAAAGAATTTTTATTTAGCATTGAGGGAGGGAGTTTTCAAATCAAGAGATCCCTACACTGATGAAATCAGAGGTTCAGGCCAAGAAATCTCATTCAAGTATATATTAAGCAATTGTAGTCTCCCATGATGGCTATGTCCACAGAGATGAAATCAAGAACCTCATACAGAATTGAAATATTGTTACAATTATTATCAATGCATTATTATATGTTAGAATCATTCTGTCACTGCTGGAATTACATCCTTCTGCTTAACTAACATTTTCTTCTTATACCATGAGTGTCTCTTCTTTCTACATCATCCTTACTAATTTTTAAGCAGGTCAAATGCTTAAGAGAAAGAAAAAAAAATAGGTCTACTATTATACTGCCAATAGTCCTCACGGTACCAAAATTGCAGTCCATGAATCGGCAAAAATCAGTTAAGTAAGTTAGTTGGTATTTTTTGTTTAAAATACATAAGTTATTAGACTTTTCAATTTCACCTAGTAGTGTTGGTATTGTGTAAGTGAGCCCCTCTCACCCCGTTGAAGCAGAAAATTATCTGAGTGGGAGTTTTACATTGTACTATGAAAACACAGGCCAATTTTTTTTCTTTACTTCTATATTCCTCATTCACTATTTATTAAACTGAAAACCCAAAATTATGGTAATTTCCAATGCATATAGCTTAAGCTGTATCTTATTTAATGGACATTCAATGTATTTTTAAAAATTATATTCATCCTGTATGTCTGTAATTCAGGTAGCTGCCAACAAATGAAAGGATGTGTCTGATAAGAACTATATGACTAGATTCCACGTTGATTGACTGCTAAATATCTGGCATCTTTTAAAATGGCATATTTTCTACAAAGAGATAAATGTAAAATTCAGTTGTATAGTTTTATATAATTAATACATATACAATTATAAACTCTTTTATTATTTTCTTTATTAAGTTTCAACTGTTAATAGCAACCACCTCCTCATCTCTAGTGAGCTTTGTCTAGGTAAAAAATAAGTTTATATTTTACACTAGTACATCAAGTTTCTACTTGGTACAGTTTTTCAGCTATTATATGTCTCTATGTTGTACATTTTTCTTCTTTCTCACTAGAAAGGTAAGGTACCATGTTTCGCATATTATAAAATGCAACATATAATGTACAAATTAAGATTTATACATATGTTGTAATTAACTACTTTGATGAATTTGTGATCTAGGAACTTCCTCTTAATAAAGAAGATTGTAATCTATCCCTGTTTGCCCATACTATATAATTCTTTTCCATTTTGTTGTTATTCAGTCATTTTTCAATTGTGTTTGACTCTTCATCACTGCGCTTAGAGTTTCCTTTGCAAAGATACTAGAATGCTTTGCCAATTCTTCTACTCATCACAGATGAGAAAACTGAGGCAAACAAGGTTAAGTGACTTGCCAGAGTCACATAGGTAATCAGGCCAGATTCGAACTCAGGAAAATGAGTCTTCCTAACTCCAGGCCCCGCACCGTATCCTCTGTCACCTAGCTGCCCTAATTGCTCTTGTCCATGTATTCACCTAAATTTATCTTAACAAGGGCTGCCCTCACCAAAAAAAAATTTAAAAATTGGATTCTATCAATCCCTCATTTCTTTTATTACTGAGATCTTTTTATTTTTTTTTATTTTAGACAAATACTAAAACGTATATAATGAGAAAAGAAAAAGAAAAATTATAAACAGATGTTAAAATTAAATATGAAAATAAGAAAAAACATGTCATGTGCACTGTAGAACATAGGAGAGGATTCAAAACATATAGAAATAATTTATCATTTCAAGAAAGTATATATATTAAATATTGTGCATTAAGTTGAAAGCAGCTCATCTTTTGTTCTCTACTGTACACTTTTTACTTTGTTCTCCCCCCACTTCCTCCCTTTTACCCTTTACCCCAAGGCTATAATTGAGCATGGATATATTTATATATAGGTATTGATATATGCATACACGACTTTCCCTAAGAGTCTATTCCTAACCTTGTTAATGTGATTGTGTGTATCTCTTTTTCCTAGTTCTCCTAACTCCTCTACTTTATTTTTACCTGCTACCTTGTCCTCCTATTACTTAACCTACTCCCACTCCAGCAATCCCTCCCTTACCACACCATTCCCCTAAATATAAACATCCTTTTCTACACTCCTTTGACCTATTCCATCTCCCTCCCCTCTTAAATTCCCTCCCTTATCCTCCCATTCTCCTAAAGCTAAACACCCTGCTATACCTCCCCTTTAACCTGTTCCCTCACTCTCATCTCTAAAGATCCCTCCTTTATCCTCTCCCCCTTCCCTATACCCTTGGTTTTCTTTTTTTTTTTTAATTTAGAAAAGTTTTATATTCTTCTAGAAATATTTGTATTTTCCCCTCTTAAACTCATTTCCAATGATAGTAGTGTTATACTTGGCCTCCCAAGCCTCCCCTGATCTCTTCCTCTTCTCCCATTCTGGGGTAGCTAGCTATCTTCTTCCTGTTCTTTTTCATGGAAATAGACTAGTTGGCTGCAGAACCCCCCAAAGGTGTTTCCCCGTGCCCGTGAAAATCAAAATGTGTACTAGCCAATCCCTGCTGTAAACCTCTTATTACTGTTTGGGGTGAAAAATATACTTCATCCTTAATTTAGTGAAAAGAAATAAACACAGAGATCTCTTAGGATAAGAACAGGACTTTATTCTCTTCCCCTGGAGAAGAGGGCAGTCTTCCCCATGACTCATCTTGGAGAAGAGGCAAGTTACAAAAGATAGTGCAGGAATTTATAACCTAACTTAGTCAAGACCCCTCCCCGACTGTTTCCCCTCTCATTGGTGGAGAGGCATACTTCACCAAATACTTCCCCAACTGGGACAGCAAGGAAAGATAAGGGGAGGGTCCCACGAAGGTGGGAAAGCAGACAAAGGAAGATAAAAGTGATTCACAGAAGCAATTTGAAAAGCTAACCACCCCAAATTGAGAAGTTTTCACTCATCCCATACATTACGCAATCCCTGACCATTATGAGTTGGGGGGACCCTATATATCTCAATGGTCTCCTTTTGGTCAGGCCTGTTTGATTTGGGCAAGGTAAGATGTAGCCCGGAACAGCACGCGCTAAATAAAATCCACTTCCAAAATTGCTCTGGGGATCTCTTTCTCGCTTCTTTTGGCACAACATTTGGAGGCCCCAGAAAGATATGTGGCGTCCCGTGTGTCATCGCGGAGACCCCCAACCAGGTGGGGCACTTGGCCTCGAGAGGCAGTCATCTGCTCACCCAGATCCCTGGGGCAACCGGCCCCAGGGTGCGAGGAGAGAAAGATTGTACCTGGCTCCTGACTCTGACCTGCCCCCAATTTGACCCTGTGTGGATTCAGAACCTCCAGAGGTGATTACATTCCTGGTTCCCTGTTCTGGTGGGTTGGGGCCAGACGTGGGCTGGGTGTTTTTTACACAAAAACCCTCGGGCACCACAAGAGCTTGGGTCCTGCCTGTGCCTCGTTCTCTGGTTCTGGTCCCTGTTCTGGTGGGTTGGGGCTGGACTCGGCTTAGGTGTTTTTTACACACCAACCCCCGGGCACCCCAAGACATTGGGTCACTTCCCGTGCCTGGTTCTCTTGTTCTGGTCTGGTCTATCAGTGTCTGTTTGTCTATGTCTCCTAGTCGTTTTGGCTGGCAAGGTTTTGTCCCCAGCTCATTTGCTTAAAGCCTCCCCGCTTTTACTCTGCAGAGCAGGTCATCCAGCGGCTATCAGAGGAGCGCCTTCAAGGGAGTTTTTCTGATTTCCACTGGAAGGACTTCCAACCCCTTCAAGTCTCTTTTTGCACCCTCCTCCCCAACACCCGGACTGGAGTGAGCTATCAGCCTCCAGGAGTCCTCTTCCTCTTCAGCGATCCTTCCCCTTGGGGAAGCCCCTAACCTGGAGGGATGCCCCTTCCTGGTGTATGTCCCTTTTTCCACTTAAGTATACCTAAAACATTTGAGTAGATTCTGTTAAAGCCTTGGAGTTTTTTCATTAACTCTCATCCCAGATCAGATTAGGAATAATATTATATGATCTGGGAAGCTTCTTGTCTGTGCCATAGCTAAAACAATTTGGCCACTGCTTATGAAAGTTATAAGATGATTGTTTATGTTTTAATGCTAAAACCTAAAGTTGATTACTCTATGTGTGTGTGTGTGTGTGTGTGTGTGTGTGTGTGTGTGTGTGTGTATGTGTTATATGGAAAGGAGGATCCTTCTGCCCATTCAGAGAAATGCTCAGGGCTAGTCAAAAACACAGCCCACAGCAACTCTGTCCTATGGGGTGGAAAAGGCAGCCCCTTCTCAGGGGTCCCTCTCCATCCTCCCTAATTTTATAAACCTGCAAAAGAGCTTGTTTGGGTTATGGAGTTCCTAAACAAGGAACCTGGCATGCTGAGAATTTGCAAATATATAGGAATGATCTCCAATGATTGGTTTTTGCATGAGGACAAGTTTAAAATTTTAAAATGTGAGTCCTGATAAAATTCTTGATTAGTGAAACTTGCCATCCAAGATAAAAGCTTTTGGGACTATAATGGATTTGATTTTGAGTTGTCTGATGGATCATAGAAATCCATCAATAATCAATAGTCCACCTTTGCAGAGAAATGCCACAAGGTACTCAGAGAATGTGACTGGAACAGGTGTCTGTCTGGAAAAACTGAGAGGACAATCCTAGCCTCAGTTTAGGATGGGATCCTGGTTTGGTTTACTCATTGTGTTCCTTTGAAAAGGAGTATTTCACACCTGAGTATTCCTGAGTCTGGCTATGAGGTGGCATTGATGATGCATGGTTGGAAAACTGTGACATTATTTGATCAAGTCCTTGCTTTCCTTTTATGGCAAATTTCTGCAATCAAAGCAAGTGGTAGTGAAAGATATGTGAGCACAATTCACATATGTGAAATTTGCTGTTTTCCAATCCTGAATATATAGTCAATCCATACTCTAAACAACGGGATAAATCAGTAAATCCCTGGAATAGAACATTCTTTCTGAATAATATGGGAATAATTAAACAAAGGGAAAAGAAGTTTGTGAAGCAAAGGTGCAAGCACAATGTTGAATCATTATCCTAAACTAAGGTTGAGATACATCTGAACTACTATAATAAAGTGTGTTTAGGATCTAGGCTATTCAGCCTCAGATTATATTCCTTTTTGTATTAAAGAACTTGGTAAATGGAATTTGGTCTAGTCATCTACCTGTCACTAGATATATGTCTATATGGAATAAGGTCCTTAGATGTTTATTGGTACAACTGATCGAAGGATCTGGTTGTTATTCTATTAAATACTGAAGACTAGATGAGAAATGTCTTCTGCATGAGGCAAAGAATTTCTTAAAGGAAGGTAACTTAGGGAATACTTTTGTATTAATGAGAAAGCCAACTTCATTCAAAGTTTGTTACCATTGTGGAAATAATACCTGTTTATACTGTCTGTTTGGTGGTGCAAACATGTTTTATTATAAGCAACTTATTGATATGCACTGTTTGGGATTAATTACTTATGGATCCTCGCAAGTCTTTTATGATAACTGGAGTAGAAGTCAGTCTCTCCTATAAGTAAATTCATTTGTATAATAGAGTTGGATCCTCAATAGCATCCGATCCTCCTAAAGAACTAGACTCAGTGGAAACTTCTAAGGGAATAACAAGATCAGATAATTCTGTATTTCAGATCTATCAGTTAGGTTTAGCCATTAACCTCTTTGCTTTATGTAAGCAGAATAGTTATGTTAGTAAAAGGATAATAATTTATGAGCTAACTCGTTTTATGGTTAAAAATATAAGAGTGCTGAATAATCTGAATGATGAGTTTGAGAGATTTTGGTAGGATAAATAAAGGTTTGATTGGGAATATGGAAAGCAGATAAGAAGGTTTGGGGACAAATGTGGGTTTATTCAAGCCCTATTGTCTCTGGATGGTGGTACTGCTTTTAAAGGGTTTTAAGTGAGTTGAGCAATAGTCTAGGAAGACAGAAAGATTTATAACTTGATTTTATAATTAATAGCTCACTTGAATTTGAGAAGGAGAGGAAATACGGGTACAAATGCAACTTTGAATCATTATCCCATGGACTGAGGTTGGGAATATAAAGTTGCTGTAGAGAAGGTAAATCTGTGTATATGAATGAAATGAGGTCCCAGTGTATTTCAAAGTGATGAAAGGGCAATTGGGTATTAATACAAGTAGTTGATGAAATTAAACCAGAGACATCTTTAGTTGAGAGAAGAGAAATTTTAGTGTGAGCTCAGATTAAGCATAATAATAAGAAGGTAGAGAAGTTTGGAAGTAGATGCAGTATATGCTCTATGAAGTAGATGCACATCTATTAGAGCAATAATTTCTAATCCCAATGGGAGATTTGATTTTCTTTGTGAACAAGAATAAATATAGGAATGAATGTAGGTTATTTGAAGCTCTCTTGGTTTCTTTCTTTGTTTTCCTCTGTTCTCTATTTGAGCCCTGCTTATTAACTTGTCTGTCAGATTTGTGTCTCCTAGACTCTCAGCTATCTACCTGAGATGGTCGTGCAACAAGGATCCTGTTCCACATTCTCCTCATCCTCTGGACATTGCGTTAGCCTCATTTTACTCCCCTCCCTGCCCCCACTCAGGCAGGGAGAGGTCTTTTGTCCCTCTCCCAAAAGCATTTGGGTGGATGGTGAGGCAGACAGGAGTGCTGAGACAGATGAAGCAAGCAGGGGGCAGGATGTGAGATGTGAGATAAGATAAAAAGCATGACTAGCCATAAGAGTAATCAAAGGAGACTATGCATTGAAGCCCCTCACTGTGGGGACATGCCTGTGTGTTCTCTAGCTGTGCTGGGTTCTGGGCCCCACCTTGAACCACTTCTGTTTCTAGCCCACTGATTCCTAATTCCCACCCTGTGCCTAGAGTTAGGCCTGCTTCCTCAAGACTAGAAGTCTAATACTTTAATTCAAATAGGGTACTCTGTAGGGCAAGGCAGAGTACATGATTGCTGGGTATGTAACCATCATTCCCAATATACACCACACAGCTGTCCCCTATTCCTTGACAACCCTGCATGGAATTAATCCTTTGAGCACTCAAAAGATATTACAGGCAGCCTCTTGGATGCAGGATGTCCGCTCCAGCAGGGTATTTCCCTACCTGCTCCTGGGAATCGTGGTTCCTCTCCCTTGTTTCCCCCATTCTGACCCATTATTAATCATTTTACATGCTCTTATACTTGGTCCATGCTTATTTAACCTCCTGGTTTGCTTTGTGTCTTCTCACCTGCAGAAATTCCACTTTCAGATTTTAGGATGCTAACCCCTGCCCTTAGTGTTCCTGAGTGTTTCATCTCTCTTCACGTTGGACTCAGCTGGCACTACATTCCGCCTCCCATGCTGATTACCCCTTCTCAACCAGTTCTGGGTACCTGAAATGGAATCTTCACCCCTGTGCAGCAGGAAGCAATTACTGAATACTGTGACCTTCGTCCCTTTCTCCTGAAAGAATTCTCCTGCCTTGTGGTTGGGTGGGGAAGTGATATGGATGTAAAGGTGCCCCAAAGGCTGAGTTGCTCATTCCCTGGTGTTCTAAAGTCCATACATACCACTCTGCCAGGGACTCCCCCAGCCGCGCCTGGGGTTCCTTCCAGGCTACTTAAACCCCTTGAACTATCCCTCAGGCAACAGCAGCAGGATATTCAACCTTAAGCCTGCTTGCTCTTACCCCTGAGGACAGCCTTATTACCTTATTACTTATTACTTATTACTAAGCCCCTAGCTCTTCTGTCCTGGGGCAGGTAAATTCATCCCATCCTGACTTAGCCTCTGAATGCTTCTTTTGCATGAATCCCTGGCCTCCATACTATGTTGGGATAGCCATTAATACTACCATAGAACCCATTACCACTTCTAAGGATTGTGACTGGGATCAACCAAAGGTCACCTTGGGAGATGTCCAAGGTTCTGGGCTCTGCCTGACAACCAAGGACACCGACCTGTCTGGTTCTCCCTATAACCCCATTTGTGGCTCTACCCTTGAAGTTAAATCCTCTACTTCTAGTTTCTTTCCTGCCCCGCCAGGAGCCTGGTGGGCATGCCTCAATGGCCTTATCAGGTGTGTTTCTGCCACGGTGTTTGCAAAACAGAATCCACTAGGCAGCCCCCTTTGTATCCTGGTAGTAATAATCTCCCAGGTCTCCCTCCTCTCAGGAGAGGGGGGATGGAGCTATTTTGCCCCAAGGGAAGTCCAAACTTTCTGTCAAAAGCCTGCAGCCCCCCTCCTCATCCCCATCTTGGTGGGGCTAAGACTGGTGGGGTCAACTGCCATTGGGGTGACCACCCTAATTAAGGGGGACACCAACTACCAGTCTCTTAGTGCACAGGTGGACATTGATCTCTCCCAACTAGAGTACTCCATCTCCATCCTGGAAAGACAGGTTGATTCCCTTGCGGAGATGGCTCTCCAAAACTGCGGGGGCCTAGATCAGCTGTTTCTTCTGCAAGGGGGCCTCTGTGCTGCCCTCATGGCATCCTCTTGCTTCTATGCAAACACCTCTGGCATGGTGCAGGAAAGTTTGAGTTTAATCAGTAAAAATTTGGCAGACCGACAGAGGGAAAGGGAGAATGCTGAAAACGGGTACCAGTCACTGTTTTGAACATCCCCTTGGCTCACTACTTTAGTATCTGCCCTAGCCAGTCCCCTAATTCTCCATACCCTAGCTCTCATTTTAGGTCCATGCCTGATCAATCACTTTCTCCAATTTGTCAAATCCCACATTAACTCTGTCAAGTTCCCTACTACTGGCCCCTTGATGTTGGTCCCCTTGATCACTGTGATGATGTGGTCCCA
>CM053581.1:59322676-59359424 GCA_028627135.1 Pseudochirops cupreus | reverse complement strand
TACATGATTGCACGCCACCATGGGGGGAGGGGGGAAGGGAGGGGAGAAAATCTGAAACTCAAGTGATTGTGGAACTGAATCTTGTAAATTAAAAGTAAATGAGTAAATAAAAAATAAAAAAAATTAAAAAAAAGATTCTGGATCTCCTTTTATAGTTGATTGACTTTCCTATCATAATCCTTTTGTTTTTCTTGTATCATTCTTATTTTTCTTTTAAATTTTCCCTCAATCTCTTTCATTTGATTTTTAAAGTCTTTTTAAATTCTTCAATGAATTCTTTTTGGGTATGTAAGCATTTTTTACTACTCTTGGGGTGGAAGAGGGTTTCTTTCCTTCAATCTCTTCCTCTGAAGATGAACCCGCATCTCTTGCATTCCCATAGTAGCTTTATCTTTTGTCTGTGCATTTTTTTTGTAATAATTTAGTCTAATGACATCTAGTCTTGGGGCACGGGGGATGGTATAACTGGCCTCTGATCCTGTAGCACATCAGAGTCTAGTGCTCCTTGTCATCAGAGGTTCTCTAGGTCTTCCTCAGGTCAAATACCCAACTCCCCTCACTGTCCCTGAGGTAAAAAGTTCCAGTGGAAGGTGGAGACAGCCTCCCAACCCAGATAACTCCAGGTCTTGCAGCTTGTTGTTTAAGCAGTTTTCCTCTAGTTGTTAAAGGGGTCCCTAGCCTGGAGGTGTTTGTTCTTCACTGGGAGGAAATGTATCCTGGGATTGTTGTTCAAGTCTTTTAGAATTGCCCCAAGAGGACCTCTGTTCTGCCTCTACTCTTATTTGTTTTCATGACTCTTTGTTCACCCAAAGGTACTATTTTATCTCTTTTGTGGAGGAAAATCTTGAGAAAATGCAATTTTCTGATATACTTTGACATCTTTCCAGAATCCTCTCCTGTGATCTTAAGGGAAGTTCTGGTAGCTATTAATGTATTAGAAAAGAGGAAAGAGAAAAGTTCACAACAATTTAGAAAGAATCAGTAATGCCATATATTTAGTGAATTTCTATTCCTATTGTTGTGCCAAGTCTCCTACCCCCACCTCCAGGAGTAGAAGTGCAACTTGACATAAGCCATTGATACAACATTATTTCTTACCCTATGTGCATACTATAAAAAGTGGTCACTGAGTGTTCTGTATCAATTTCAATTCTGTATCTTTTCATGGAATTATGTAACATTGAAAGCCACCTCTAAGGGCCAGAAGCTCAGCTAGGGTGGGAGAATCAGAGATTTATACCAGGATGCTGAAATTTGGAAAACTGTCAACACCTTTCGCAATCTTTCAGCACTATAAAAAGAACTGGGTCCATCCCCTATTTAGCAAGCATATAATTAGGTAAAATAGAAACTTAGCAGTTATTACCACTCCCCATATTAACTCTTTCTTGGTCTCTTGTGGGCCTGTCTTACAGCATCTTCAGCAATTGTTAAATTCCTATTTCATCTTGCTCAGTCAAAATATTTCATTCTTCTTGTCCCCATTATGTCTTGTGCTCCTTGCCCGGGGTACAAAGCTTCTTGGTAGCTTCTTGAACACATTCTGAGTTTCTCTGATTGCCACACCAACTCCAGCGCCACCATTTTTTAAAATTTATCCCTACCAGATATATTTTTTTACGAGAGTCCAGTTTCCACATAACCACTGAGACCTATTTAATCTGTATATTCTTAAGATTAAAATTCCCCATAAATAGGCAAGAAGAAAAGTACATACTTCTGTTTTATCCCCAGTCTTTTGTTCATTATGTTTTCCATTGAAGTACATTCCTTACTTCATCTGTGTCTCTTGTAAATTCAAAACCAAAAAAATTCCTTTTATGTCTAAGAAAGTTTCATTTGAGCCTAATGATATTTACAAGTAACAATCATAAAAATATAGACTTCTAGACCTGGAGGGACCTTTGAGGTCATCTAGTTCAACCACCTCATTTTACAACATAGAAATAACACCTTAAATAAGGGAGAGGATTTAAATAAAGTTACAGTTAGTGTGTGGCAGACCTGGGATTTTAAATCTAGAATTCTGACTCCCTGGTTTATTTCCTTCCCTCCCTCCATACCTCCCTTTTCTCTCTCTTCCCTTTCTTCATTCTTTCCTTCCTTCCTTCTTTCCTTCTTTTTTTCCTTCCTTCCTTTCTTCCTTCCTTTCTTTCTTCCTTTCCTTCCTTTCTTTCCTTCCTTTCTTTCCTTCCTTTCTTTCTTTCCTTCCTTCTTTCCTTCCTTCCTTCCTTCCTTCCTTCCTTCCTTCCTTCCTTCCCTCCTTTTTTCCTTCAATTCTATGAGTGAATCATGATTTCATCAATGTGACTATTCCATTCACTGATGCATATTATAGTCTCTGGACATCATTTCTATATATGACTCTTGTCCATATTTCTCATAAATTCTCTTTAGAGATCCTACTCAATTCACTAGAAGAGTATCTTGTTTTTTTGTTTTTGTTTTTAGTATCTTGGGCATAACAATGTACCACCTGGGTTGGCCATCTGTTGTTTTTCATTCTAACTACAAGACCAGCCCAACTCCTTTTCCTGTTGCAGCGCTCTTGTTGGTGTCTTCCATTCCACGTCTTGTATGCACGTCATCTTTTGAAACATTTTGCTACCTGGTGATGCCTACCATGTGTCTTTCCATTGCCCTGCTTATTTTTAATTTTAACTCTACTTAGAGCATGCATGATGTCTGAAGCTGAGTGGTCATATAGCATTTCTAGAATAATAATGGTCTTATAACATGCCTGCTTGGTCCAAGTCCCACAAACTTTTTTCTTTTATACCACATTTTTTTTCCCATAATAGTTTAAGAACTGAACTTGACATTCTAGTTGCTGAACCTAAATGTGAGTGAGAACAGAAAATGAAGATGCCACATATAGCTCTAATCATAGCATAATCAGATTTGCAAGTTTTCAAATGACAGAGCACAAAAATTCCATATTGGATTTTTAAAATGCTAGACAGGAAGGGAATTAAACATGAGCTTAATAAAATTGATTAGAATCAACCGTGCTTGGGAAATTTACTGTGGAAAAATATGAGCTATTTAAACAAAAGAAATGGAAGAAACAATCTACAATCAATCTTGTGGATTCTGAATGCCAATAAATAAAGTGGAAGCCGGGGCCATCTATGTGAAAACATATATTCGAGGAATATTTTGAAGGAATTTGGACAGTAGCAGGACATGGATGATTGTTCAACAGAAAGATTTGCATGACTTAAGGAGGACTCTAATTGGGGCCACTCAGCACATTGACTGTGACTGTACTCAGATAACACCCAAAGCTCAAGATCCAAAGTATGCTGGTGCCCAGAAAGTACAGTTTATGTGATGCCAAAATAATGAGTTTGAGTACAGAAATGATAAAGTTGACTTAGTTGACCAATGGAATGGTGTAAAACAGCTTAAGAAGTAAAAGCTTTTTTCGAAGACCATGTCATCCACTTCCTTCATTTTATATTCTGGAAACTTATACCCACAGAGGTCAGATGGCATCTCCAAAACTATCTATCTATCTATCTATCTATCTATCATTTATCTGTTACTTTGTCTTGTCTTTCTGCCTGTCTATTCATTTATCTATCAATCTATGTCTTCATCTGTAAAATGAGGGTATTAGACTAAGTGACATATAAGGTTGTATCCAGATCTAAGTTATGACTATTTCTGTCTCTATCTTTCTCTGTGTATATTTCTCTGTCTCATTTTCTTTCATTATTTTTCCTTTTTTGGAGGGGGGAGGGCAGGGCAAATGGGGTTAAGCAACTTGCCCAAGGTCACACGGCTAGTAAGTGTTAAGTGTCTGAGGACAGATTTGAACTCAGGTCCTCCTGACTCCAGGGCTGGTGCTCTATTCACTGTGCCACCTAGCCACCCCCTCTTTCCTTGTTAACATAGAAATGAGCCATAGGCTCATAAAATTTAAGATCTCATAAACTTCAGAAATCATGCACTCAGCAGTATTACAGGGTCCATTCTGGCCAGCAGGACTCTTTGCATGATAGCTCTAATGTAGAAAACATTCTCCTAGATTACTCTTGAAAGGATGTCCTGACCCAGGACTTCACCATTTTTTTGTGCCAATGTGGCACACGTGTAAGTTTCCTTACACAAATAAAACAGCCTTAACAAATCTTAAATCTTTAGTAGTCATTTTACAGAGAAAAGGGTGTTGCATTGCAATCTTTATTAAACTGCCATATTCTCCCTGGAAACACTGACCTTCCTTAGAGGCACAGCATCTATTAGGACTTTTTGATTTCTGGTGCCAACTCTACCCATCCTAAATTTCTACTTAGCCTGGCCTCACTATCATCAATGGCTGCTAGCACCATATATTTGTCACCACCTTTGATATGTGTGTGTGTATACACATATACATATGTGTATATATGTATACATATGTACACATATACATATCTATATATATATGAATGATAAAAACAAATTGTGAATGTGAGAACTTACAAATCAAAAAATTTCAAGCAAGCAGGAACCTTGGAAAATATGTAGTTCAAAACATTCATTTTGTTGATGAGGAACCTGTGACCCAGAAATTGGAAGCAATTTCTCCAAGATCATATGGTTGGGAAGTAGCAGCTTTGAGATTTGAAGACATTTATTCTAAGTAAAAAAAACATTAAGAGTTGTTTCCACTATATAAAAGGCTTCAAACTGAGGTTAGTGAACTTGAATAGATAGGTCCATAGGCAAATATGCTGTGTTTCAATATAATTTGTTTCATTTTTACTTTTATTTTAATAATTAAAAATTATTCTTCTTAGAAAGACTCCATAAGCTTCACAAATTTTCCAAAGGGTTCAATCATTTAGTATCATTTCATCATATTAATAATTCAGTGTGATAATGAAGTATTGGAAAACCTCTAAATTAACTTTAGAGCATCATTGGTGGTCTTAATGCCTTTAATTCAATTATTATATGCCTAAATTGTGTTGAAAAAGTAATACAATTGATTTGAAAGCAAAACTCCACGGAAGGGGACATGGGGAGACAACATTATAAGTGCTATTGTGTTCTATTTGATGTGTTGATTAGTTTAATTAAAATGCCTGCTCCCTCTTTTTTTCTATTATTTGTTTAAAGAATGTTCTTGTGATTGAGAAGGAGGAAGAGAAAATATATTGAGGAATTAAGCTAATGTTTTAAGAAAAGATGCCATAAAAAACAACAGCATACAAATATTGGAATCAGTGCCTTGGAAGTAATTTTGCAAATTCAACTCATTTGAAATTTACTAAATCCCTACTAAGTGAAAAGCAATGCAGCTGGATATAGAAAGATTGTAAAACAGTAATGCCTCACCTTCCTCTCTAATCAAAGAACTTACATTCTTCTAGGGGAAACAAGATAGGTGGATACACACGCATGCATAGATACACACAAAATACATGTATGTGTATATACGTGTGTACATACATGTATGTGTGCATGTGCATTTATACAATATGTGTGTGTTTATACATGAATGCATGCATGTACATACACATATATGTATTATATACATCCATACTTATATACAGGATGGTTAATGTAAGGAGAAATCCAAAGTGTTCTAGAAAATATTGAGACAAAAGAAATCATTTTCATCCAAAGATGTGGGTGGAGTAGGATCTAAGAAAGTTCCAAGGGGTAGGTGGAACTTGAGCTGATTACTGAAAGATATGTCAAATGTTGATAGTGGAGATGAAGAAGGAGAAGGAGGAGGAATAAATATTCATTATATTTATATATTCATTAGCAGTCACATTAAAGATGATTTCTGATGAAAACCATCAATAAATTTTCATCAGCAAATGCACATCTCATTGCCCACATACCCAATTTGGCTTCAGTTCTACCTTCATATGATCTCATAAAATCCCTCCTCTTATTTCTTTTGTCATTGCCATCACCTGATAGGTTCTCATCGCCTTATGCCTAGACTATTATAATAGGTCTCTGCTTTGTCTCCCAACCTCAACTCAATCCGCCCTCTACTCTACTTAGCTATCCAATTTATCTTCCTAGTTCAGGTCAGACCTTATGACTTCCTTCTCCCAATTAAATCAATACAACAGAAGAATATAATAAACTTTTTAAAGCACTTACTATTTGCCAGGCATTGTGTTAAATGCTGAGACACAAATCAGAAAGAGACAGTACCTTCCCTCAAAGAGTTTACAAACCAATGGGGGAAGATAATATGCAAAAAGAAGCTGAATTGGGGGAAAGAGGGAAAGAGGAGGGGAAGGTAGAGAAGAGACAACAGAGGGTACTCTGGAGAACAGAGGCATGACGTTGATAAAATCTAAATTAAATAGAGAAGCCAGTGGGAAATTGAGATGGCTAGAAATATTAAGTCCTCTATAAAGGGAGGCTTTGGGAGCTTTTGGGGAGTTTTGGGATTTTTTTGCTCTGCCCTTCAATGAGAGAGATAGAGGACAATTGAGGGTACAGATGAAGTGTGTTGAATACTAAAGCACCATGACCTGTACCAAGAGCTTGTTCCACACAGGTGTTGGCTCTCCTGTTAGAGCCCATGAATCCAATCTATAAAAGTAGGTATAAAAGGATTAAAAGGGGATACTAGACCAAGGCTCAAATGTACAGGGGACTTTGGTCAAGTACAGGGAGTATATAACCACAAATTATTGTTCTACCTTCCACCATTAATTAACGAACATGTTCCTCCCTTAATTAATGCATTCAGGCCAGGGGAAGGTGCCATGTATCTCAAATTCCATATACCGAAATAATGCCAGCATATGGTAAATTGTGCAACCTTCCCATAAACACCTTTAAACACTAGAAATTAAGTCCCATTTCCCCTACACTATGGATTCTGTGCAAACCGTGTGTATTCCCAAATGTTGAATCAGGTAGGTTCCAGGCTTTGCTATAATTAAATTAGGGGGCACAACTGTGGAATATACATATAGCACTTCAAACATAGTTGAATAAGACAGTATATTTTTCTGAATACAGGATACACTATTTTCCCCCAATGTGACTTTGATCAAACCTGAGTCTGACCTATATTTGCTCTCTCAGTGTTGAAAACAAAGTGAACAATGATCACAAAGCTGAATAAAATATCTTGATTGAATTGAAGGAAATGTAAAAGCAAATGTTTCACAGTAGATACTATTCAATATGGTAATTTTATGCAATTATTTTTCAATATATGTCTACATTGGTTTGTTTTTTTTTTTCCCTTTAGTTCAAAGAGATTTTAGTTGGGGGTTGTGGCCTACATTTAGACCAATATGACAAATACCAGAAAAAGATTGATTTTTTAAAAATTGTCCCTCACCAATTGTCAATAAAACTCTTCTACTCATGTATATGTACAGCTAAAGCAGCTTGGTGACATAGTAGATCATATTCTGAGCCTGGAATCAGGAAAGCTTATCTTTGTGAGTTCAAATTCAGCTTTAGTTGCTTAACTGTTTGCCTTAGTTTCATTGTTTGTAAAATAAACTGGAGAGAAAAATAGTAAATCACTCCAGTATCTTTGCAAAAAGAAAAATGTGTAATATACATATACACACACATATATATATATTTGTGTGTATATATTTATATGTATCTATGTCCAGTTGACATTTTAAATTCAATGTGACTAAGCAGGAATTTATTATCTTACTTCCTAACCCCTCTATCTCTCTTACCTTCCCCATCAATGTAGAGGCTAATGCTATCCTTCCTGTATCCTCAAGACTCAAATCCTAGGAGTTATCCTGGATCCTACACCATCTCTCCAAGTTATTACCAAGACATGTCAGTTTCACCTTTGCAGAATCTCTCAATCCGCCCCCTTCTCTCCTCTCAAACTACTGCTAATATAATCCAGAATCTCATTGTTGTAAGGAGAAATTAGAGGGAGTGAGACCTTTCATGTTTTAAGTGAAGTTTAATGAGCCAGTGACAGCAAAGGGTGAGCCCCACCCAAATCAAGCAGTCCCAAGATGCATTTCCTCTGGGCTTATATAGACAAAAGTCACAACATAATTATTACCAGGGGGAAACCACAACTTAGTCAGTTGCTATGTAAGCAGGAAAAATAAAGAAGCCAAAAGGCAGCAATCAGTTCATTGTTTAACAATTGTTGCCTAGCTATCAGTTTGTTGCCCAACTACAAAGTTCCCAAGTCAATTTTGAGAAATAAACCAAAAAGGGGGGGGGGGGGGAGGAGGGAGCTATGAGTTCCAGGTGGCAGGTTTGCGCAAGTTAACTTGGCAGGTTTGTTGCCTGGGTGGGCTTTGTTGGGTTTTGGGCAAGTTTCCTAGGCAGGTCTCCTATGTTGGGGAGAGATGGAGATGTTCACAAAATGGGATTGGGGATGGGGGTTATAACATCATCACCTCATGCCTTTACTATGACAATAGCATACCAGTGTTCTCCCTGCTTAATTGTCTCCCCACTTCAATACTTTCTCCATTCGTACAATAAAATGATTTTTCAAAAAGTGAAGGTCTAATCATGTCACTCACCTTACTCAAAATAGTGCAGTGGTTTCCTATTGTCTCCAGGAACAAATAAAAACTGTTCTGTTTGGCACTGAAAGTCCTTCATAAGCTATCCTCTCCTATACTATACTCCCTGAAATGTAATCTGTGATCCAGTGACATTAGGCCCCTGGATTTTGCATGAACAAGACAGTTCATCTCTTAACTCAAGGAATTTTCTCTAGCTGTCCCCTTTGCTTGGAATGTTCTCCCTCCACTTGGACTTTTGACCTCCCTGGTTCCCTTTAAGACAATTAAAATCCCAAAGAAAGCCTTCCTTAAATCCTCTTAATTCTAGTACCTTTCCTATGTTCATTATTTACTATTTGTCCTCTGTATAAGCTGCTTTATATGATTTTATTTTTCATGTTGTCTCTCCCATTGAATTGTAAGATCCTTGAGGATAGGGACTGTCTTTTGACTCTTCTTATCTTCCCAGCACTTAGCACAATTCCTGGCAAACAATAAGTGCTTAATAGAGGTTTATTGATTGATTAGTTAATATTCCCTTCGATAATTTTGGGAACACTTCTTGAATGAGCAAGGGTCTTGAATGATAGTTGAGATTTAAAAAGTTGAAAACGATGAAAAGTGAAGTCCACATGGAGGGACTGCAAGGATGGAAAATGATAGTCTGGATTCAATGAAAATTCAGTTTCCTGAAGTATAAAGAAGGTATAAAACTAGAAAATTCCCAAGACCAGGGACAGATTATAGAATTTGAATTTCAGGCTTATATTCAAATTGTTTCAACAAAATCTAAGTAGACTTGAACTTGGATTTGGAGATAAAAGCTTAAGTCCGGCCATTTGATATCTACGTCTTTGAGGAAGCAGCTTTCATATCCCAGCTTCAGCTTACTTAGTTGTTCAATCAAGATAATACCCCTCCCTCACCAGGTGCTTACAAGCATCAAATGGGATAATAAAATATTCTATAATATTCTATTTTTATATAAACAATATATACCTATTAGATATGTCTAATATACTATCTATATCTAGAATATATCTAAAATTCTATAATAATTCTATAATATAATATGAAATAAAAATAATAAAATAGGATAATGAAATAAAAACATGAGATTCTATTCTAAATATCTACAGAGATAACATTAGACAAGAATGGTGAATTGGGAATTTGAAGACCTGGCTTCAAATCTTGATTCTGCTAGTTGTTGTTACATTTGTCTTTCATTTTCTAAGAGGATTGTGACATCAGGGAGATGATGACATGACTTGTAGTTGACTTTGATTTGAGTGAGTGAGGGCTGTACAAGGTCACCACCCTCACTCCAAAGCCATCTGGGTCCAGTGGTCAGATATTCATCAGGATGACCGCAGATGGCTCAGGGTATGATAGAGAATCTGGCACTAAAGGCTAAGGTCTTTTTAGTTCCTGACTTTGAGTGAGCTAACTCTCATCTAGGGAATAGGCCTCTTTAAAAAGTGAATGAAGGCTCGGCCCCTTTATTGAAAAAAAAATAAAACTAGATGGGGAAGACGCTCAGGGTTGCTGGTCAAAAGAGAAACAGTTACTGTTTATACTCACTCTGAGCCAGGAGGGTCCAGCTACTCACTACCTATATGACCTGTGATAAGTCACTGAAACTTTCTGAGACTCAGTATCTTTATGTGTAAACTGAATGGGTTAAGTTAAATTAAATTTAACAAATATATTGTGCTAGGACTTGGGGGACGCAAAGCCTGCTTCTCCCCCTCATTGTATAGAGACATATATAAAAACATATAGATGTGTATTTGTGTATATATACACACATATACAGCACACATACATGTATGTGCATATACACATATCCATACACATATGCATGTGTGTATGTATTTGTGCTGTGTGTATCTGTGTATATAATATACACATGTGTGCACATATATGCATGCATACACTTGCATAATATACATATATGTTTGTGTGCATATATATAGATATCTATAGATGTCTGTCTACATCAATCTATTTATCTATCTATCTTCCCTGACATCAAGGCACTTACATTCTATGAGATGATATCTATGGTCCATTCTACTTCTAATTCTGCATTCCTATGGTCCAGTGACTTAACCGACAGTCAAAATTTGACAGCATGTTGTGGAAATTCTATAGCCTCAAAGCATCAGCCAAAGAAAAACATCTCTCCCTTGACCTTGATTCTCAGACTGACTTTGTTTCTATTCTGGTGTGACTGGACAGGTGTTAATTTAATCAAAGCCAGAATCTGCTTGAAACTGCATCTTGCATTTCAAAGACTCAGCAAATCACAAAATTAAGTCTCTTCCTCACTCACGCTCACTGCCTAATAACATTGAATTGATTTCTTATAGCACCTGGAATTTGGAACTCTGGAATCTTGACTTCCTTGTGCAGAAATATCTTGTTGCCGTTGTAAATTGTATCATCTGAAATATTCTCCAAGGTTGCCCTCTCAATATTGTAGGATATTGTAGATAGAGTCCTGACCTTGGAAATAAGGAGGCATTGAATTATATCACGCATCCCAAACTCATGGGCTCTTTAACCACCAGCAACTTACTTAGCCATTCTGAGACTCAGTTTCTTAATTTGTAAAATGATAATAAAAATGGCTCTAGTACTTTCACGATGGGTAAAATGCAAGTAAGGTCATCTGGGTAACATGCCTTGCAAATTTTAAAATGCTATACAAATGTCAAACAACGTATTATTATAATGACCATACAGTCCTAGTGTCATAGTTTAATATTATTTAGAAATAGAAAGACACTTAAGACATCATTACATCTAAAATCATTGCATTATTTTCTAAAACTCTACTCCACAACTTATTTGTAACTTTATATCTGTAACCATCTAATGGTCATGATAAAAGATCGGATGTCAAGTATAAAATGGAGAGTTGACATGAATTCAGTTCCAAAGTGGAGCCAACATTTATTAGCCCCAAACAAAGATACAAAAGAAGTTCAAATAAAAGCAGTCCCTGCCCTCAATGAGCTTACATTCATATTTAGTATAATCAATAACCAAAATAGCAATGAAGAATTAATGCTAATAAAAGAGATGGTGATAATTGGAAATATCAGTTGGCTTCCTAAAAAAAGATAAGAATGAGATATTACAACAAACATATGTCACTTAGAATACTATTGTAGTGTAATTGTCTGACTCAGACAGGAATAATAATTTCTCCTACTGTATCTCTATTAATTGGTCTTTGATATAACCTTTGCTTAAAGACCTCCAGCAAAGGACAGTCTTCTAAGGAAGCTAATTCTACTTTTAGGTAGCTCTAAGTGTTAGAAACATTTTTTTCCCCTACTTAAAATGCAAACTTACCTCTTCTATGTATTCACATTTTACTCCTAGTGGTATCAAGAACTACAAATAAAATGGTTCTTGCCACAGTCTTTCAGATGTTATAATCTATGGATAAACAATGTCTCACTATATACCCTTGGAAAAATCACATAACCTCTGCCTGCCTCAGTTTCCTCAACAATAAAGCTGAGATAATTAGAGCACTAACTTCACAAGGCTATTGTAAGGATCAAAAAAATATTTGGAAAGTGCTTATCACAGCAGCTGGTTAGTCAATAGTATACTAATTACTTTATAGTATGTGCTTAGTATCCTTTCTGGCTTTCCAGAAAGGTGCATATATGATGAATGAATCAAATACAATCCTTGCTTCATTCAATATGTGTGTCTATATATAGACACACATATACATACACATATATGTATACACATGTATATGTACATATGGGTGTAAATATACACATACGTGTGTATATTGTATAAGTATGTGCATATGCATATGTATATGTATGTGTATATGTGCATGAATGTGCATGTGTATCTGTATCTGTATATGTATATATTCATTGAGGACTTACAATGTGCAAGATTCTATGCTTGTGCCAGAGGAGGTTAATACTCACGACCTGACTGTGCACCTTATAATCTAAGAAGGTAGATCAAGGCATAGCACATTACACTATTAGACAGAATGTAATAATTGATGTGTAGGGAACACAAACTATAGGACTGAAGAAGAGAGGAGGAGGAAAGTGATTTTTTGGTAAGACTTATTTGGAGGCTTGCAGCATTTGCCTGAAAAAAAAAATGAGCTGTTGGTTAGTGAACAAGGAAAGAATCTTGCACATGGTAAGTCCTAAATGGTCAGAACACAGAGACCGAGGCTTAATCAGTGTTCCTGCCTATCTGATTTTAGACAAATCTGTATCAATATGTCTCTGGGGGAAAAAACAAAAACAAAACCGTAACATATGGAGAATTGTTGGATTGTTTTAAGTTCATTGCAAGGAACCAATAAATAAAGATTTATAGCATTTAGAGTAGGAAGAAAATTTTAAAACTCTGTATTCCTACTTCCACATTTTATAGAGGAGTAAAATGAGAACCAGGGAGTTTATGTTACTTGTTTAATGTAATATACAGTCATAACTTAACCTCCAACTTCAAGTCAAGTGGTCTCTTCATTATAACATTGCTCATGTTTTGGTCATGCTAGTGACATTAGACATAAATCATACCTAGACTTGGTTGGAAAGATTTCTCTGAGTTTGCCTCTAGATTTAGGGTAGAACAAGAGTGTGAATCAGAGCTTTGGGGATTCAAGTTCTCAAAATGAGACCCTGAAAATGAGTTCTTAGTGTGTGTGAGTAGAAACTGAAATAAACTGGCCATATTATTTTTATACCTATAATCCCCCACCTCTTTATCAAGAGGACATACATGTCCTTCATTCTCTGTACTATGAAAACAATACTGTGGATTCATTCAATCAAGAATCAATTATTAAAAACTTACAGCATACCGAGACAAATATAAGTTTCTGCTCTCAAGAAAGGCACTGTCTTGTTTCAGGGAAACAATGTGAACCAAGACAAATACGTGCAAAATGTATACAGAGTAGAATCAAGATAATTCCAGGGATAAAAGGAAGCTAATGACAATTGGGAGGGATTGAAATATGTTTTCTGTAGAAGGTGCTATAAATTCAGCTTTGAAAGAAGTATCTGTCAAGGTGAAGAGGGAGGACATTATAGACAGACTATCTTCCTTCTAGGACCTTCCCAGCAAGGCCTGTGATCCCTGAATCAGTCCAGGATCCAGTCATTTTCCTATGCATTATTCAGTTTTCCCTCAAGGGTATTCCCAGATTTCCTTGAAACAGCCCAAGATTCAATCTTCATCTAATGGCTTTCTGCAGTCATGCAGAGACCAATAAGTCAGTCCTTTGTCATTCTGCTTCTGCCTGTCTCCTAACTAGGTTCCCTCAAGGATGCATCTCTTCTGTTCTGAACTGTTATGAGATGGGTCTCCAGAGCTTCAAGAAGCACAAATCACCATTTGCCAAAAGTTGGATCTCAAGAGAGAGTGGAGATGCAGCTTGAAAACCTAATTACCTTTAACCCTCAACAGACTTCTCTCCAATCATAAGTATTCTGCCTGGACTCATTCCTTAATGCCTAGAATACTTCCAGCCCGTCACACTGAACCACTATCTGATATTCAAATTCTATTTGCTACCCCCAAATGCCTGCTCCACTACTCCCATCCATCAAAACTTGTTTCTTTACTCCCCTTAATAAAACACTTACCTGGCAATACATCTACCCTTTCTGCTATGCTCTCTGAAATGATGGTTTTCCAATGAATAAACCTGCTTTTCTCTTAAATTGGTCCTTTTTCATTATTTCTATCTCTTGAAACTCACAATGGCTATCCCAAACAATGTCTTCATTTTTTTTTTTATACTTCACTGTGTAGTCAGACGTCATCAGTTCTTTCTCTGGGGATGGATAGCATTTATCATGGTAAATCCTTCAGAGTTGTCTTGGATCATTGCATTGCTAAGAATAGCTCAGTCATTCACAGCTGATTACCTTACAATATTGCTGTTTCTTGGTATACAGTACATTTCACTTTGCATCAGGTCATGTAAAATTTTCCAAGTTTTTCTGAGAGCATCCTGCTCATCATTTTTTTATAGTATGATATTATTCCAACAATGTCACACAGGACAACCCTTTCAGCCATTCCCCAATTGATGGGCATCCCCTCAATTTCCTATTCTTTGCCACCAGAAAAGTGCTGCTATAAATACTTGTGTACATATAGATTCTTTTCTTTTTTGTTCTTTATCTCTTTTGATATATAGCCCTAGTAGTGGTATTGCTAGGTCAAAGCATATGCATGCTCTTATACCCTTTTGGGCATATTTCCAAATTGATTTACAGAATGGTTGAATCAGTTCACAATTCCACCAACAGTGCAATAATGTCTCATTTTTCCCACATACCCTCCACTATTTGACATTTTCCTTTTCTGTCCTCTTGGCCAATCTAATAAGTAGGAGGTAGTACTAAGAATTATTTTAATTTGCATTTTTAGAATCAATGGTGAATTAGAGCATTTTTTTTAAAAAAAAATGGTTATAGAAAGCTTTGATGACTTCATCTGAAAATTGTTCCTATCTTTGATCATCTATCAATTGGGAAATATCTCTCATCTTTATAAATTTGACTCAGTTCTCTATATGCTTGAGAAATGAGGATTTTATTAGAGAAACTTGCTTTAAATTTTTCCCAGTTACTATTGCTAACTTTATCTCCCTCCATCCTACCTCCCTCTCTTTATTATATTCTGTCTTGTTAAGCCTATCTCCCTGTATAAATGCTTTGCTTCTGACTATCCTCTCCTCCAGTCATCCTTTCCTTCTATGAAACCCTCTTCACTTATCCACTTCCCCTGATATTTTCCTGTAGGATAAGATTGGTTTAAATACCCAAATGAGTGTCTATATTATTCCCTATTTGAGCCAATTCTGATGTTCATGCACTCTTCCTCATTTCCTGCCTCTTCCCTTTCATTGCAAAAACTTTTTTCTTCCCTCTTTTATGTGAGATAATTTATCCCATTCTACTTCTCCCTTTCCTTTTCTCCCAGTATATTTCTCTTTGACCCTTTAATTTATTTTTAGATATCCCTTCATATTCAATTCACACCTATGTCCTCTGTCTATATTTACTCCTTCTAATTACTCTAATAATGAAAAAGGTCTTATGGGTTACATATATCATCTTTCCATGTAGGAATGTAAACAGTTTAACCTTATTAAGTGCATTATGATTTTCCTTTCCTGTTTCCTTTTACATGCTTCTCTTGAATCTTGTATTTGAAAGTCAAATTTTCTATTCAGCTCTGATTTTTTTCAACAAGAATGCTTGAAAGTCCTCTATCTCATTAAATGTCCACCATGACCACCCCTTCCAGAGGATTAGATTGCTGGGTAGATGATTTTTGGTTGTAATCTTAGCTCTTTTGCCCTCTTCAATATCTTATTTGAAGACTTCTAATTCTTTAATGTAGAAGTTGCTAAATCTTGTGTTATCTTGACTGTGGCTTGAATTTTTTCTCTCCAGCTGATTGCAATATTTTCTTCTTGACCTGGGAACTCTGGAATTCGACTACAATATTCCTTGGAGTTTTCATTTTGGAATCTATTTCAGTAGGTGATAAGAGGATTCTTGGCATTTCTGTTTTACCATCTGGATTTATTTTCCAGGTCAGTTTTTTTTTTCTCCTAATGAGATATTTCACATTGTGTTCTATTTTTTTCTTTCTTTTGATCTTCTTTAATTGTTTCTTGATTTCTTATAAAGTCATTAGCTTCCCTTTGCTCCACTTTAATTTTTAAGGAATTATTTTATTTTTCAGTGAGCTTTTGTATCTCCTTTCCATTTGGCCAATTCTGCTGTTTAAAAAAATTTTTTCCAGTGATTTTTTGTGTCAATTTTTCATTTGTCCAAGTCAGGTTTTTAAGGAATTTTTCTCCTTATTGGCTTTTTGTACCTCTTTTACCATTTGGCCTAGTCAGTGATTAAGGTTTCATTTCCCTCAGTATTTTCTGTGTCTCCTTTACCAAACTGTTGAATCATTTTTCATGAGTTGCTTGAATCACTCTCATTTTTCTTCCCAATTTTTTCCTCTATCTCTCTTACTTGATTTTCGGAAGCCCTTTTGAGATCTTCCATGGCCAAGACCAATTCATATTATTCATGGGGACTTTGGATGTAGGAGCTTTGATGTTATCTTATTTCTGATCTTATTTCTTTCTCTGATCAGTGTTTTGTTGCTGTTGTTGTTGTTTTGTTTTGTTTTTCTGTTGTTTGCTCATTTTCACAGAATTGATTTTTAACTTTTTGTTATAGTAGGCCTCTTTCCAGGGTGGAGAGTACATTGTCTCAAGCTTCAGGGGTCTTGAACAGCTTTTTTCAGAGATGCTTCTGGGGTCCTATAAGTTTTCAATTCTTCCAACGTGATAGGATCTAAGGAGAGGTGTGTACTCCTCTCCTGGCATGTGCTCTGGTTGGTGAGTGACCACAAGTACTCTCTTCTGCCCTGGAACTGTGAAGAAGTCTCCCATTCCACTGTGGCTTCAAGATCTGCTGTGCTAGTGCTCCTCTTCACCCTGAGACAGCCACCAAGGACTGTGACCCTGATCTGAGTATGGGCAAAGCAACAGAGTCCTGCTTCGGTGCCAGTAAAACATCCCCTATTGTCCTTCTGACTGACCAGTTGTTTGACTCCCTTATCACATGTGAGCTGAAACCATTTGAAGCAGCTGCTGTTGGTGATTGTGGCTCCCTAGGCCTGCTCCTGGTTTATTGGGATGAGGGCTGTTCTGGCCCAGCCTAAACTGTATTGTGCTCCACTCTCACCCAGGTGCAGCAGACTTTTCCTGCTGACCATCTCAGTTGTGTTTGACATCTGTGGGCTGAAAGGCCTGGGAATTGTCCCTGCTGCCACTGATTCAGTTGCCTGGAGGGCTACTTCAGGTTTGCAGGAGCCCAATCTGGGCGAATCCTCCACTGGACTGTGCTCCTCTCTCTCCCTAGTGCAACAGACCTTTTCTACTTGCCTTCTAAGTTTTTTTGGATTGGAAAATTTCCATCTTTTTGTGGGTTCTGCCTTTGTTTAGAAGCATTACTTAAAGGTATTTGAAGGTGTTCAGGGGAGAGCTCAGGAGAGTCCCTGTCTTTACTCCTCCATCTTGACTCTGCCTTTTAAAATCTATTTTGAGGTCTTCCGTGAAGGCTTTTTTTTTTTTTGTCTTGAGACCAATTCATATTCTACTTCAAGGCTTTACATGTAGAAATTTTGACAGTAGTAACCTCTTCTGAGTTTTGGTCTTCCATGTCACTATAGTAGTTTTCTATAGTCAGGGTTCTTTCTGGTTGTTTTGCTCTTTTTTATCCTGTTTCATGACTTTTAAAGTTGAGCTATGCTCCTGGAGGACAGGGGTCAGTGTCCCAGGTTTCTTCAGCTAAGTTCCAGGGACCTGGTCACTCACTTTCATTTCTGGGGCCTCAGGTGCTGGTGGCTTGCCCATTGGACTGAGTGACCTGAGCTGTTGTGCCTGGGGTTCTGGGGCTGGTAGTTTGCCTTCTGTTGGGGAGATGTTGGTCTCACAGCTGGCTGTACCACTGCCTTGCTGAGCCAGCACCATGGGACCTCAGTTGCTGATCTGTGTTGTGGCTAAGAGTCCTTCACTGTCTTGCCTGGACACTGTCTGCAGTGGACTATGCTCCCATTTTATCCAAGTGAGATAGACCTTTTCTGAAGTGGTTCTTTAAATTATTTTAAGCAGGAAAATTTTTTCACTCTTTTTGTGGTTTCTGTCATTCCACAATCAATTTAATGTTGTTTCCAAGGGAAAGTAGAGAGAGCTTAGGCAACTTTCTCACTTTCCTCCACTGTCTTGACTCTGCCTGACTCTTGGCATTTTAACTGGCTGTTTCCCATATCTGGAATCTTCTCTCTTTTCATCTCTATCTCCTGGCCCTCCCAGCATTAATGTTTCCATTTTCTACAAGAACTCATTCCTGACCAGCTTTACCACAATGACTGCTGCTACATGATAGGCACTTCATAAACATCTATTGACTATTATTGACCAATGTTCTTTTTTTCCCATTTATTATCTCCAATTTATTCTTTATATATTTTGTTTGTACTTCTTTGTTTGCATCTATTCTCCCCACTAGACTGTTAACTCCTGGAGAATAGGAACTGTCTTTTATCTTTCTTTGTATCCCGACGCTTAATACAAATCCTGTAAAATATTAGATATTTAATAAAGGTTCATTGACTGACTGACTTCCTACCCTAAAAGTCTGTTAAAGTTCTGAGGTCCAAAAGCTCTGTACGTGACTTTTGGATGGTTATTTGACCCTCTAACTAATAATCAGTTATTCAGTTAAGAAGTGCATATATAGTATATACCGTATGTCAGCAACTGTGGCAAGTGCTAAGGACACAAACACAGGCAAAATGAACAACACAATCCATCCTAGCTTTCAGGTAGCTCACAATATAATGATTCAATCAAAATGATTTTTACATGACACTAGGGCTTCTTCAACCTTGTCTGTTTGTAGAAAATAGACATAATTGGGAAGGAGCGGATTGGAGTAAGTAATAAGAAACACTTCCTCAGTTTTCCTAAATGACTCAATAGTTCATATTTCTGAGGGTGTCAAATAGGGGAATAAACAAAGGCCTCGGTTTATGAAGTCATCATAAATATTTTTGTTTGACTCTTAGATATAACAATAATTAACTAATTCTAGATATTTCTAGTAAGTCCTGTTTTGATTTTTCCCCTGAGGTTTGGAGGTGACCCTGAGTTCTTTAAGGTTCTGGTATCATGGATTCGAAGGTAAGGGAACCTCAGTGACCTTTCTAGTTTGAATTGTAAAATGAGGAAACAGTCCTGGATAGGTTAGTGGCTTACCTAAGATCACCCAGGAACAAATGTTAATAAAGAGACAGGGCTTTAACCTGACTCCAAATGCAGTGCTTTTTTAAGCATTCTGTAACTTTCCCAGCAAAATGAAATCTCTAACAGATATTACCAAGCACAAGTGATGCAGCAATCTTTGACCTTGGTCACAGTGGTACTCACATTACTGACACACAGTTTATCACTGGATCCTGATCCTACCATCATAATCAACTTCTCAATAGGCATTTATTAAATACCTACTATGTGCTATGTAGACACTGTGCTAAGGGCTGGGGCTACAGTAAAAAAAAATATTAAATGACTCCAGTTAATTTCCACTTTTGACATTTTCCCTTGGTAGTACTTGTCAAAGTTTGAGTCACTGGTGTATCCTGGACCCATGTTCAAAGGTTTTAGAGCTTTTAAGGCTCATATTTTGTTGTCACCTTCAAAAACCTGAAGCCATCTCCACACCTGGATAAACAATCAGAAGCAGACTCCTGAAAAGGCCCTTCATTCAACACTGGAATGATTAGCTTTTTCAAACACACAAAAATATGCCAAGCCTAATGCAAATGTAGCATCCCCTAACCCTCTCCATGGAGAGAGTTGGTGTCACATTAGATAGATTGATAAGTCTCAGAAAGATTTGAGTTCAAATCCAGCCTCAGACATCTATTAGCTGTGAGGCCTGAGCAAACCACGTGAATGCTGTTTGCATTCATTTCCTTATCTGTAAAATGGGGGAAATAATAGCACCTACTTCAGAGGGTTGTTGTGAGGATCAAATGAAACAATAGTGCAAAAAGCACTTCATCCATACTATGTGCTTTTGCTTTTTTCTTCCTTTTCCCTTCCTCTACTTAAGACAAAGCATCTGTGTTGTTTATATGTTGTACTTTATTCACTTCTGAATGTATTAGGGCATATAATTTTTCCTTTCTATAAGTGATTTGAGGATCCTTACAGCTCTGTCTGACAGATGATTTATAGACCAGCAGTGATTCCCCCATATTAGCTGTGCCCTTTGCATGAAACACCTCAATTACTTCAGTTATTGAACACGGTGGCAATGGAATGCATATTGGCAAAGCATGCAAAGAGAATAGAAGACAGAGGATGCCATCACCACACTGGCAATTCCAAGATTCTGACAGAAATCTAAGCCTCTCTACCCTTCTGGGGAATACAGGCACAATACAAAACATTCTTCTTACTCATCTTAAATCTTTGAAGCCTGGTATCATTTAAGAGACTCAGTGTTGTAGTCCTTCAAGTGAAATTATCTGTGATGTAAGGAATAGTGACAAACCTCAGATATAGTACTCCCACCCTAGTGCAACCAGCGCCTAGGAAAGCAATAACCCTGCCTGCTTTGATTCACATTGTGTTTCTCCTGCAGCACATCTGAAGAGCCTGTTTGTCTTATTCAATGGCAGTTAAATGTAAGGCTGAGAGGCTTAAGGATTTTATTCTACACTTGTTCCCCAATTTCTTTTCTGCTCAAGATGATTCATGAATGCTTTATTTATAAACTAAAAAATCAAAGATCCCCAAAACTACAAAGGACCTCAAAGATGATCTAATTTAACCTGAAGAGGAATTCCCAGTACAGGATCCCAGGTCAGTGGTCACGTAATCCCCACTGGAAGACAGTCAGTGATGTGCATATTATTATGTTCAAAGGCAGTCCATTCCAACTCTGTGGAATAGTAATAAAATCTTCTTCTTTGCAAATTCTACTTATTTCTTTTCTCTCAAATGCCAAGAAGGAAACAAATATAATCTTTCTTCCATCTAAAAGTCTTTTGAGTACTTGAAGACAGCTAGCATGTTCCTTGTTCTTATCCAAGTTTAACAACACCACTTTCTCCAACAAATGCTCATATGGCATATTTCCCAGTCCTCTTACCATCTTGGTCATCCTCTCCTGGATATGTTCCAAATTTTGTGCTCTTTTGAAGTAGTCATGGACATAATTTAACACTACTCTGCAATGATATTATAATTCATTTTTTTTTCTATCCAATTTAACAAAGGAAAGGAAAGAAAGCACAATAACAAGACTTTGTGCAAAAGAGAAGTATTATTTCAGGAAAGGCCCAATCATACTTCATATCACTCCCTCTTCCTTCTGGCACCCCTTCTACAACTTTTTTAAGGACAATATTGCCATCATGTGCGTAAAGATCTGAAACTAAGAACTCTGATCAAATCATCTCTTACATGCCACTGTCCCTAATTGTTGTGTGTAAATCCACTCATTGATGGCCCCACTCTATAACTCTCTCTCTATAGGGCCCCCCCTATAACTTTCTAGAACAAAATGCTCCTTCCTGACCACTGCTCCCCTATATGTATTATTTACCCCATTAGAATATAAGTTCCTTGAAGGAAGGTACCATCTTTCTTTCTATATATGTTTTCCTAGCACAAAGCTCAGTGGTGAGCAAAGATGAATCACTTGATTCATTATCTCTCCTTCATTTATTCATTCATTCTCATGCCAGTCCATTAGTCCTTGGATCATTCTCTTCCACATACCAATATTATGGAGAGTATTCCATATTCCCATCCCCAAAATGAAGAAATTTTTAGTGTTTCATGACCAATAATCATTTCTTAATAATTTTCCTAAGGTAAAAAAATTCCTAATTGAAATTCTGAATACATACAGGCATGTAAGGCCATTAGGCATCCTACTCTATACTGATTTTTTTGTTCAGTCTGTCTCCTTGTTCTGGTATTTGACAACTTGATCCTCTTCTTCTACTTACTTTCTCTTTGTTATTATTTCAGGGTATGAGAAGCAGTATGAACTGTCTAGTGTACAGAGAGTAGAATTCTGGAGAGACCTGGGATCAAATCTCACTTCAGATTTATAGCATTGTTGGTTCTCTTGATTTCTATCCCTACCTTGTGGAGTTGTTGTGAAGAATGAACTTTACAAAACTTGAAATATTACATATATGGCAGCATTTTCACTATAGAATATAAATACCTTAAGGGCAAGGGCTATTTTCATTTTTGTCTTCAAATCTCTGGGAGCTAGCACAGTCCCTTGTACATGGTCAGTAGTTGGTGAATTGAATAGAATTACCCTGGCAAAATAGTGCAACCTCGTTATTCCACTGACATTTTTTATTTTTATTTCAAATCATCAAACTTCTTTCTTCAACACTGCCATCACAGGCCCTCATTATCACTTATTTGGACTGTTGTATTAGCTCTTTAAAGGTAACTTTTAGCTCAGAATTTCATGAACCTATGATCCCTCTTATCAGGTTTTTCCCCCTCTACTCTCTTTCCCCATCCAATCCCTCTCTTATATATTGCCAGTTTTATATTCCTTATGGACAGATTTGCTCATGCTACTTCCCTGCTTGAATTCCTCCATTGACTCCCCATTGCCTACTGATTAAAGCATATATTTCAATATTAAAAGCCCTTCACAATCTAGCTCCTCCCTATATTTTGGCTTTACTTCATGCTATTCACCACAGTGTGTGTTCCCTCCAATAAAACTGAACTATTTAATTCTCTCTGTAGACATTCAGCACTTTTCTTCACGAATTTCTTTGGTTACAAATGACCTTCCTTTCTCCTGATATTTGACAAAATACTTTAATAGTAATTGGCATTTGTGCTATCCTTTAAGATGTGGAAAATTTTCCCATGAATTTTATCACTAGATTCGTGTAATAAAAATGAAAGATAAATAAGTACTGCTATTATTTTTTTACCCATTTTAGAGGTGTGAAAACTGGAACTCAGAGAGACTAAATGAATTGCCGGTCATTCCACGACCAGTTTCAGAAGTGATTAGAACAATTATCTATCCTAATAAGTCTATCATTCTTGCCACTGCCATCCTGCCTTTCATATACTTATGTTTTATTTGGTACCATAACTATTGAGTAATTACTGCCTATGTAGTCTAAAATATTATATAACTTTGTAATTTCATGCTTGCATTTATCTTGGTATGTTCTCCTGCTCCTAGCAGATCATCTGCATAAAACTATGAGGCATTTGAATTACTACTGAATAAATAAAAATGAATTAAGAGCCACATCTCTAACTTCTTGCGCTGAAGGATGGCAATAGCTACAAAATCTTTGGAAATATATAATTCAAAGAAGACCAGCAGAAGAGAAAAGTCATTAAACTGGTAATAAACTTGAACTTGAAAATCATCACAATGCACTAAGGATATATATATATATATGTATATATATATATATATATATATATATATATATACACATACATACATATATATGTATATATATGTACATATGTATATGGCAGAAGATTTCATACATTTTCATAGAGCTACATAAATAACTAAATGTATGCATGCACACTATATATATGTATGTGTATAAGTATGTAGATATACATAAATACACATGTGATCATACATAATGCAAACATATATGTGTATAACCCACCTAAATACCCATAATATGCAAAGTAGGTACATCCATCAATTGGTGAAAGACTTAATAAATTACAGTATTTTAAAGTACTGATTTGTTAATGTACTTAAGAAAAAGATAAGGGATTCTGAAGAGTATAAGATAGCTTCTGCAAGCCATACAGAGGAAAGAAAGCCAAGAGCCAAGAAGAAACATATGTAATGATAATATTAGTGGAAATTAGAATAGCCTATAAGGCAGCTGTGTGAATTATAATTCTAAAGCATTCCAGTTTCTAAATCTCAAGAATTCTGCCTCCATAGTTTTTCTCATTTCAGTCATCTCTCCACTTAAATTACATCCCCCATAATGTAGGTATTCATTAATTTTGTCTCAAACTATTTTAATAACCATCTTACTAGTTTCTGTATCTCCAATCTCTCTCCTTTCCAATACAGGATAACTACAGATTAGTCTTCTCCACATGTTCTACATTTCAAACCGATTAGTCTTTTTGTTTTTCCTGATCAATAGCAACAAACATTTATTAAAGGCCTACTTTGTGCCAGACACTGTGCCAAGAGCTGATGCCACCCTTATTGGATTTGACTTAAGGAAGGCATAACATACACAGTCAATTGGGCATCTTACCCAACAAGAAAATAGGAGGGAAGGGTATAAGAGGAGGAGATGATAGAAGGGAGGGCAGATTGAAGGAGGGGGTAGTCAGAAACAAACACTTTTGAAAGGGAACAGGGTCAAAAGAGAAAATAGAATAATGGGGGGGGCGGGATAGGATGGAGGGAAATATAGTCAGTCTTCCACAATATGATTACTATTGAAATGTTCTCCATAACTACACATGTATGACCTATATTGAATTGCTTGTCTTCTCAATGGGGGTGGGTGAGGAGAGAAGAAAGGAGATAATTTGGAACTCAAAGTTTTAAAAACAAATGTTAAAAAATTGTTTCTAAGTGCAACCAGTAAGTAAGATATACAGGCAATGGAGTATAGAAATCCATCTTGCCCTACAATAAAGTAAGGGGAAAGGGGGCAAGGCGAGAACAGGGGAGATAAAAGAGAGGGCAGATTGGGGGAAGGGGTAATGAGTATGCTTGTCATCTTGGAGTGGGGGGTAGTGGAGATATGGGGAGAAAATTTGGAACTCAAAACCTGATGGAAATGAAGGTTGAAAACTAAAATAAATTAAATAAAAAAGAACTGATGCCACAATGGAAGGTAAAAACATAGGCCCCACAATATCAAGGAGTCTGGATTCTAACATTCAAATAACTCCATGAATTCAAATAGGTATTGGAGGTGATGTCAGAGATTTAGACTCTTTGTAATAGGTGATATTTGAGTTTTAAGGGAGCCAGAGGAGTCATACAGAGGTAGAGCACTCAAAGCATGGGGGTTCACCTGTTAAATGAAATAGAATTGGGGCATGAAGTATCATAGGAACAGCAAGTTGTCCAATATTACTGGACCATGGAGTACATGCAGGGCAGAAAGGTATAAGATAACTGGAAAAGTGGTATTATACTAGGCTCTGCAGTATTTAGGGTACACTGACATTTGATAGCTCTGCCCATGCATGAAAAACTAGTAATGCAACCTTAGAAAAAAACAATCAGAGTAATAGGAAGAAAAGCAGGAGAGAAATGACATGAAAACCTAGAGAGGTGAAAGTATCTAGGATGAGAGTTAATATGAAAGTATATATGATGATACAGGAACAGTATCAAAGCTCTCAAAGAGGTCAAGAAGTGTGAAGATAGACAAAAAGGACATTAGTTTTAACAATTAATAGACAATTGGTAAATTCAGAGAAAACAGTTTCAATTGAATCAATTGGTCAGATGCGAAACTGCAGTTGAAAATGTGGCAGGAAAGGGGGTCCTTGGCATCTTAAGAAAAGATTGTTTGGAGGAGGCAGAGCCAAGATGACTGAGTTAAGGCAGAGATTCGCCCAAGCACTACCCAAAACCCTCCAAATACTTTTAAATAATGATTCAAAATAAATTCTAGAGCAGTAGAACCTACAAAAAGATGGAGTGAAACAATTTTCTAGCCTAAGACAACTTAGACAGTTGGCAGGAAAGGTCTGTTGAACCAGGGTGAGAGAATAGTACAATCCAGCACAGACACAAACTTGGCAACAGTAAACCCAGATCGGACCTTGGGAGAATTGAATCAATGGCAGTAGTTGCAGTTTCCAGACAATTCAGCCCACAGATGGCAAAGACAACTCAGAAGGTCAGTAGGAAAAGTCTGTTATACCTGTGTGAGAATGGAATGCAGTCCAATGTGTGACAGCACAGCCCCAGCCCAAGGAAATCAATATCAGGCATTGGGAGCCACTGACTCAGGAGCTGCACTGGCTCCTTCCAGAGTTCTTGGTGCACATATGATAAGGGGGTCAAACAACTCATGAGAAGGAGAATACAGGGGATGCTTTGCTAGCACTGAGAAAGAACTCTGTTGCTTTGCCCTTACTTGGATCAAGATCACAATCCCAGGTGGCAGTCCCAGCATGAAGAGGAGCACTAGCACAACAGAGTTTGTGGTTGCATTGGAATGGGAACCATTGTCCCAGTTCTAGGTCAGAAAAGAATGCTTATGGTCACTCACTGACCAGAGCACAAGACAGGAGAATAGATCCTACCAGTTCAAAAGAACTGAAAACTTATAGTCCTTAGAAGTACCTCTGAAAACAGCTGCACAAAACTCCTGAAGCTTGGGACAGTGTGCCCTCCACCCTGCAAACAGAGCCCTACTTTAACAAAGACTTAAAAGTCAAGTAATAGACTGGAAAAAAAATGAGCAAACAACAAAAGAAAATGCTGACAATAGAAAGTTACTATGGTGATAAAGAAGATCAAAACATACACTTAGAAGAAGACAACAAAGTCAAAACTCCTACATCCAAAGTCTCCAAGAAAATATTAATTGGTCTCAGGCCAAGAAAGACCTCAAAAAGGATTTTGAAAATCAAGTAAGATAGACAGAGGGAAAATTGGGAAGAAAAACGAGAGTGATGAAAGAAAATTATGGAATGAGTCAATAGATTGATAAAGGGGGATAACAAAAAATACTGAAGAGAAAAGAGGTGAAAGTAAAATGAACTGGGAGGAAAAAAGGGAGAGGTAGTATGGGATAAAATATGCCACATGAAGGAAGCATAAAAAAAATTACACTGGAGTGTAAGATGGGGTCAGGTGAGTGAGAGAACCTTACTTTCATCAGAATTTGTTCAAAGAAGAAATAATACACACATGAAATTGGATATGGAAATCTATCTTACTCTAAAGAAAAGTATAAAGTAAAAGGGATAAGAGAAGGAGGGTCACATAAGTGATGACAGATTGGGGATGGGTAGTCAGAAGCAACATGCTTTTTGAGAAGGGATAGATAAAAGGAGAGAAACAAAATAGAATAAATGTAGGGAAATAGAATGGAGGTAGATGGATTTAACTATAGTAACGTGAAAAAAAACATTTGAAGCAAGTTTCTAATAAAGGCCTTATTTCTCAAACGTGTTGAGAACTGAGACAAATTAATTTAAAAAAAAAAGAGAACCAATCAAAATATATGAACAATTTTAGGTGAAGCAACCAAAGTTATTTATAGATACATAAAAAAAATGTTCTAAATCACTATTGAGTTTTTTTTTTGGGGGGGGGAGGTCTTTTTTTTTTCCTTTCACAGCATGTTAAGGAAATATTTTATATGATTGTATATTTATAACCTGTATTGAATTGCTTGCCTTCTCAATGGGGGTGAGGGTGGGAAGGGAGATAATTGGGAACTCAAAGTGCAAAAAATAATTGTTAAACATTGTTTTTATATCTAATTGTGGGAAATAAAATTAATATTTTAATGGTAAATAGTTTAAAAAGGATTTTAGAAATCAGAGATACAAGAAAAACTGAGAAAAGAAGTGAGACTTATGCAAGAGACAGTAAACAGCTCAGAAAAAAAGTAGCACAAAAATTAGCTAATGAAAACAATTTTTAAAAAATACTTCTGCCCAAATGGAAAAAAAAAGAACAAAGAAACAAAATCCACTAAAGAAAATAACTCCAGGAAGTACTTCCCAGAGGCAAGCTGGTGGAGCAAAATAGAAGATCACTGTCCTTCTCCCATTCCCATCCTAGAACACCCATAAAGTAGCACCCCAGAACAAATCTAAGAATAGAGTAGCCAATGAAAAGATGGGATGGAGCAGTCTTTTGGTCCAGGAGACTTGGAGGATCAGCAAAGAAAGTCTGCATCACTTGAGTATAAGGGTAGGGTGTTCCAAGATGGGAGGTGTCCTAGCAAGTGGGTGGCAGGCTCTAGCTCAGCAAACCAGAAAGAAACCGTGAGCCTCACAGTGGTGGAACAAGTAAACTCCGATACCAGGATCCCTCATGTGCCTTAGGACAGCCAACGTGATGAGTGGACTCCAGTTCAGAGAACCACCACATACATCACCAGGGCAGGTGTGCTCTAGCAGCCTGACTACCACATGCTCCAGTGCAGCTCTGGACAGAGAAACGTCTTGCTCAGGGAAACACAGAACCTCTCTAGCCTTCAGCATAGTCTTGGGCAGCACGAATTCTAAAACCCCACCTGGCCTCAGCACACACTAAACACCAATACCAGGATGACAGCTCAGTACCCTTTAAGCTGCCAGACCCCTACAACCTCCAGCAGCCAGCAACTGAGGCCCCAGGGCACAATGAAGTCCCCCTGGCCTACACCACAAGAAGTTTTGATCAGTGTCTCCTGTGCTCCAGGAGAAGAGCTCAACTTTAAAAATCAGGAAATAGGCAAACAACATGAGCAAAAAGCAAAAGGGAACCTTGACCACAATGAGTTTTTATGGTGAGAGGGAAGATCAAAATACAAACTCAGAAGATAACTACACTGTCAATATACCTATATCTGAAAACTCAAAGGGGAATATGAATTGGTCTCACGGCCAAAAATCCTTCTTAGGAGAGCTCGAGAAGGATTTTAAAAGTCAAATAAAAGAGGTAGAAGAAAAATTAGGAAAAGAACTAAGAGGTATACAAGAGAGAGTCGATAGTTCTGAAAAGGAAGGACAAAAATTGACTGAAGAAAACAAGCCTTTAAAAAGTAAAATTAACTAAATGGAAAATGAGGCACAAAAGCTAAATGAAGGAAATAATTTCTTAAAAATTAGAATTGGGCAAATGCAAGCTGTAGTGGTAATGGAAATTAAAGATCCCCCTGTACTGGCTTGGTTTTTAGGTTAAGTGTTGAAACCCAGAGCTTGTGAATCCCACTAGTGGGATGGACTTGTTGATGTGAAGACAGAGGGATGAACTGGGAGGAGCTGGTGGCATGGATTTAGAGAGAGGCCCAAGTAGAGAGAAGCAGAAGAACTTTTGAGGAGCAGCATAGTGGAGGCAGGGAGAAAGAATTTCCGGGCCACAAAACTGCTGAGAGAGAGAGAGAGAGAACTGCCAGCCAAAGCTGCCTGGAATACAGAGGGCCAGCTGGAGCTGCCCAAGGACTCTTGAGAGCTGCCACCTGGAGCTGCTGAGAACTGAGGAGGCATGGCAGTGATGCCTGTATTTTGTCTATCTGTTTTGATATTGTTTTGCCAGATTTGTGTACTGGTAAAGGACAGTGCTGTTGTTGCAGAGGTCCTAGAACCTTGCTGTTGGCTCAGAAGCCCTGAAAGAGAATTTTCTTGTGTATGTTTACAGAAATCCTGGAAGAGTGTCTTGCTGATGTTTTCAGGGGTGCTGAGACTGTTCTGCAGGCAGAGAGTGAATTGATGAGGACATTGGCAATGTATATTGTGTCTTTGTTAAGCTTTGTCTCCCTGGGAACAGAGATTGCTGATAACTTGCCTTGGGTCAAGATGAAGAAAAGACCTCTCCTTGGGTATTGAATACCATTAGGATACAGTAACCATATTTCAGCTTCGGGGTAGATGGCCTTTGTGCTCCCCATTGCCCCTTTGAGAAGGTACTTGGGGAGGGGGGCATAAGTAATGATAATTGTAATTTGTTGTGATCCAGGGGTGGAGCTCTTTGAATTTTGTGCTCTGTGACTGACCAAATTAATGTACTTTGTTTATGATTGGAAACTAATCTCCGTTTGAGAAGAGAGACTTTGTGATTGACTAAATAAATGTACTAGCCAGCAGTGGGGTATTTTGACTTTATACTTTGTGACTGAATTGAGATACTTTGTGATTGAATTGAGAACTCACTACCAAATTGGGAAGAGAAATGAGAATGATATAAGAAAATCATGAAAACTGAGGCAAAAGCTTGACTGAAGACAATTACGCCTTAAAAAAGTAACTAACTCTAATGGCAAAAGAGGTCCAAAAAGCCAATGAGTAGAAGAATGGCTTGAAAATCCAAATTGCCCAGAAGGAAAAGGAATGTCAAAAACTCACTGAAGAGAATAATTACTTTAAAATTCTATTGGAGCAAATGGAAGGTAATGACTTTATGAGAAATCAAGATACTATAAAACAGATGCAAACAAATGAAAAAATTTTTAAAAAGCAATGCAAAATATCTCATTGGAAAAATCATTGACTCTGGAAAATACATCCAGAAGAGATTATTTAAAATTATTGGACTACCTGAAAACCATGATGAAAAAAAGAGCCTAGAACTCATCCTTCAAGAAATTCTCAAGGAAAATTTCCTTGATGTTCTAGAACCAGAGGGCAAAACAGAAATTGAAAGAATTCACTGATCACCTCTTAAAAAAAGATTCCAAAAAGAAAACTCCTAGGAATATTATAGCCAAATTCCAGAGTCAAGGAGAAAAAAATTACAAGCACCCAGGAAGAAATAATTTGAGTATTATGGAAAAAACAAGCAGGATAACATGTAATCTAGTAGCTTCTACATTAAGGAATCATAGGGCTTGAAATGTTATATTCCAGAGGTCAAAGGATGTAGGATTAAAGCCAAGAATCACCTGCCCAGCAAAACTAAGTATAATGCTTCAGGGGAAAATATGGTCATTCAATGAAATAGAGGACTTTCAAGCATTCTTAATGAAAAAACCAGAGTTGCATAGAAAATTTGACTTTCAAATACAAGAAGAAAGAGAAGCATGAGAAGGTAAACAGGGAAAAGAAATCATAAGGAACACATTAAAGTTGAACTATTTACATTCCTACATGGAAAACATGATAATTGTAACTTATGAAACTTTTCTCAGTATGAGGAAAGTTGAAATGAATATATAATGTGTATATATATATATATATATATATATATATATATATATATATATATATAAAACATATATATGTGTGTGTGTGTACGTGTGTGTGTGTGTGTGTGTACACATGTGTTTATATAGGAGGGTATATGTGCATATGAATACATTTTGTAGTGTGTGTATATATGGGTACATGTATACATAGACAGAGGGCACAGGATCAGTTGAATAGGAAGGGATGATATCTAAAAACTAAAATTCAGAGGTGAGAGAGGAATATAATGAGAGGAGATAGGGTGAGACAGAATAGGGTAAATTATCTCATATAAAAGAGGTAAGAAAAAAATTGTTCCAATGGAGAGGAAGAACAGGAAGACAAAAGGTAATTGGTCAACCTTACTCTCATTGAATTTGGCTTAAGGAGGTAATAACATACAAACTAAATTGAATATCTTACCCTACAGGAAAGTAGGGGGAAAGTGATGGGGGGGCAATAGAAGGGAGAGTAGATTGGGGTGGAGGGTAGCTGGAAGCACATACTTTTCAAAATGGACAGAGTCAAAGTAGAAAATAGATTAAATGGGGGGCAAGATAGGATGGAGGGAAATATAGTCACTATGGAAATGTTTTGTGTAACCTCACATGTACAACCTATATTGAATTGCTTATTTTCTCAGTAAGAGTAGGCGATGAAGGAAGAAGGGAAAGAATTGAATCCAAAGTTTTCAAATCGAATGTTTAAAACATATATGTATTTATTTGTGTATTTATGTATTTATTATTTTTACATGCAACTGGGAAATAAGATGTGCAGACACTGGAGTATGGAGATCCATTTTCTCCTATTGGAAAGTTGGGGGGGGGTGGAGGAGTACATAGGAGAGAGCAGATTGGGAGAGGGGGTATTCAGTGAAATTGCTGTTTTGGCATGGTGGGTAGGAGAAAGACGGGGAGAAAATGTGTAACTCAAAATCTTGTGGAAATGAATGCTGTAAACTAAAAATAAATAAAAATAATAAAAAAGAAAGTTAGGGGGCAATGGGGGAGGATATAACAGGGAGCAGATTTGGGGAAAGGGTATTCAGTAGACTCCCTATCTTGGGGTGGGAGTAGGGGAGAGATGAAGAGAAAATGTGTAACTCAAAATCTTGTGGAAATGAGTGAGAAAAATTAAAAATAAATAAATAAAAAAGTTAAAGTCCCCACCCCCCCCCAAAAAAGAGAAGCATAAAAAGGTAAATAGGAAATATGTTATTCAATAAGGTTAAAATGTTTACATTCCTTCATGGAAAGATGATACTAGAAACTATTGAGAACTTTGTATGTATTATAGCATTTAGAAGAAAGTACATATAAACAGAGGGTGTGGGTATAAATTGAATTTGATACGATGATAAAAAGTAATTAAGGTGTTAAAAAGTATTCTACTGGGAGAAGAGGAAAGGGGAGGCAAAATAGAGTAATTGAAATCATAGAAGAGGTACAAAGAATTATTACAATAGAGGAAAGGAAGGGAGGGGATGAACATCGTTTAAACCTTACTCTCATTGAATTTGACTCAAAGTAAGGATAACATACACATTCAGTTGCTTATAGAAATCTATTGTATTCCATAGGGATTTAGAAGGAGAAGGGGGGGGGGGGGAAGGAACGATAGTGGGGAGAAGGCAGGAAAGAAGTATTAGAAGAAAAGGGAAAGAAAAGGGAGGGAGTGATAGAAGGGAGGGGAGATTAAGGGAAATTAAGCTAATTTGGTCAAATGCAGTGGTCAGAAGCAAAACACTGGTAAGGAAGGAAAGGATGAAAGAAAGAAAAATGTATAAAGATGAGGTAAAATCAGATGGAGAAAAAGACACAGTAAGCATAACTGTGAATGTGAAAGAGATGAGCTCTCCAATAAAACAGAAGCAGAGCAGAGTGGATTAAAAATATCCTACAATATGTTGTTTGCAAGAAACACATCTGAAGCAGAGAGATACACAGAGAGTAGAGGTAAAGGGCTGAAGCAGAATAAATGATGAAGTAAAAACAAAAGCATGGGTAAAAATCCTCATCTCAGAAAAAAAAGCAAAAACAAAAAAAATGTTTATATATATAAAGAGATGAAGAAGAAAACATCTTGCTAAAAGTTACCTACCGTATATAATGAAGTAATATCAGTACTAAACGTACATGCACCAAGTGGTACAGCATTGAAATTCTAAGAAGAGAAGTTAAGGGAGATACAGAAAGAGACAACAAAACTATTCTAGTGAGGGCCCCAAACTTTTCCTCTCAGAGCTAGAAATCGAAGCACAAAATAAACCAGAAAAAAGTTGAATAGAATTTTAGAAACATTGGATATGGCAGACCACTGGAGAAAACTGAATGGGGATAGAAAGGAATATACCTTTTTTCTCAGGGGTTCATGACACCTGCACAAAAATTGACCATGTTCTAGGGCATAAAAACATCTCAATCCAATGCAGAAAGGCAGAAATATTAAATGCAGGTATTTTAGATCATGATGCAATGAAAATCATACGTGATACAGTGTCATGGGGAAGATACACTAAAAATTAATTGGAAACTAAATGATTTAATCCTAAAGAATGAGTGAGGTCAAACAACAAATCATATAAACAGTTAATAACTTCATCAAAGAGAATGATGATAATGAGACAACATAAAAAAACTTACTTGATGTAATCAAAGTATTTCTTAGGGGAAATTTTATATCTCCAAATGCTTACAGAAATAAAAGTGGGAAAGAGGAGATCAATAAATTGGGTATGCAACTAAAAAAGCTAGCAAAAAAAAAATTATAAATCCCTGATGAAATATCAGGTACAAATTTTGAAAGCCAAAATAGAGCATAATAAAATTGAAATTAAGAAAACTATTGAACTAACAAATAAAAGTAGGAGCTGGTTTTATGAGGGAAAACAATAAAACAGATAAACCTTTGGTTATTTGATTTTATAAAGAAAGTAGGGAACCAAATTACCCGCATAAAAAATTAAAAGGGTAAATTTATCCCCAATAAAGAGGAAATTGAAAGCCTAATTGAAGGAGCTAATTTGTTCAAATCCATGCCAATAAATCTGACAATCTATGTGAAATAGATTAATATTTACAAACATATAAATTGCCTAGATTAAAAGAAGAGGAAATAAAATGCTTAAATAATACAATTTCAGGAAAGGAAATTGAGCAAGCCATCAATGAACTGTCTAAAAAAAAAATCTTCAGAATCTGATGAATTTACAAGAGAATTCTACCAATTATTAAAAGAATAATTAATCCAATAATATATAAAATCTTTTGAAAAATACATGAAGGAGCGCTATCAATTGTTTTATCATATGAATATGATGCTGATACCTAAACTTGGAAAAGCCAAATCAGTGAAGGAAAATTATAGATCAATTTCCCTAATGAACATAGGTAAGAAAAATTAATAAAATATTAGCCAAGAGATTACAGCAATTTACCATGAGGATAACACATGATGACCAGGTGGGATTTAAACCACAAATGCAGGGCTCATTCAATATTGGGCAAACTATCAGCATAGTTGACCATATCAATAACAAAAGTAGAAGAAATCATATGATTACCTCAATACATGCAAAAAAAATCCAAAAAACCTTTTGACAAAACACAGCACTAGAGAGTATAGGAATCAATATAGTTTATCTTAAAATGATAAATATTATCTATCTAAAACCATCAACAAATACTATATATAATGAGGACAATCTAGAAACTTTTCCATTAAGATCAGATATCAAAAAAAGAATGACAATTATTACAATTGTTATTTAGTATTGTACTAGAAATGATAGCTTCAGCTATGAGAGAAGAAAAAGAAATTAAAGAAATTAGAATAAATAATGAGGAAACAAAACCATCACTCTTCGCAGATGATATGATAGTATACTTAGAAAATTCTAGAAAATCAACTAAAAAATTTCTCAAAATAATTAACAACTTTTACTAAGTTGTGAGATATAAAATAAACCTACATAAATCATCAGTATTTCTGTATACTACCAACAAAGCCCAGAAGCAAAAGACAGAAAATTTCCACTTAAAGCAACTGAAGATGATACAAAGTACTTGTGAGTCTACCTGCCGAGACAAACACAAGCACTGTATGAACACAATTACAAAACACATTTCACACAAATAAACTGAGTTCTAAAAATTGGAAAAAAATCAAATTCCTCATTGGTAGACTGAGCTAAAATAAAATTAGAAATAAATTCTACTTAAATTAATTTATTCTGTACCATAACAACCAAACTATCAAAAAATTACTTTATATAGCTAGAAAAAAATAAAACAGAATTCCTCTGGAAGAATGAAAGGTCAAGAATATCAAGAGAATTAATGAAAATAAATGCAAAGTAAGAAGCCCTAGTCAGATCTAAAACTATAAAGTGATAATCATCAAAAATATTTGGTCCTGCTTAAGAAATAGAATGGTTAATCAGTGGAATAAGTTAGGTACATAAGACACAGTAGCAAATGCATATAAAAATCTACTATTTGATAAACACAAAGACTCCACCTTCTACTATTAGAACTCACTTTTTGACAAAAATTGCTGTGAAAACTGGAAAATAGTATGGCAGAAACTAGGCATAAGCCAACATCACACACTATATGACAAGATAAGGTCAAAATAGGCACATGATTTAGACATAAAGAGTGGTACCACAAGCAAATTAGGAGAGCAAGGCATAGTTTACTTGTCATATATTTGGAGAAGGGAAAAAAATTTAACCAAATAAGACACAGAGGCAATTATGAAATGCAAAATGGATAATTTTGATTATGTTAAATGAAAAAAAAAGGTCAGCACTGACAAAACCATTGTAATAAGATTACAAGGAAAGTAGAGGGGGCAGAGCCAAGATGGTGGCATAGGAGCAGCAAGGTTCTGCAGCTCCCACACAGCCACCTCAAAATACCCATAAAATATGACTCTAAACAAATTCTAGAGCTCTAAAATGCACACGGATATACTTCCCACTGAAGGTAGCTCAGACAGGAGGGATCATCTCAGTGCTGGGAGGCGAAACCAGTCCAGCCTGAAACAGCAGCTTGGCCCTGAGGGGGGGCCTGACGAGCCAAGCCGAGCCAGCTGGAGCATCAGGAAAGCAGATTTGCGGCAGTTGTGGCAGTTTCCAGCATTATCAAGCCATAAGAAAAAAGGACCAAGGGAAAGGTGAGTGGAACTCAGCTAAAATTGGGAAAGAAAAGCAGGTCCAGCAAAACTGTGTTCAGGGCAAGAAAGAGGCAGAAGCGGAGGCCCTGCAGCCTCCACAATGCTGCTTCAGAGCTCCTGGCCTGCAGACTGCAGGGGGGCCAAGCAATCATTCAGAGGCCAAGTGCTCTTGTGTTGAGAGGTCTGGATCCGGATTGTGGTCTTGGGTAGTGGTCCTGGGGTGCATTTTCAGTGAGTCAGAGCTGGTGGGGGCTGAAGCAGCCTCCTAAAAGCACTGGCAGCTGGGAAAACCCCAGAGATTTGGGACAGAGCTTTCCCCTCTGGACACAGAGTTCCACAGAGCTAAAAAATCAGTGACTGGACAATCATGAGCAAGCATAGGAAGCAAAGTAAGAACAGCAACCAAACTCTAGACTCCTTCTTTGGGGAAAAGAAGGATCAAAGCAGGGAACAGGAAAAAGACAACAAAGTCAGAACTCTCACACCAAAAGCTTCAAAGAAACATGAAGATTGCCTAAAAGCTACAGAACAGCTTAAGAAGGATTTTGAAAACCAAATGAGAGAAGTG
>CM053581.1:59294617-59322176 GCA_028627135.1 Pseudochirops cupreus | reverse complement strand
TGATCTGTTTTTCTGTTTGTTTGTAACTTCTGTTTGTATTCTCTGAAGTTCAGGGTGCTGACTTTTCCCCCTGAACTAGGTAAATGATATTTGATCGATTAAAGTAAGATTGTTAACCCATTTTGAGTTGCTTTCCTTTAGAAAAGCAGATCTAAGAACCTGTGCTAGTAGCCGCCCTAGGTATGCTTAGGGTGCTTGCTGATACAGTAGCTAATAGATTGTAAGCTCCTGGATAGCAAGGACTGTCTTTTTTTTTTTTTTGTATCCCCAGTTCTTATCATGATGCCTGGAAAATAGTAGGTGCTTAATAAATATGTAATGATTTATTGTTTTTCTCATGATATACCCTACTCATTTTTTATACTTTTTGCATTTACATTATATGTAAAAACAATTTTAACATGCACTTCTGAGTTCCAAATTCTCTCCCAACCTCTCCCTTCCATAATGAGAAGACAAGCAATTATATATGCCATTTTGTGTTAAAATGCAAAACATTTTCATATTATTCATGTGAAAGAAAACACAACTTCCCCCCACAAAAAACAATAAAAATTAAGTAATAATAAGTCTTTATTCAGACTCCATCAGTTCTTTCTCTGCCTGTGGATAGCATTTTTCATTTGAGTCCTTGAGAATTGTCTTAGAACATTGTGTTGTTAAGAATAGCTAAGTCATTCACATTTTAATATGGTATACTATTGCTATTATTATATCCTATGTTCTCCTGGTTCTACTCACTTCATTTTGCATCACTTTGTATAAGTCTTTCTAGTTTTTTTCTCAGCACATCCTCGTCACCATTTCTCATACCACAGTAGTAATCCATGTTGATCACATACCACAACTTGTTCAGCCCCAATTAATTTCTTGGCATTCCATCAACTTCCAACTCCATGTCACCACAGAAAGAGCTGCTGTGTGTGTGTGTGTGTGTGTGTGTATGTCCTTTTCTTTTTTATATTTTCTTTGGGATGCAGACCTGCTTAGGGTATTTTTAGGTCATAAGGCATGCATGGATTTTATAGCCCTTTAAGCAAAGATCCAAATTGTTCTACAGAATGGTTAGATTAGTTTACAACTCTGCCAACAGTGCTTTAGTGTCCCAATTTTCCCACATCCCCTCTAACATTTATTATTTCCCTTTTTCGTCATATTAGTCAATCTGGTAGGTGTTGAGTGATACCTCAAAATTGTTTTAGTTTGCATTTATCTAATCCATAGTGATTTGGAACATTTGATTACTTCATCTGAAAACTGCCTGTTCATAATCCTTTGACCATTTACCAACTGGGGAATGGCTCTTATTTTATTTTTATAAATTTGATTCAGTTCCCTATATGTTTGAGAAATGAGGCCTTTATCAGAGAAACTTGCTTTAAATTGGTCCCCCACCCCACTTTTCTGCTTTCCTTCAAATATTGGCTGCAGGTTTTGTTTGAGTGAAATCTTTTTAATTTAATGCAATCAGAATGATCTGTTTTAGGTACAGCCCCACTACTGATGAAATGCTTTTGCAAATATGCTTCTTCTTGTACCAGCAAGCACCCTAGCTCATCCAGGAATGGCTGCTAACACAGATTCTTTGATCTGCTTTTCTAAAGGAAAGCAATGCAAAAAGGGGTTAACAATGTTACTTTAATCAAATATATATCATTTTCCTAGTTCAGGGGCAAAAAGTCAGCATCCTGAACTTCAGAGATAACAGAAGTCATAAGCAGACAAAAACATACAGACAGAGGAAAAGATCAACAGACAGGGCTTCCAGCTGTCTGACCATTATATCCATACCTCGTTAGTTACCAGAGAAAAAAGCACCAACATCTAAGTTTTCAAAGGTGGGGGTCTCAACGGCTGCCCAGAGTCTCAGCTATCCAAATCACACAACTCTTCCCATAAGCAAGTCCCAAAACAAAACCTCACATCAGGGTATAAATATCCTTCTCCTGGGTCAAAGAACATCACAACTCTCATGACCTACTGCCCAATCACAAAGTAACAAGGTGTGGGTGTTCCTGAAAAACAAGCCTCCCACCACAGGCTCTGTGTGACCACATTCAGTCTAATAGGGGGCAGAGTATATTTTCAATCAGGAAAGGTCCTCAAATTCACTTAAGCCTAGTAAGGGGCAGGGAAGATCTTCAAACTCCCATGACCATTATACTTCTCTATCCTTGCTAAATAGAAAAAGGTAAATAGTTCAAATATTAGGATCCTCATTTTACGGACTAGTTACTCAAAATCTTAGTGTTTAAATAACTTATCCACAGTCAGAAGAACAGATCTAATATTCCAAACAGCAATTTATTATTTCAATGGTGACACACATTCAACTCTGCTTTTCTGGTCTTTTTTCCTCTCATTCTTCCATTTCCCCCATTTATTCTTCTTTTATGTTTTTCCTTTGTCTCGGGGTCATGCTCAATTTAGCTATATCGAGAATCCAATATATTAGCTCCAGATCATCTGCTTTGGGAAGTAGTTATAGCATGGTAGAAAGAGTATTTGGATTTGAATTTGAAATGAGAAGAATATGATTCAAATTCTGGCACCAGCACAATCTACATGATTATAGATAAGTCAGTTTACATAGATATTTGGTGGTCAGAGGTGTGCCAGGTACGTAAGCATATCCTGGGTTGCCATTTTTCCCAATGAGCGAAAGTGAAGACTCCACGGAAATTTGTACCACAGGTAATATAAACAATAACTGGCATAACCTGTATGTTAAGGAAAGATTCTTTTGTGTCCATGTTTTCTAGGTGTTCTTTTTTTTACCTCAATAAAAATGCATTATATATTTTACCATTTTTTTCTGAATCCAGTGATATAATCATATGATTTGTGTTCATTTTGTCATTGACAGGATTGGGTTTATAATTTTAATAAATCTGGTCATAATCATAATTTTTATAATATGATGTTTTAGTCTCTTTATTAATATTTTATTTAAAAACTTGGATGTATGTTAATTAGGGATGTTGATCTATAATTTTCTTACTATTTTTACTCTCCCTGGAGAAAGTAATTGATTGTCTATCAAATGAGGAATGACTGAATGAGCTGTGGCTTATGAAAACACAGTAGTACTATTGTGCTTTAAGAAATGAAGAAAGGGATCATTTCAAAAAGTCATAGAAATATTTATAAGAAGTGATGCTGAGTGAAGAAAACAATTAGAAACATATACATAAGCATCATAATAAAAATGAATATTTTCAAGAAATCTTACAAACTGATTAAAATAATCTGAACTAGGAGAAATATATATACGTGTGTGTTTGTGTATGTGTGTGTATGTGTGTATACGTGTTATGGGAATCTGAAGATCTCCCCTGCCCCTAGGCCCTTTGCTAAAGTGGCTACATGACTCTGAGAACCCTCCCTGATTTGAAAGTATACTCTGACCCCTAAAAAGCTGAATGTTGTCACATGGAGCCTGTGACAAGACGCTTGTTTTTTGGGAATGCCCATGCCTTGTTGCTTTGTGATTGGGAAGTGGGTCAAGAGGGCTGTGACATTCTCTGAGCTAAGAGAGGCTTTACATACACCCTCATGTGAGGTTTTGCTTTGGGGCTCACTTTGAGAAGAGTTGTGTGATTTGGCCAGATGAGACTCTGGGAAGCTGTTGAGTCCCCTGGCTTTGAAAAACCCAGATGTTGGTGCTTCCCTCTCTGGTAACTGAATAGGTATGGATGTAATGATCAGATGGTTGGAAGCCCGTCTGCTGATCTGTTTCTTTATCTGCTTGTAACTTGTGTTTGCATTCTCTGAAGTTCAGGGTGCTGACTTTTTCCCCCTGAACTAGGTAAATGATATATGTTTGATTGATTAAAGTGAGACTGTTAACCCATTGTGAGTTGCTTTCCTTTAGAAAAGCAGATCTAAGAACCTGTGCTAGCAGTCATCCTGGTTATGCTAGGGTGCTTGCTGATACAATATATACAATGGCAAACACATTGCAGAAAGAAACAATTTTGAAAGATGTGAGAACAATTCATAATACAATGACTATTAAATTTCCTAGAGGACCGATGATGAAATACACTATCCATGCCTGAGGGACGATGTTATGTGTATACATCTATTCTGCCTGTGTGTATATATGCATGTATGCATATATGCATGTATTTATGTGCATGTACAAACATATGTATGCATGCATGTGTGTATATATTTATATGCACATGCAAATATGTGTATGAATGTTTGTATATGCATATATGTGTTTCTATATGGCATACATATATGCATATATATATTATAATATGTGGTATATAGCCATACAAATATATACATATATGTATATATGTATGAATATTCATACAATTAAGAGGGGAAATGTTTTCTTGACTGCATATTTGTTAAAGGAAATATCCTTTTCTTTTTTTTTTAATTTGTGGAGGTAGAAAGGAAAAAATAGATTCATATTTATTAAAAATGAGAGATTTGGGTAGGTGGCTACAGATATGAAATATTACATGTACTTTAAGAGGAAGTCCCTGGATCAATAGGTTTACTAAACTTTTTTTTTTCCTTTTTCCATCCAAAAGTCCTCTTATTATTCAGGATTAATTTTTAAACATTTTTAATGTAAAAACAAAACATCAATAAAACAAATAAAAACTGGCTTACACGCGTGTCATAACTCCAAAACTCAGATCCTTATCTATCAAATAAAGACTAGAGGGTAGATATAAGAAAAGTACCTTGTAAATACTAAAATGCCATATAAATATGAGCTACCATTTGATACTGCTGCTGATGATCATAGTAGTTTTTATACTTCCTTAAGAATCGCAAATAATTTTTCACGTATCTTTGCGTCTGAATTTTATAAATGACCCTCAGACTTCAAAAGACTTTAAGCCTTTAGGTTTAAAGAGAGGGGGAACATGTCTCTCATGTAATGGAAGGATATTGACGTGTAGTCCTGAGAGGAAAAGAAATTTCCCAAATTAGATAACATTATATTTTATTTAAATAGTTGATTACCAAGAACTTATATTTGTAAAGACATGACAAAAATTATCCCACGATTTCAAATGTACTACTAAGAAGAATAACTATAACTCTGTTTTGCTCTTCGGCATATCTTCAAGTTTAATTCACCTATGCATAAGTAGGCTTTGAAATACTGCCATCAAACAACTTGCACATTAAACATGGCATAAAATACATTACCAAGGACATACGTAACTAGAAAATTAATTGGTCTTGTGATGTGAGGAGAGACAGCATGATACAGTATGAATAGTACTGATTTTAGAGTTCAACTTTCAATTGTATCATGTAAAACTTGTGTGACTATGGTCAAATCATTTCTCTTTTCTGGGAGTCATCTATAAAGTGAGGGAGTTGGACTAGATGACTTTAGTTCAGTTCTAAATTGATTCACCTATCGTGAGGAGAGAAAAGATCATCCAAATTATGGCTGAATTTACAAAGAAAAAAAATTAAAACTTTGAGAAAAGTCTCTAGCACATTGGTACAATCCTCTGTGGAATAATAATGAAAGAACAAAAATTATACAGGGTGAAAAGGCATAGATGAGTTTAAAATGGTTATCAATGGAGAAATTGCCTGAACAATAATATAAGTGAATCATGAAAACAATGAAATAAAAAATAAGTGTAAAGGTCATAATTGAAATGTATGAAAATGCATGGTCATAAAGTTTCCATAAACGATTTTGTTAGTGTAGTCAACAGGCTCAGATTCTGGCAAACTTTGGTCAAACATATGACAAATAAGTGTTTTAGTTTGGCCTATAATTCACCTATCCAAAGGCTCAAGACAATATGCACAAGACTTTACTCATTGGTAGTGATTGATTACTTGAAGTTCTGTGTCTTCACAAGGGGAATAGTTGGTGAAAGCTTGGGAGAAAAGCTTGGTCTTCTGGCTTTCAGTTTTCAGGAAAAAGGCATGTAGTTCCAGATTCTCTACAGGAAGATATCCCTAATGGAAAATAAAGAGATTGTGTGAAGGAATGGACTTGTATTGAACCCATGGTTACATTAGTTATGCATGATAAATGGTCCGGAGGAAGAAGAACCAAGCCAATTAAGGTTCAGTTAAATTTTTTATATACTAGCCCAATAATGATGATAATTATGACTATAGTAATGGTGGCTTAAATAGAGTGCTACACTTAAGACTTGGGTTTGAATTCAATCACAGATACTAACTAGCTGTTTATTGCTGGGCAAATCACTTAACATAATCTCTCTATATTTTCTGATTTTTAAAATTTGATTGTTGTACTCAGTAGCTTCTAAGTTCCCTTGCAGCTCTAAATATATGATGTCAAGATCTCATCTTTTATATATATCCTTATTATGAATTAATTTTAATGTGAATTTTATATCACTTTACTATGTGCTTCCAAGTGCATCATCTAATTTGAAGCTTACTCAAATGCTGAGAGCTACATGAATGCCATGATCGAGGTTCTTTTCCTCCTTGAGGCCAAGTCAAAGAGACATAGGGCTTACACTTGGAGTACATTCCTGAGTATTCCCCATCTATTATGAATTAATTTTAATGTGAATTTTATATTACTTTACTATGTGCTTCCAAGTGCACCTAATGATTTAGGTTTTTTTCCTCCTTGAGGCCAAGTCAAAGAGATATAGGGCCCACACTTTGAGTACATTCCTGAGTATTCCCTATTCATTCATGAAAATATTACCCTCATTCATGAACTAGAATAGGCTTTGGGTGAAGAAGACAGAGTCATGCAGTTGCTACTAAGGAATATCAGGAAATGGAGCTCTTTGAGATGAGGGAAGATCATCCTTACTGTGGGGAGGGCTGAATGACCTATTCACCTAGCCACCAATTTAATAACTAACAAAGAGACACCACTAGGCCAAAAAATACATATGTCCTAGAGCATCAGTTGAGAACTGAGCTTCACCATACTTGTATGTAATTATACAGTTCTTAGGCCTGAAAAGAAATAAACTATATCTTCTTATGTGTTTTCACTTTCTCCATTGCTCACCCTGCTCTAATCTCTGCTTGGTTTTAGATCTCCTTCCTATTTTATTTTGGTATTATTGTTCTTTTACCTTATTTGACTCAGATTGCCTTTAGTCTGAATGATCAATGATCAAATGCATCAAAGTGTTACATGTGGTACATAAGCCTGGATACAAACATCAGCTATCAAATCAAATAGGATGATAGTTGTAAAACACTTGGTACAGTGCCTGGCACATAGTAGGAGATCTATAAATGCTTATTCCCTTTCAAATAAAGGTCCCCTCTACACAACCAAATTAATCACAGGCCACAAACTAACTGTGTGACCCTGGACAAGTCACTGAAATCCTCTGAAACCCCACTGAAACCCAGGTGCCTTTTTTGCTAAATGGGAATAATTGGATTACCTTTCCCGCAATGTTGCTTTAGGAGTTGTGATGGGTGAAATTTAAAATAACTGAGTTTACCTTAAAATTTGATCTTCTAAGTATATGGAATTATGAAGAAATCTATGTTGACTGCATAACAAATCAGAACCAGGCCTTCTCAGCTTGGCATTGAACCCAGAATACAGGGAAAGACAGATTTTTATGCATTAAAAGAAAACAATTAATAGGATATTAATCATGTTATGATGTTAGGTAATCTGATTTCTAACTGGAGGAAAGATTAGGGGCTTTCCAAGTTGGGAGGGGAGAGCAAACATGCGCAGTTCTCTGAAATCATGAAAAGAGGTTTCCCCCTCTCCCCTTCCTCTTCAAGTGTCTATATTCTATCAAAGGAACAAGGAAACAGTTACAGATTGACCAGTATGGGGCCTGTTTTCAGACAAGACATGCCGGTAGTTTGAGATGTATAATTATGATAAAACATCTTTCAATGATCTTACTGGGTTTGTGGTAGAGGTGGATCTGCTTCCTAGCCAAGTAGGCTATGTTCAAACAATGCAATACAGTTTTCTCAAAATCCCCACAATTCAATAAAATTGTTTTTTTCTTTTGCTTCCCCCCTCCCCCCCACATATCTACAAGACAGGAATTAGACTAAACCCATAAATGAAAAAGGGAACTGAGCTAGTTGCAGAATTGAGTCACAAGATGGAGTCATTTTGGTTTAGCAATTTCCACAATTCTCTTGGGTTCAATGAGGTAATAAATGTCTATTTCAGACTTTAAAATGTTCAGTTTCCTACCTGCAGTTCCTCAAATAGGACATTCCATTTCCCATTTTTTGCCTTTGCTCTTATTTTCCCCCATTCAATGGACTGCTTCATCCTTTTACCCCTGACTCAGTTTCCTTCATTTTCTTTAAATCCTAATTTCTTCAAGAGGCCTTTCCTGATATTCCCAGTTCTTAAAGCTTTCCCCTTAAAGGTTAACTTCCATCTTTTTTTTTTGCATATCTTTTGCATGTACCTAGTTATTAACGTGTTATCTCCCTATTACAACATAAGCTACTCTCTCGCCGGCCCACTCTCCCAGACAGCTTCATGCGCCTTTGCCGCCTCTCTCCAGCACTCACTATTCCCTTCCTCCAGCACTCACTATTCCCTTCCTCCAGCACTCACTATTCCCTTCCTCCGGCTACGGGAGGAAGATGCTCCTCCGCGCTCTAGACCACAGCAGCTCCTAGGCTGTCTGCTCTCCCTCCTCCCCGCCCTCGCCGGCCCAGGGACCAGACCGACCTACAGAACGTCCACTTTGGAAAGATGGCCTCAGGAGTAAAAGTAGCTGCTGAAGTATGACGCATTTTCTATGATACGTAGGTTCGGGAATGTTCCACACCAGAAGAAATCAAGAAAAGAAAGAAGGCAGAGATCTTTTGTCTCAGTGCTGACCAAAAAAAAAAAATGCATCATTGTGGAAGAAGGCAAAGAAATTTTAGTGAGAGATGTTGGTGTATCCATTAGTGATCCTTTTAATCACTTCGTGGGAATGCTTCCTGAAAAGGATTGTCGCTGCACTTTATATGATGCAAGCTTTGAAACAGAGGAATCAAGAAAAGAAGAGTTCATGTTTTTTCTCTGGGCAGCAGAACTAGCACCTCTCAAAAGTAAAATGATCTGTGCAAGCTCCAAGGATTCAGTCAAAAAGAAATTTCCAGGCATTAAACACGAATGTCAAGCAAGTGGACCAGAAGATCTCAACCGGGCTTGTATTGCTGAGAAACTAGGAAGGTCCTTAATTGTAGCTTTTGAAGGATGTCCTGTGTAGATGACCATTCAGTGCCACAAGGTGGAAAAGCTTCCATTGGGGTAGCTAGGTGGCACAGTGATTAGAGCACCGGCCCTGGAGTCTGGAGGACCTGAGTTCAAATGCGACCTCAGACACATAACACTAGCAGTATGACCTTGAGTAAGTCACTTAACCTCAATGGTCCTGCTTTCCCCCTCCAAAAAAAAAAAAGCTTCTATGTTTAAATGTATCTTCTTGCTAAATATGTAAAACAAATATACTTAGGCCAGGGTTACACTGAGGGGTAGCTGTCTTGTTCTAAATTAAACTAGGTATTATATAAACCTGTATAAAATAATTCAATAAATCTAAAATCTAAAGTTTCAAAAAAAAAAAAACATAAGCTATTCAAGGACAGGAATTTCTGTTTTGACTTTCTTTGTATCCTCAGTTCTTAGCACAATGCCCAGAACATAGTAGGTTCTTAATAAATGTTTAGTGATTAACTGATTTACCCATTGCTTAGCACTGTGCCTGGTACAGATGAAATACTTCCTAAATGAAAATTTCATGGCATTGGCAATGATAGCCAGATTATAATTTTTTCACAATTTAATAGATAATGTCATGAGATTCTATGTCCAAAATAACTCATAACTTTGTGGTCACATTCTGATGATTGTCCTCTGTGCACATAATGAGGGAAACAAACACAATCCTGTGCTAGCCTTGTATTGAAAGTCTCTGGACTTTGTTAGGCTGATCAGAGTTTATACTCACACAGGCATTGACCTTGGATCCCCAGGTCATATTCTCAATGAGCATCAGAGGAGCACTTTAATGAAGGAGAAAACAAATCTGAGTCTTAAATTGCAGAGGAGAGAAATCATTTCCCAAGGGCTAAAATGGAAATAAAAATTCTGCAATTGTGGCAGTTTTAGTAGTATTGTGGAAAGAGTTTCAAATAACAGAGATTCTACAAAAACCAGAGGGTGGAACGGCTAGAGTTGTAAACTTCTCAAAGGAATGACCGTCAAACTCCATCCAGGCTAGTGGTAATGTTTTACTTTTCACTTAACACAAGGAAATAAAAAGGAACTGGAAATTAACTAATGTGACCTAAAATGAAGGGAGTTAAGAAGAAAGAACTCTGAATCTGCTGAACCAGAAAAATGACAAGATAGTGGGAAGAATTCTAACTCGATTAAATACAATGCTGCAAATGGTAAAATTGAACTGGCCAAGACTCGTCAGTTTGTGTTAAGAGAAAGAAGATGGCTAATGGAATGTCATTGAGATCGATGCAGGGCCCACCTCTGTCCACTGATCAGCACTGCTTCCCATCACAGTGAACAAATGTGTAAATCAAAAGAAATTGGAAAGGATAGTCAATTGCCAAGAAGAAAGGTTCAGAAGGGAACCTTCTTCAAAATGCAAATGTGATGCTGCAGGTTAATTTCAAAGTGATTAAAGTTTTACTTAAAAAATGTGCAAACAAATTAATACTTTGATCTAATAAGATTAATGTATGCCATTGAAGAAAATAAACCAACCATTGCCAGATTAATATCAACTTATGGGCATGATTCTGTATTTTGCAGAAGACTGGATGATATCACTTAGGCTTCTCTTATCTAGAAAATCTATTTATATATGAAAAGCAGCATGACTTTGAGGACAGGTAGGTGACTTCTAAGTCATGAAGACTTGAGTTCAAGTCTTGCCACTGATATATATACTGATTTTATGGCCCTTTGCAAATTTACAAACTCTCAGTGCTCTTGGTAACTGTCTTTTGAAACTAAAAATTACAGAGAAGGTGGCAGTCTGCATTGATTGGTAGAGGGAGTTTTCTCACCTGGAATGTCCCTATCAAATCAAATGAAATAATACTTGGAAAGCACTTAGCATGGTAACTGGCACATAGTAGGTGCTATATAGCTGCTTATTCTCTTCCCTCTTCTTGATGCTTCCCCTTACTCGAAAGGGTAATCATAGTCCATATTCTCTAGTCCCTATCCATTGTGCTATGTCTTTTCTAGTTCTAGATATTCATATCTAATTACATACACACATATGTGCATACACATGCGTATATGTATGTATGTATGTCAATGCCTATACATATATATACCATATATATCTCAGAGTATTCATGCACACATAATTAGTACTTTATTAAAGTTGTGCCCTAAAGCCTCCTTGGAGCTCATAGGTGATGTTTTTCCTCAAAAAAAAGAGCCAAGATTACCCTTAGAAAGAAGACCTTGTCTAAATATCCCTAGACTCTGGTGGAGAGGTGAGGAGAAATCACAAATAGATCTCTACACAAGCATTTAGCTGTTATGTCCTAGGACTCAAGGGTGAGGTACCTGTGGCCTTGAGGCCACATGTGAGCTTCTAAGTCCTTGGGTGTGACCTTTTGACTGAATTCAAGTTCCACAGAACACAATTTTTTATTAAGGGAATTTGTTCTTTGAAGTTTGGATTCAGTCAAAAGGTTACAATTGAAGACCAAGAGGAACCCATGTGGCCTTGAGGCTACAGGTTCTCCACCCCTGTGACAGGTATTATGGTAAGTGCCAGGGCTACAAAGATAAAAATGAAACATTCCCTGGCCTCAAGAAACTAACATTCTATTACAGTGTTTATTTATAGCAACCCCTATTCCTTTTGAAGGAACATTAACTCCTCATCTGTTTTCTGGTAACACTATGGCATCTTCTAAGAATCTTTTTATTTAACACTGGTTATAACTTTGATGAAACTCCTTTCTCTGATAAATGAAAGATTTTCTCACCCCAGTCTAGTGAAATAGGCAGGCCAAATATTATCTCCATTTTATTGATGATGAAACTGAGATGGAGAGATCTGCATTGCCTTGCTCATGGTCACAGAGCTAGTTGGGTTTCACAGTCAGGATATAAACTTAGGTCTCCTGATGCCAATTGCACAGTCTATCTTTCCCTAATACCATGCTGCCTTTCATGAAAGTGTAGCCACTCTCCACACTTTTTCTTAGAATTTCAGAAGAAAAAAAAAAGAGAGGAAAACAGACTTCCATCAAGAAAGATATAATCAAATGTAGGAATAATTTTCTGACATAAAGAACATGTGAAAGCCTAGCATTCTTTCCAAGGAAGGTGATAAAATCATAAACTCTTGGGGCTTTTCAGGAAGATCATAGGGAAAGTGACTTTAGTCATTCAGTTTACTTAAATCCTTTCATTTTACGAATGAAGAAAGAAGCTAGAAAGTTGAATATGCTTTCCTTCTGAGGTTACCTTCAAGGTACTTGTATCTTATATCAATATAATTGTTTGCATATTGCAGAATGTGAACTCCTTGAGGACAAGAACCTTTTTTTGTGTGTCTGTGGATGGGGTGCAGGCAGAGCTTTGCTGGCATTTCCAGAGCTGTGCTTGGCCCATAATACACTCCTAATAAATGCTTAGGCCTGACTGTAGTATTTGTCCGAAGTCACATAATAGGCAAAAAATTAGTATGGAAACCCATGCCCCCTAAATCAATTCATTTTTGCACCCCCATAACAGGAGGGTAAGAGATAGTTTTCAGCCCAGTAGGCAGTGTTTAGAAAGGATAGTGTACCAACAGCAGAGAGAAGAGGGCGCAGGTGCAATGCAGAGAAATAAATATCTAGTTTTTATTGCTACCATAAGCAGGCAAAACACACAAACATGCAGTTTAGGATTAATTTATCTTCCCAAGATTTTTAAATGGCATGTAGAAAAAAAGTGAGGGACTGATCCATGACTTTAGTGGAGCAGCCAGAATTTCTCTGTGAGGGAAATGATGGCAAAAGCCTATTGTCAAATCTTTGGGTCTGTCACTGCTTCCTGAAGATCATTTATTACCACAGAAAAGAATGTTCTCTGGAAATAGAAGGTAGTTTCCTGAAAGAGGATAGCAATTTTCATTCATATAAATATTACATAAGTGTACTTATGCCTACGAATATACTTCTCATCACATATCTGTGTAAGCTATATATGCAATATGCAGTAATCTGTGAATATATTAATAGATTATAGATGTAGATTCACATAGAATCTATGTCCCACGTGTGGAAATATATCCATTTAAGCTGCCTGATCAACACTGGCCAAAGGTGGAATATTATTTAGTGCCATTCAAAGGCAACAAAAATGGCACCGTGTTTTGAGAGAGGCCTAATAAGTGCTGCTAAGTTAACTCTAGCTTGTGATGAGCAGAATAAATAATGAACCTAGTCGGGAAGGTACTTGTGAGCTATTTAGACTTTGGAGACCTTATTTGTATGCCAAGAAAAAAAAAGGTAGTAAAGCTAGTTCTCACTTGGCAGGGGTTTATTCTGTTTACCTCTTAGCAGAGCTAAAGTCCTAATGATTTGGGATAAAATCGGCAAATATCTGAACAATGAATGTGGCAATGGATGTGGAAGCACCTTTTTTTGGGGGGGGAAATATAAAATCCCTGAGGGTCCAACAAAGTTGTGTTACGGGGATTTTTAAAGGGATTGTCACATGAACCTGTCCCAAAGAGCATATTTTCAGAGAAGCCTAAAGGTGAGACATACCAAGGACTGGAATCCACATGGTCCTTTCAGCTGAAAGAATTTAGCCAAGAGTTATTATGGAAAGAACTAGCGGCTGTTGGTGTTGTTGTTCTTCTTCTTTCTCTTCTTCTTCTTTTTCTTCTCCTCCTCCTCTTCCTCCTCCTCCTCCTCCTCCTCCCCTTCCTCCTCCTTCTCCTCCTCTTCCCCTTCCTCCTCTTCCTCCTCCTCCTCCTTCTTCTTCCCATTATTATTATTATATTGATTCTGTGACCTGAGAAACTCACTTAACCATTCCTGATTTTGCTTTTCTCATCTGTAAAGTGAGGATAATAATGGCAACTACCTCCCAGGGTTATTGTTAGGCTTAAATGACATCTAACTTTAGTTTACATGTAAACATGTAAACACCATAAAATGCTAGCTTCATTCTTGCAGACATTTTAAGTGAATAATTCTGAAATACTACATATTCTTTAAGGGAAGTTTAGTCTAATTCTGTCTTGCTATTTGCTTTTCTCCATGCACACACATTTAGGGGCTTGGGGAAGGTAAGAGATGAGGACAGGGAGTCAGTATACATTCATTGTGCCCCTACTATCTGCCAGGAACTGTGGGGATACCAAGAAAGGATAGACAGTCCCTCTTCTCATGGATCTTCATAGTCTAATGGGGATACAAATATCCAGATGACTATATAGGAACAAGTTATATGCAGGATAAAACTTCCAGTAGAAGGTGAAATGTTTTCATTTTGGTTTTTTTTTTTCCTTTTTTGGAAGGGGGAAGGCTGGGCAATTGGGGTCAAGTGACTTGCCTAAGGTCACATGGCTAGTAAGTGTTAAGTGTCTGAGGCTGAATTTGAACTCAGGTCCTCCTGACTGCAGGGCCGGTGCTCTATTCACTGAACCATCTAGCCACCCCTAGAAGGTGGAATTTTACTGGGGGCCTGAAGGGGAGGTAGGAGGCAGAGATAAGAAGGGACAGTATTATAAACATAGGAGATCAACTGAGTACAGGGGTATGGAGGATAGTGTAAGAAGTAGGAAGACTGGGAAGGTCAAGGAGGAGGGGGCAGATTGTGAAGGGCTTTGAATGCCAAACCAAGGATTTTATATTTGATCTCACCTGTTAACACTCCTTTGGATTTCTCAATCAAGCTCCTTTTCTGTTTACCTTCCCTGGCCCCCACTTCCAGTCCACATTGCATTTCAGTTACCTTTTCTCATTAAATTGCACATTGATGTCAAGGACCATCTTTTTTCTATTTATATCACCAGTTATTGGGATAGCACCTGGTACATAATAAGTATTTAATAAATGTTTACTGGCCATTGATCTCAGAACTGGTAGGGAGCCACAGAATGTTAATGAGTGGGGCAGGTGACATGGTGAAACTTGCACTTTAGGACGATCACTGTGGAGGCTGGGCTGAAGTGAGGAGAGACTTAGGGTAAGGGCCAACTACACTCTTGCAATTGTCCAGGTGCAAGGTGATAAGGGCCTGCATCAGAGGAGTGTCAGTGTCAGAGGAGATCAAGGGGTGAATATGGCAGAAAATATGTCCTGGCTTAAGGAAGATTGTTGAAACAAGGGAATGTTGGGGAAAGGAAGCTGCTATTCATATTCTGTTTTGTTTTTTTCATTGATGTTTTCCTGTACGTTTCTCGGTTATAAATTGGGTTTTCAATGATAACCCACAAGTCAACATGTTCATTAATTGATACCTAATCTTTAGTTTCCAGAATGATTTTTAAACATCATCTAATTAAAGGATTTAAAAAAAAGATATTTGTAGAAATTACAGATTTGCATTAATCAGGGTGCTTAATCCACACGGGGAGAAATCTAAGTGATTTCCTACATTGTGTTTCAGAATCATAAATTCTCAAATTTGGAAGAAACCACAGATTCCCTCAAACCATTCACCAAGATCTCCACACCTACCCCAAATAGTACATTTCATTTGCATAGCACTCTTGAATGATATTCAGCTGGGTGTTCACTAAAACATATTCATCTATCCCCCACCACCCTGCTCAAGACAAGCAACTCTCAAGCCATACAACCTTGACCTTGGATTCGAGAGGTTGATTTTCAGAAACAAATAGGATGACTCTACATTTATCCCAAAGGATTTTACCTTATTTGATTCAGCCTAACAGTCTAATCTGGTGAGATATTTCTATCACTTGACTTTTTCATCCTATTTGTTACCAAGGCCTTCAAACTTCGTGTCATCTGAAAATGGACTACATGTCTAAATTTAAAAAAATGTGGAGTAGATGATAAAAAAAATTTGGAGGGCCAGAAGATTTGATATATCCATGCTTTCTGTCTTCAAGCATTTGAAGAGCTGTCATATGAAGGAAGAATTGTACTTGTTCTTTTTCGTCTCAAAGGGAAGAATTGGGAGCAATGGGTAGGAATTGCAAGGAATTTGCAAATTTGGGTTTGATAAACAGAAAAAGAATCTTCCTGTTATAGCTATTAACAAAGGCAATGGACTGCCCTCCTAAGAAGAAAATGTTTTGTTTTGATTTGGTTTTTGCCTTTCTTTGTATCTCCAGTACATAGCAGAGTGTTTGCACATAGTAGGTGCTTCCAATAAATGTTACTTGCTTAACTGACTAACTAAAGGGGGTGTACGTTAGTGGTAAGTCCTTTGGGGTATATTATAGACTAAAAGACTGCTAAGGTCCCTTTGAATGCTCAAATTCTATGATATATTAAAATCTGCAGGGCCAAGCACAGATCTCTAGGTTATTACACTGGTGAACTTCATACTTGCAAATCAAATTGCATAGGGCTATTCAATTCTTTCACCAAATTCACCTAAATTATATTGTCATCTAGACCACTTTTTTCTCCAACTTGTCCAAAAAAATATCAGTAGTTAACTTTGTCAAATGTCATGCTGAAATGCCAGTAAATTATTATCACATCATTATCCTGATATTCTAGCACAGTAACTGTGCTAGGAAAGGAACAGGATTTAATCTTTCTTGATCATATTTTAATCAAACTCTCTGTGACTTCCCCACTTTATTATAGTTATTCTTTAACCCTCCCTTTATAACTAAATCTAAAATAAATAATACTTTAGAATTCTGCACAGAGTCAAAGTCAATAATTTGCATTCTCTACTCCTTCTAGTCCTACAGCATCCCTCTCATTCTCCGTAGTCTTTTTCAAAATGTTGATATAGTTATTAGCCAGCTTTTCCTGTACTTTGGGAAAAACTTCATCTGACTCTTCTCCAAGGTGAGTAAGTTCTACTCTTCCTGGCGTGGTACAATGAAAAAAAAAATCATTGACTTAGAAATCAAAGGACAAGAGGACAAATCTCACCTCTGAAAGTACCTGTGTGACCTTGGGCAAATCATTTAATTTTTCTAAGTCTGTTTTTTCATCTTTAAAGTGATGCTCTTTGAAATGTCTTTTATTTCAAAATTTGTGCCATTGAGACTATTCATGAAGTTTTTAAATATCTTATTATCATTTTAGCTTTCTCATGCAGATCCATGATTAACAGACATATAACCTGATTGGGGGAATATTCATTTCAGACAAATGGTCTCAGGTCTCAAATAGCATTTTGACATCACTAGAAATTCAGTACAATTATAAAGTCCAATCCAGCAATCTTCTTCTATACAATTTGTGTGTCCAGATTACAATTTATATGTTGGGTCCAAGTAAAAATGAATTCTCTCTGTCTCTCTGTCTCTTTCTCTCTGTCCCTCTCTTTCTCTCTCTCTGTCTCTTTGTCTCTGTCTCTGTCTGTCTCTTTCTCTCTCTGTCTCTGTTTCTGTTTCTCTCTCTTTGTGTGTGTGTCTCTCTCTTTGTCTCTCTCTCTGTTTCTCATGATTTTTCCTCATCTTTCAATTTTTACTTTTAGATTACCAAATCGTTCTCTTGAATGTCCATGTATCTCACTAATTTGATGCTGGAGCCAATGCAAAGGCATGGTGCAGACAAATAGGTTGTAAAATATTCCAGTGATGACTTGCACACAAAAAAAGAGAAAGATAAAATGCATCATGCACACATATACCCACACATGTATATATGTGTCACATATATACATATACAGGGTTTCCCTAAAGTCTGGACACATGGGAAAATGTATTAACTATGCATATTTTCAAGAAATGAATGAAATTTTCAGTATTTTATTAAATTTGTTTAATTAGCATAAATGAGATTTCATAGGAAGACATAGGGAATCTCATTAATAAATTAAATTAATTTCATTAATATGGAAATTAGTCCCCAATAGCTAATGAAAGCTTTTATTCCATATGAAATTGAAATGGTTAAAATTTAGGCTAATTAAATAAAATGTCATTGAAAATTTCATCCATTTCATTTCTTGAAAATAGGCATAGTTAATGAGATTTAATGAGATTTTCTATGTGCCCAGACTTTAGGGACACCCTGTATGTGTATACACACATACATATATGCACAAATACATATATACATAGATATAAATTCCTTTTTATGCACACATATGAGTATGTGTGTACATGTATGTGTGTGTGTGTGTGTATGTGTGTGTGTGTGTGTGTGTGTGTGTGTGTGTGTGTGCAGAAAAGGGTTCCTCATGTGAGAAGAGCTGAGAATAATTGAAGGAAAACCCAGATATCATGAAATGTTAAAATAGCCAGAGAAGACTTCTAGCTACCTTAATAGGGTACTTTATGAAGGATTTACTCAAAGATATAGATAAGAACTGCATGGAGTGAAGAGGTGTAGATGGATTTTAACATGCACCACTTGAGAGAATAGTTATACTTCTGAGAACCAAGACTCATTAAGTTATGGAATTTAGTACTTTTCTACTTTCAAGTGAAGAAGGAAGTAAATACTTAAAAAAACACAATGCCTGTTATTCTTAACTAAGATGTGCATTTCTCCTGAAAAAAAATTAGAGAAATAAATGTAGTGGATATTAGTATATCTTTTGATGAATAAACTGCAACTTACATAATTTGTTGGAAAAGGTCTTCAAGTTTTGCAGAACAGAAGTCATATTTCATTGTTTCCTAAAAGAAAAGTCTTGCTTCTCACCTTCCAAAGACTCCGTCATTTCCAATGAAAGTTCATGTTAAATCAAGGAATGGTTAATATATAAAATGGAAATCCACTAAAAGTCAAGGAGTTAGATTTACTGTATTTTAAAAGACATTCTTTTTGGAATGGAATTATTTTATTCATCCTCATTTTTATTTTTCTTTGTTACATGCAAACAAAAAAATAACATTTCTTATCTAAAATTTTGAATTCCAGGTTCTCTTTCTCTTGCTTTCTTCCCTCCCTCTTTGAGAACGCATTCAATTTTATATAGATTGTAAATGTGCAGTCATGCAAAAAAGCCATATTAACTGCATTGCAAAAGAAAACAGACAAAAATAAGAATAACAAAGAAAGGCAAATAGGCTTCAATCTGCATTCAGACTCCATTAGCTCTTTTTCTGGAGGTGGATAGCATTTTACATCATAAGTCCTTCAGAATCATCTTGTGTCATTGTATTGATGAGAATAGCTAAGTCATTCACAGTTGATCATCATTACAATATTTCTGTTAGCAGGTACAGTGTTCTCCTGGTTATGCTTATTTCACTTTGCATTAGTTCATATAAGACTTTCCAGGTTTTTCTGATAGAATTCTGTTCATCCTTTTTTAATAGTACAGGAGTATTCCATTACAGTTTGTTAATCCAATTCCCAATTGATGGATATTCCTCTCAAATTCCAATACTTTGCTACCATATAAAGAGGTAATATAAAATATGTTTGAGCATATAAGTCCTTTTTCCTTTTTCTGTGATCACTTTGGAGTATATACCTCTTAGTATTATTGCAGGGTCAAAGGGTATGAATATTTTCTTAGCCCTTTGGGCGTAATTCCAAATTCTTCTTCAGAATGGTTGGATCAGTTCACAATTCTGCCGACTCTGCATTACTACCCCCATCTTTCCACTTCCCCTCCAATATTTTTCATTTTCCTTCTCTGTTTTATTAACCAATCTGATAGATGCAAGGTGATACCTCAGAAGTTTTTATCTGCATTTCTCTTATCAATGGTGATTTAGAACATTGTTTTCTATGAATATAAGATAGCTTTGATTTCTTTTTCTGAAAACTGCCTATTCATATCCTTTGACTCATATCCCTATACATTTGACTTAGTTCCTGTATATAAGGAGGATTTTTTAAATCCTTTTTAGAGTTCAGTTTCTCAGGTTCCATGGCCACGGCAATGTCTAGTTTTCAGGTGTTAGATAATAACTCCCAGAGTAGCTCCAAGGATTCTAGATAGTAATTCCTATAATCATAGTGACAGGCAGTCCTACTGAGACTGTGCCATGAGATATGGGGGTGACATAATTAATATTTACTATGCTTGGGCAGAGTGACAATATTACTAAGGTTAACCTGTAAGCTTACTGTTGGCAAGATACAGTCTTTGTTTGTTGCCCTATAAAGCACATGGACCTGGTCAGTGAGTGGGAACCAAAGTGGGGAAACCACAGGTAATGCATAGAAAAATGCATGTACCTGCCTCAACCAGCCTTTATTGAGGCTTGCAGGGATTTAGAAGGTACACAAGCTGTGATTTACTCAATTGATCCCATCGAGATGTAGGGGTAGTTGCCCCCCTTCTTGCCAGCCCCTGTGAGAAGGGTGATTAGGAAATTCTGTAGTAGTTTGTTCTCCCACAACCCTCTAAGAAGACTAGACTAGAATAAAGCTGATTATTAACCCCTCCAAAGCTGTCTGTCTGTATGATAAGATCAAGAGGGAATGAATATGTTAGAGGTTAGAGTCTGAAAACTCCAGGGACTCAGGTAATGCTCTCTGTCTCTTCTTTAGTCCTAAATTCTTCCCTTATCCATAAATCTGGCAGATAAACTATTCCACACTCCCCTAATTTGCTTCTGATAACATTCTTTACATTTAAATAATGCGCTCATTTGCCCTTATCTTGGCAAATGGTGTGAAATGTTGGTTTATACCTAGTGTCTGCCAGATGGCTTTCTAGTTTACTCAGAAATGTTTTTTAAAATAATGATTTCTTGTCCCAAAAGCTGAGATCTTTGGGATTGTCAAATTCTAGATATAAAGCTAGCCAGGAGCAACTTCCCAGAAGTCTGCTGCTGTAAATAGCTTCAAGGTTCTGATTACATAGTATAGTGAACACTCTATTTATTCAGCAGCAAATTAAAACAAAGCATTTACAACAAAGTACAGCATTCAGAATGTTACAACTTCACAACTTTATCATTAAAATGGCCACATAGTTTTCACCAAAGTAGTCATATAGTTTTGAACAAAGTACATTCAGTACATTCAAAGTATACTCAATCACTTAGTAACTCTGTCATTCAGTCACCCTTAAGGGGCAAGCCTCTTTAATTCAATCACAAAGTACAAAAGTCAAAGTCCTCCACCCATGGGGTGCAATTAACTTACAATATCATCAATCACTACTGAGTACCCTCTTAAGGCATAGTGGAAAATACAAAAGCCATCTACCCCTAGGTCACAAGTAATTTACAATTTCATCATTCAGCATTAAATACCCAAGAAGAGGTTTTTTCATCTTGACTCAAGGCAGGCTCTCAGCTTTCATGATTCCCCTTCCTTGGCCCCAGCTCCTGCCCAAATCTAAACAACTGCCACCTGAGTTCAAAGGCAGACAGCTCCCAATTCCTTGTCCAGCTCTCCCTGCAATTCCTGTTCCACACGGAAGCTCACAGTGTCCAGTCCACCTCAAGTCCTTCACAATTTCTGTTCCTTGGAAGAGAAAACTTAACAGAGCCACAACAATATCTACACACATCAAGCTTAGCAGAAATACAATATTAACACACATGGTTATCACTAACATCTCAATTCACTTTCTGCTTGTGAAATCAACATAGACCCAAAACAGACAGACAAAATACTGACACCACAGTCATGCTTCATCTAGCAGCTCTGGCTGGCTCTCAGAAATTCTCAGCAGCTTGGCTGGCCCTCGAAAGTCTTTGGCAGCTCCAGCTGTTTCTTGGAAGCTCCCAGCAGGAGTTTGGCTGGCTCTCAGAAGATGCTCTGCCACCACAAGTTTTGTTCCCAAAATCAAAATCACTTTATCCTGCTCTCACCTCGAAATCAAAATTACTTCACGCAGCCTGCACACGGCTTGTTCCAAGAAATTCTATCTCAGTTCTCAATTCTAATTTCTCTTCTCAGTTCTTCTCAACTCTCAGTTCAGTCTTCAGTTCAGCAGTAGCAGCCCAGCCTCCAGATGCTTGCTGAGAGAAAATATCTCTTTCCCTGGCAGCAGCTGCTTAGCCTCCATGATGCTTATCCAAAGAAATGCTGACTCTCCTAGTTGGGACTTTTCCTTATATAAGGTATTAGCTCCTCCCTGTTCAGCCCCTTTGTGTTACATCAGCAACAGGAGTTCATACTTTCTGTTCCTTAACGGAGGCTTGATATAATTAGCTTCATGCTAAGTGTTAAGTACCTGTTAGCTTGTCAATAAAAAGGAATCTTCCAATTTCATTACTATTACACTAGATTACTGTGACCATTTAGTACAGTGTACCTAATCTGTTCAACTGATCCACCACTGTATTTATTAGCCAGTACCAGATTGTTTTGATGCTTAACACTTTGTAAAACATTTGAGATCTGTTACTGCTATTCTGTCTTCCTTCACCACTTTTCCCCCCATTGATTCCCTTACTATTCTTGACTTTTGTTCTTCCAGATATATTTAATTATGTTTTTCTTTGTTTTCACTCAGGCCTTTTCAGTTGGGATCAAGTCTGGTGGTCCCGTTTCTTGGCAAAGATATTAGAGTGGCTTGTCACTTGTTTCTCTACCTCATTTTACGTATGAGGAAACCGAGGCAAATAGGAAAAATGACATAGCTAGTGTCTAAAAACAGATATGAATTCAAGAAGAGGAATTTTCCTGACTATAGCCCCAGCACTTTATCCACTGTGCCATGTAACTTTCCCAAATTCACCAAAATAAAATGTTTTGGTAATTTGATAGGTATGGGATTGAATTTAATTAAATTGATTTATGTATAATTGAAATTTTTATTATATTGACTTAGCCTACCCACAAGGAGTTAATATTCCTCCAATGGTTTTGATCTGACTTTATTTGTGTGAGAAGTGTTTTGTAATTGTGTTACTATAGTTCTTGGATTTGTCTTGGCAGGTAAACTCCCAAATATGTAACATTATCTACAGTTATTTCAAATTGAATTTCTCTTTCTGTCTCTAGCTGCTGGACTTTGTTGGTAATACACTGAAATATTGATGATTTCTGTTGGGTTTTTTAATTTATTTCTTGTACTTTTCTGAAGTCTCTAATTATTTCAACTGGGTTTTTTGTTGTTGTTTCTCTAGTATACTATCATATCATCTGAGAAAAGTTATAATTTTATTTCCACATTGCCTGTTCAATTTATTTCAATGTCCTTTTCTTGCTAAGTCATTATAGCTAGCATTTCTAGAACAATAATGAATATTAGTGATAATGGGCATATTTGCCTGTGATCACATTGGAAAGTCTTCTAGTTTACCCTATGACAGGTAATATTTGCTCATGGCTTTAAATAAATACTACGTATCTTTTAAAGGAAAGCTTTATAAATCCCTATGATTTCTAGAATTTTTTAAAGGAATGTCTATTTTTAAAGGAATTTTTTAATCAATCCCATGATCTGCTTCCATTTAAAGGAATGTTTCCGTGCCAAAAGCTTTTTCCTGGATCTGCTGAGATAATCATATGATTTTTATTACTTTGGTTGTTGATATGATCAATTGTGCTGATACTTTTCCTAGTATTAAACCAGCCGCGCACTCCTGGTATAAACTTCACCTGGTCATAGTGTAATCACGCATTTCTGTAATCTCCATGTGAATACTATTTGAAAAACTTTTGCATCAATATTAAATAGGAAATTTGGTCTATAGTTTGTCCCCACCCCTCTGTTTTAGGTATCTGCACCATATTTGTATCATAAAAGGAATTTGGAAGAACTTTTTCTTAGCCTATTTTTTTTCCAAATATGTTATATGCTATTGAAATTAATTGTTCTTTAAATGTTTGGTAGAATCCACTTGTGAGCCCATCTGTTCCTACTGATATTTTCTTGGGAGCTCATTGATGGCTTTTCCATTTTTTTTTCTTAATTTCAAGCTGGGCTATTTAAATATTCTACTTCCTCTTTTGTTGACCTGGGCAGTGTGTGTGTGTGTGTGTGTGTGTGTGTGTGTGTGTGTGTGTGTTTTGTAGATATGCATCCAGTTGACTTAAATTATCAGAAATTTTGTCACACAATTGGGCAAAATAGTTGCTAATAATTGTTTTAATTTCTGCTTCATTGATAGTGAATTTACCTTTTTTCAATTTTGATAATAGAAATTTTGTTTTTCATCTTACTTTTTTAAGATTAAATTAACCAGTGTTTTCTTTTTTCATAAAACCATCTCCTAGTTTTATTTATTTGTTCAATGGTTTTCTTTCAATTTTATTGATCTCTTTTGATTTTCAGGATTTCTAATTTGGTATTTAATTACAGATTTTGAATTTCTTCTTTTTTGCAGTTTATTTTTTCCCCCAGTTGCATGCCCAGTTCATTGATCTGCTTTTTCTCTATTTTATTGATCTAAGCAAGTCGAGATAAAAGCCCTCCCCTAAGTAGTGCTTTGACTGCATCCTATAAATTTTGGTGAACTGTCTCGTTGGTGTCATTCGTTTTAGTGAAAATATTAATTGTTTCTATGATTTGTTCTTTGACTCACTCATTCTTTATGATTAGGTAGTTTCTAATTAGTTTTAAATCTGTGTTTCCAAAGTCCTTTATTGAATGTAATTTTTATTGCATTATAACCTGAAAATGCATTTAATATTTCTGCTTTTCCGCATTTTGTTCTGAGATTTTTAGACTCTAATATATAGTTTTTGTTAAGATGCCACATATACAGCTGAGAAAATGGTATATCCCTTTCTATTCTCATTCAATTTTCTTTGGAAATTGATCATCTCTAACTTTTTTCTAAAATTCTACCCATATACTTATCTTTTTTCTTATTTATTTTATGGTTAGATTTATCTTGTTCTGATACGGGAAAGCTGAAGTCCCCCCACTGGTATATTTACTATTTTCTACTTTAGCTTACTTAACTTTTCTTTTAACAATTAAGTTGTTGTGCCATTTGGTACATTTATGGTTATTATTGTTGTTACTTCACTGTCCATGGTTTGTTGTTGTTGCTCAGTCATTTTTCAGTCATGCCTGATCCCCATTTGGGTTTGGGTTTGTGTTTTTTTTTGGCAGAGATACTGAAGTGATTTGCCATTTCCTTCTCCATCTTATTTTTTAGATGAGGAAATTGAGGCTAACAGGTTTAAGTGATTTGTCCATGGTAAGTGTCTGATACCTGATTTGAATTCAGGAGGAGTCTTCCTGATTTCAGACTCAGCTCTCTTTCCAATGTACCACTTATCTGCCCATTTTCTGTGGTATCTTTTAGCAAAATGTAGTTTCCTTGTTAATCTCTTAGGTAAGTCTATTTTTGCTTTTGCTTTGTTTGAGATCACAATTGTCATCCCTGCTTTTTTCAGCCTCAACTAAAGTATCAGATTCTGCTCTAGCTCTCTGCTTTTATACCATACATTGTGCTCTGTTTTTTTTTAATCAATCCCATGATCTGCTTCCATTTTATAGGTGATTTTCCTTCATTCGCATTCACATGGTATTGTTCAATTGTTTAGTTGTATGACTGTTTCTGGCCCAACTTGAGATTTTCTTGGCAAAGATTTTGGAATGGTTTTTGCCATTTCTTTCTCTGGCTCATTTTACAGATAAGGAAACTGAGGCAATGAGGGTTAAGTGATTTGCCCAGGGTCACACAGCTAGCAAAGGTCTAAGGCCAGATTTGAACTCAGGAAAATGAGTCTTCCTGCCTCCAGGTCTCATGCTTCTACCCACTATGCCATGTAGCAGACCCTCATTCAGACATATGATTACTAATGTGTATTTTCCTCCATCCTATTCCAATCTTAAAGCAGCCTGATATTCCATTTGCAGTTTATACTATTGTCTTATTTTGTCCTCCTATTTCATTAAAAAATCCCACATCTTTTATATACCATCTGTTATTTAGCCATATTTCCCCCAAGTATAATCGAGGAAGAATTTATGTAAGGAGACAAATAAAAGTCATGGAGGATGTTAAGCCATAAATGAGATGCAATCTGAACTAGAACAAGGTTACTGGGGGGAGGAGAAGGAGTGGTAGTGTGTTTGGAGACAGAGACTTGAATGCAAATCCTAGCTCTCCCTTGGACTGCTTTGTTAACTTGGTCAAATGATTTACCCTTTTCAGAATTCAGTTTGTTTAAAATCATGTATCTTATTCCAATATCTTATAATTTTATAATAGTATTTGTACAATTGTAGAAAGTGAATGAGGATGAATGCTATCTGCCTCCCAACAAAGAAATGATGGATTAAATATGTAGAATGACACTCCTGTGTTTAGATATGACCAATATGAGATTTTGTTTTGCTTGAATATACATATTGGCTCTATGTAGTTCTGCTCTGGCCCCAGTGGGGTAAGAAGTATGAGGAAAAGAAAAGTTCTGTTACTGAAATGAAATAAAACTTAATGTAAAATATTAAGGAGGCAGTTATAATAGGAGGCTAATTATCTCCAAAATCTAAGTCCAATGTTGCTTTGAGATGAACCTTTACAGCCTTCTCATTAAAGGAAGCAACTTTTGTGGAAAAGGTGCCACTCTGTCCCTACCAACTGTCAACCAGCTTCCACACACAGGGCAGGCAAACTAGTCTAAATGAAACATAAGGGCACCCTGACCTTTTGACAGGCAAATCAAACCACTACCCAAACCTTGACCACCATCTCTCCTTAGACTCTGATGGGATGGCTTGGATCTTTAACCCATGGGCGTTAGCAAAGGCAGTACTTCTAGCCTGGTGCCTTCAGTAATCATCCTGGGAAGCAACCTCTTTTAGATGCAGCCTGGCAATAGCTCAGTTGCTACAAACAGAGATACTAAAGACCCAAAAGAGAAAGTTCTTGCTACTAAAGTCCTTCATGCTGTCAAATGTCTCAGCTTCAGAAACTGTTATCATTTGATAAGTTGGACTGACATTAAAGAAGAGACATTAACATTTGCTTTTCTTCTACATGTTAAGCACCATGGGGCTTTTTCTCCTGACTTGAAACTGAAACTTTCCACATGTATTCTCTGCTGTTAGAATGAGAGCTCTTTTAGACCAGCACAGCCATTCTTTTCTTTTGGTTTTCCCAATGCTTATCATAGTACATGGCACATAGTAAACACTTAATATTTTATTCATTCATTCATTAATCTCTGATCCTTTGATGATTCTAAGGAGTAACTTCAACTATGAAATCATAGATCCATCCAAGTATAAAAGTATTTTTATAAATCTAGTAAAAAATAGAAGATTAAAACTGAAAAAGATAATGTCCTTGAAAAAATGTCTTTCCTATGTATCAATCTTGTCCCCCAACTCCCACCCCTATCTTCTTTATATGCAGCATTATCACTGGGCTTTTCCACAAATTTGATAAAATAAGAAAAGTGATTAGGTGAATTCAGAGATAGAGGAAAAAGTTATGTGTCATCACAAACAAATATTACAAAGACAAAATTTACTCATAGTGGCAAAGTCTGCTTCAGTCTGCCCTCCTACCATTAACAAATTTAATTTCAAACTGAATAAAACATGTCCCAACTTAGACAAGTCAAAATCCTTTTGCTTTTTTTC
>CM053581.1:59276873-59294117 GCA_028627135.1 Pseudochirops cupreus | reverse complement strand
GAGTCTGAGGACATCAAGTCCTAACATTTAGAACTTTGAGATGTCCTTCCCCATGGATATTGTTGAGCCTCATTGATGGTTTCTGTGAGTTTGTGCCCACTCTCTCTATGCATATTACATGTTGGTAGAATAGTATAAATTAGATTTATAGTAAGACAGTTATATTATTTCATGATTATTATCATTGAGCTAGTGTAAATGAATGTATTGTGTTTACAAGTTAACGTTTTTTGTTTGGTTTTGTTTTTGGTGGGGTGGGGGAGAATTGGTAGGGCTCATTGGGAACAATATTTGTAAATAGTAAACATTTTTTTAATTCAAGGCTACTACTAGGACCCTAAGAGGGAGTTGTAGTGGCTTGGCCATCACTTTGGGTAACTACTTCAACCTATCAGAGTGAGTATAGGCAGGATAAGTCAGCAAAAAGTGAAAGAGAGGAATGTTAGAGGTCAGTTTTATGATTCATACTACATATATCATCATCTAAGTCATTAATAAAAATGGTAACAAAGGACCATAGGCAGATTCCAGGAGTTCTCCACTAAAAATTTTCCTTCAATTTTGTCATAAGTATATGTTTTCTAATTTCCCTTTTGGTAATTTATTTTGAAAAATTAGTCTTTTTTTTTGTACTTCAGTAGTTACAAGTTATGGAACTTTGGAATGATTGAGTTGAAAAGGATCTTAGAAGTGGCCTAGTTCCACTCTCCTAACAAAATGGGAAAAACCTTCAAAGAACTGCTGAAAGTCACCTCACACTGACTTGTATATATCCTGTAAGAGAGAGATCACAGTCTAAAGCACCAATCAGTCTGGTATTTGTTTTCTTCATTGTTAGGAAGAGCTTTACTTTGAGTCGAGATCTGTATGCCTTTAGTTTCTTCTTTAGGAAGAAGGAGGGTGAACTAAGTCCAATTGCCATGGAAATGGACATACACACATAGGGCCATAGCATAGAAAACATGTTCTCCGGTCCTTGCTATAGGGAGGCAGGAATGGTGTGGAGGATATTGGGCCAAAGGAAATTGGCAACTAAACCAGGAAAATCCACTTATCCTTTGGACCATAAGGAACTAAAGAGCCAGAGAGAAAGCAGTTTCTTATCTATTTGGAGGTGGCCTCTTTGTTGGAAAGCAGTCAAAACTAGATTATTGCTTTTCCTTAGAGAGACAGGTACTTTCCCCTTCCTGGAATAGCAGTTATGATAGCTACAGTTATTTGGCAGAGATTTCATGTCCTTGCATCAGTGAGTATAAAACTGAGTCTCAAATTCTTAGCTATCTCTCTAATGCTTTGTGTTCTTTTCTTACTAGGTTGAAGTCCCAAAAGAGTAATTATGATGATGATGATGATGATGATGTGATTATGATGATGATGATGATGATATTGATGATGATGACTAAGATTTATATAGTGCCTTAATATTCCGAAATCACTTGACATATATTATATCTTCTGATCCTTACGACACTCCTGTGAGACAAATACTATTGCTATTCTAGCAATAGGAAAATTGAAGCTAAGAGGGGTTAAATGACTTGACCATTCAATTTCTAAGTATGTAATACATGATTTGAATACTGGTATTCTTGACTCTAAGACAGGATCCTCTCCACCGTGCCACCTAATAATGGATGGATATCCATTGAGGGATGATATTTCAAACTTCATATGATGATAAATTTAGAGGTGTAATATTCAGTTCCTTATTTTATATGTAGTAAGGACACTAGCTCAATTTCTTATGGGGAACTAGCTAAATATGTTCCTCAGAGTTCTAGGGTACCAAGAAAGTTTTAGGGGCATGTCTTCTCTGCTATCATTGACTTGAACCCCATTTAGCTATATCCCTTCTGTTAGGTGTCAGTGTCTAGCAACCCAGGTTCATTTAATCACTTAGCTTTTACAAAGGGACATTTACCTCAAAGTTATAACAGAATAAATTTGAATTTTTCTCCCTACGACCTCCAGTGCCTACTCTTTCTTATCCCACCTCAGTCTCTTGAGAGAGGAAGCAGAGTCTTTTTTCAGTTTCTATATAACACTGGGCTCACTAAATTCATTTTAACTCAGTCATCTTAACTCAAAGTTTAACTCTCTTTTTTTGAACTATTCTTTGAGGTCTCAACAAATATCTCATGAGTTCAAAAGTTTTAAAGACTGAATGCCCAGCAGGAGATACTTACTACAGTTATGTCCTTATCAGAGGAGAAGGTGAACAGGAGCAGAAGAGCCTTATCATGGCTAATTGAATAAACAAACAGAAACCAGCAAGGAAATAAGAAAACAATAAATTATAAATGAAGAAGTGAGTAAATTAATAAACTAATGAATGAACTAACAAAAGACTTCAGTTTGAGTTCCTCCTTTTTTTGGGGCCAAGTACTCCTACAGTTGAACTTGTTTCATTTGAGCCAAAAGATTGGGGTCTTTATAGGAGAGGATGCTTCCTTTTAGGGTAATAGATGACATACTCATTGGGCGTGATTAGGTCCTGCTTAATTACTGCCTAAAATATCTTTTACCCATTAGTTAATCAGCAAGCATGCCTACTTTGAGCAAATAAGTTGTAATGCCATGCACAAGCAGCTTCCCAAAAGAATGCTGCTGTGAACAGGTTTTAAGGTTCTGATTACACAGTATAGTGAACACTCCATTTATTCCATAACAAATCAAAGGAAAATATTCACAACAAACCACAATATAATATTCACAACATTACATCTTATCACAGAAAATCACAATATAATGTTCACAACAGCTTATCATTAAAATGGCCACATAGTTTTCACCAAAGTGGTCATAGCATTTAGAACAAAGAACAAAAGACAAACCATCTGGTATCCCTAAGAAGGTTTGCCTCCTTACTCAGTCATTCAGTCATCTCAAAATACAATAATCAGTCTTCCACTCATGGGGCAATCATAGGTTAACTTAATCAGTCACTCATCTAGAAATCAGTCAGTTAGGATCATTAATCACTAAATGCAATCATTAGAAAATTACACAAACCCTTTAGTTAACTTCAATTTCATCACAGCATTCAATATCCAAAGAAAAGCCTTTTCTTCATCTTCACTCGGGGTGTTTTCTCAGATTCCCTGGATCCCCTTCCATGGTCCCAGCTCCTACAGTCACCTGGATTCAGAGGCAGACAGCTCCCAGGTCCTTGTCCAGTCCTCCAGGAAGTTCCTGCTACACTGATGTTCACAGGGTCCAACACATCTCAAAACCTTCACAACTTCTTTTGCCAGGAACTCAAGGAACAACCAAGCCACAAACAAACAAAGTCTTATGCAGGTCATGCTTTTTCAATCCTCTAGCAGTTCAACTGGCCCTAGGACCCAGAAGAAATCTCACCCTTCCAGGTAGCCTTCTCAGCAGCAACTTCAGCCTTCACCAGATTCTGGTCTCAAGGAAATCCTCTCTCAGTTCTCAGTCAGCTTCCAGATGTTCACTGAGAGAAACCCTCTCTCTCCTCCACCAGGAACCTGCCAGGAGAAAAATTCTGATTCCACCTCTCTGGGGCTTTTCTTATATACACATACACAGCATTGGCTTCCTGTTTCAGCCAAACACTTCTTGTAATGTCAGCAACAGGAGACAGAGTTCACACCCTCTGCCTCTTTTACAGAGGCTTGACTAAGGGCTAAGTATCTGCTTACTTGACATAACAAAAAGGCGTCTTCAAATTTAAATTAATTACCATTATATAAGTGCAAATTGCATGAAATTGCAAAAGTCTCAGCTATCAAGCAGCTCACAGGAATATTTTACATTTTGGGTGCATAGATCCATAGTTTTTTAGACATGGAAAGAAAACCTGCAGATCATTTAGTCCAATCCTTTCTTTTTATATTAAGCTAAAAAATTTGTCCAAGACTGGAAGTTGAATTCAGAGCAGGATTGCAGATGTGGGCTTTCCTGGCTATTAAGCCAGTACTTTTTTCCTCCAAACTAGGCTGTTTCTCACTACCACAGAAAAAATCCCTAGTATAACTAATCATACCCAACAGCTTAATTTAGCAGTATCCTAAAAACCTGCAATTAGAAAACTAAGAAAAAAAAAGAACTCCTGTATTATTGTATCCTGAATTATAAGAACATCTCAATTATTCTGTATGATGAACTGCAGTTTTATTGGCTTCCTTTTATTTTCTGACTTTTTAAACTTTGAGAATTGGCAAAACCTTCACCATAACTGCTACATGATAAAGCAAAGAATGTGTCTTTGTGCATAGAAATCAATTTGAAGTGTGTTTGACCCTTCAGTTTCTCACTAAGCATCTATTATGGGGGCAATGAGATTGTCAGTTCAATGTAGCAGTAAATATTTCCTAGCATGAATGTGTCTGTCCATTTTAACTCTTCCTTTGATAATTCAAACATGATAGAAAATCACATATTGAACGAATAATTTGAAAGAGTTGTTCCTTCTAATGTGACATTCGGATTTAAAGTTCCATGATCATACCTAATTTACTTTAAATTACATACCTAAGGCAGTTCAACAGGTTTTGTTTTGATTGTGTTTGTGTGTTGGTTTGGGAGATTTGTTTGTTTGTTTGTTTTTTGCTTGCTTTGTTCTACTTTGAGGAGTAACATTTTCCATGGTCCAACTATAACAGTTGCAAAAGAAAAACTGATTCATATGATTCAAGATTTACTCCAAGGTCAACAACTGGTTATAAAGCCAATGCAATATTCACAACAGCTATGAATATGCTGGTGTAGTTGTGAATCACAAAATGTAACACTCTTTCCACATGGAACCCAGAACCAAAACATTTATTCAAATACCAGAAAGCTGAATCCCTAACCAGAAAGCCAAATCCATCATAGCAACCAAGAAGTTGGTACACATAACCAATGCAGCAAACACCAACATTCCCAAGCCTTCTCTCTGTCAGGCCTTCAAAACAAAACAGGCTCCCTTAAGCAAAAACGCCTCTGTCTCACTCAAGCTAGTTGCTCAGCTTCCATGCTGCTTGCTCACAGCTCTTCTGTCTCTCCTGCTCCTTCCTGCTCCACCCCTTCAGCAAGCTCCTTCCCTCATGGGCTCCATATAATTACATTTGGCCTATTAAGGGACAGGGAAAATCTTCAAATTACCATTAACATTACACTGGTTTGAAACTCAAGATTAGAAGTCTAAGTGATAAAAACACTAGCACATCTCTTTTTGCTTTCATAGTCTTCTACTGAAATTTGTTTTGTTTTTAGAACTAAGGACTTATATGCATATGTGAAGTGCATATGTGTGTGTACATATGCATTAAGTATAGACATATATATATATATATATGTACACACACACACACATATCCACATATATATACACATATACTTATATATTATACATATATATGTGCTTAAATACCTCCTATGTGCTATAGCTATATATCTAAATCAATCTACTAGGTACCTATAGAAAGAGAGATTGATAGATCCATGATAAATAATAGCTATATATGTAGTTATAGATATCTGTATATAGCTATGGGGCACAGTGGATGGAGTGCTGGAAAATCTGAGTTCAGATTTGGGTTCAGATAATGGTTCTGTGACATTGGGCAAGACACTTAACCTCTGTATGCCTCAGTTCTCTCATCTATAAAAGGGGGATTATAATAACACATACCTCCAAATGTCTTTGTGAACATCAAATGACAATAATTACAAAGGGTTTTAATAAGTATCTGGTACAGTAAGTGCTATATAAAAAGATTTCAGATGTTTCAGCCATGTCTGACTCTTTATGACTCCATTTGGGACTTTCTTGGCAGATACTAGAATGGTTTGCCGTTTCCTTCTCCAAACAATTTTACAGATAAGGAAACTGAGACAAACGTCATTAAGTGGCTTACCCAGGGTCACACAGCTAGTAAGTATCTGAGGCTAGATTTGAATTCAGTTCTTTCTGGAGCTCTTATCACATGACTGCCTCATAACTGTACAAGAATTACATAAATGTTAGTTATTATCATTATTATTATTATTATTAGGTGCATACATTTAAAAACATAAATTTCTATAGGAATATCAAAATAAACCTAAAAAGACTTAGAGGTCATCTACTAAAGTCCCTCAGTTTTAATGATGGAGAAACTGAGATCCAGAGAACCTGAATGACTTGTCCTAGGTGATACACATTAAATACTCTATGTAAATACTTGAATAACAAATATATTAAACACATTATATACCAGGAAATTTGAAAAGTACCTGAAAATACAAAAACAAAGCACATACATCTCAAATATCCTTGCCCTCTGCATGCTTACATTATAATTTGGGAGACAACATATGCAGAAATTAAAATAAACAGGATACATACAGAATAGATCTCCTAGGAAAATGCAGCAGCTACAGTGTGAGGGAATGGTGCAGGAAAGGGCTCTCATAGAACATAGATATGAATTCTAAGGATCAGATGTGAGGAAGGGGAGTATTTTACATATGGCATATACCCAAATAATGTTTTAAAGTTCTTAAAGCACATTACCTACATTTGTTCATTTGTTCCTTACAAAAATACACTTTGTTGCTATGGTTAGCTGTGCACGTCTTTCTTGCAGAGCAAATACATATAGTCCATGATTTTAAAAAAAAAAGGAATGTGAATAAGATTTGTTTTTTTTAAATGTTTATTTTTTTCAATAACACTTTAATTTCCATAAACAGATTGAAAAAACTGAATCTAAGACTAGTCCATTATCACAAAACTGATGTTAAAGGAATGCTTGAACTAAAATCTTCCCTTTCTCCAAATGTAGTTGATCTTACCACTAGAGTTAACCTGCACTTAATATCAACTAATACTACATAAATATTAAAATCAATTAATAACGATATCAACTAATATTAGAGACAGGTATCTCTATTTTCTAGCATCTTTTCAAGCTCTGCACTTATCTAGTCTTTTTCCCATTTTATCTCCAAGGAATTGCATTTTTCAGTAGAGCTATTCCAAGTGTGTATATATTCAGGGGAAAAAAGAAAAGAAAAGGATGGAAAGGGGAGGGAAATAGTAAAAGAAAAGAAAAGAAAATTTTAAAAAGGGTATGTAGTTGAGGCATACAAACCCAGTAGTCTAATTGAGAGATGTGTCACACGAAATTCCAGTGAATTAAAAGTTATTTTCCAGGCATGACAGCCTTCACTGTTTTATTGTTTCAACTTAATAGGAACATATTCTTCATATTTAGGGCTCAAATAGAAACTGCTCTCCAGTTATAAATATTGCCATTACTTAAGCAAGAGTAATGCTTGGTAACAGATTAATTCATATAAAATAAGGTACTTTAAGTGATGTAAAAACCTATCTTTGAAAAGAGAATGTTGCAGATTAATGAAACGATATGAAAGCCACTTTAGCCTCCTCAGAAGGGTGTTAAAAAGAAAATACATGTTATTAACTGATTTAGAAACAGCTAAAATGGAAATCCTTAAACAGTAATTGCTATTTTAGAATGTTTAAAGGACTCTAGACATATACAAGTTTTCTTTTTTAAACAAGGGAAAAATTATTCTCAGAGTCTATGTCCCTCCAAAATACTAAGTTATATGGTTGCTGATTTATTTCCTTCCTCTGGTTTCTAATATAGCAAATTTCGTACCACAACTTTCGTATCCACAAAGAAAAAGAATTATATTAATGTTATCTGACATTACTATCACCAGTCCAATGAAATTTTATTTCAAAAGTATTCAAGATCATTCTGATCAAGAGGAATTAATTTGGGAAGATCCCAAAGAGTACAGAATAATTATAAAGAAAATAAATGCAAAGTAGTTAAAGACAAGACAGTTTGGGAGGGAAGTCACTAGGAACCAGTGTGAAAAGGGAATCAGGAAAGGCTTTGTACAGGAGATATCTCTTGAAGGATGAATAGGATTCTGTGAAGTGGGAGTGATGAGGAAGGAAATGCATTCCAGGAATGGAGAATAACAATTATTAAAAGGCAAGGGAAAGGGATAAGGAATGCCTTGTAGGACAAACAAAACAAAGGCCAATTTCACTAGATCGTACGATATAGAATGAAGAGTAATGTTCAGTGAGACTAGAAAGTTAGATTGAGACCAGGCTATATATAGTGCTTTAAATGACAAATGAAGGAGTTTCTATTTCATCCTAGAAACAATTTAAGTGACTAGAATTTGTTGTGTAGGGGAATGATATGGTAGCACTTTGGGAAAATCACTTTAACAGATGCATGGAGGATGGACTGGAGTGGAGAAAAACTCGAGACAGAGAGTCTAAATAAGAGACTATTATAACAGTCCATGTGAGTAAATGAAATCCTGAAATACGGATATGATTATTATTTGAGTAAAGAGAAGAGAATGGATCCAAGAGACAATGACAATAACTAGAATTTATATAGTGCTTTAAGGGTTGCAAAGAGTTTCACAAATACATCATCCTATTTTATTTTCACAAAAAAACCTGAGAGGTAGGGGCAATGATGATCCCCACTCTTGAGATGAGTCTACTGAGCAAAATAATGCTAAATATTTTATCTTGATTTGCTCTTGCTTTTTTGTTATTGCTTTCTTGCAGTTTGTGATGGGAATTTTTGGAGCCCTTGTGCCTGTCATCTTCAGTCTTCGTATAGTATTTATTACCTTGGTCTATTGTTACTTCCTGGAGATCTCCTTCTATAGGCCCTTACTATGATTCTCCTCATCATGTAGTTCTTGGTTGTTCCTCACAGTCTTGCTAGGCCCTCACAAGTCCTGGTCTGGGGCCAACTTGACTTTATCCCTAGTGCTGGGACTTCAAGTTTCAGTGCCCTGCATGTACTGAAACATCCCCTCCAAGGGTTTGCCTGACAGCTTCACTTAAACAGCTATGGGATTTATGTTGCCAGATTTCAGTTCTGGAGCAAAATAATAGATATTTCCAGGGTTTGGGATTTATTCCCTTGAAGCTGCAGTCTGCAATTTATCCTGTGAGATCTCAGAATCCTTCAACATCAGCTCCCAGGGTTCTTCACAAAATTCAGGAAGAAATAGATTCCTTTTCTGCCATGTTTTTTTTTCCCAGAATACCCTCACCATCATGCAGAGGGGTGTTTGTGCCTATATCAGAGAGGAACATTGCTTCTATGCCAACCTCGACCAAAAGAATGGAAGGTAGAAATAGCAAAATAATAAGTTTACTAATCACCTTGGTTTGCCTGTGTTCCCTTATTATCCAGAAAAGGCTGAAATAGGAAACAAAATCTGCCAGTTAGGAGGTAGAATGAGTGTTGTCAGAGTTTGACATACCAGTGATCCTTTGTGATGTCCACTGGGTGAACCTGAAACCCCTCTATTGTGCCAGTAACCACAGAGCTACCTCAAACTAGTTTATACTGACCCCAAACAGAGCTTGCAAAAACATGCTCGTTCAGGATACTCTTCCCCTGCCTCCCTTTGTTGTAAAACCATATAAACCACTCTCTAAACCTCCAATCTTGGGTTCAAACAGATCAGGTTTCACTGTTCCCCTCTCATGCATGTACTGTAGTCACCCAATAAATGTGTGTGTCTTAATTCCTTTGTACAGGCAGATGCTGTACTCCAGTTAGTTATTCCACCATAATCACACAAAAACTCCAAAGGGAGAAGATATCCCAGAAGTTATTTTGCTCCCCAGTGGTAAATCCTGTGAAGCAACTGAGAAGGGTAAGGATAGAGAAAAGGCTCAAAATTTGATAATTAATAGGACTTTAGTAACTTTGGAAAGAGTAATGAATGTTGAGTGATGGGGTTAAAAAACTCATTGAAAGGCATTGAGAATGGAGATGGAAGGAAAATGGAGGCAGCTTTGTACAGTAGGTTAGCTAATCCACTCTACTTCACTCCAATCCAATCCAATTTGACAATCAGTAAGCACCTGCTATATGCCAAGGAAACAACTGATTAAAAAAAAAATAGTCACTCTTAAGGAGTTTACAATCTAATGGTGGAATGAGTGGAGAGAACTCACCAAAGAGGCAAGAAAGAAAGGGGGAAACCAATGGGTACAGATATGGGGACATCTTGTTCTTGTTCAATGGAGTTGAAACTGGGCAGAGAGGCATACGTAAAATGGAGTAAACTGAGAGTCCAGTTTGTACCCTCTATAAAGAAAGGCATTAAAAGCATTTTTGTACTCCTCCCTTTTGTCCTCCAAATAGATGGGAGAGGAAGGTGAGGGAGGTGGTGTCAATAGAGACTTGAATTAGCTGGTGATGAGATTAGAACTATAAACTGAAATTGGGATGGACATCTTGTTCCCAATAGTTGAAACCAGATTGAGCAGCAGATCAGTGCCCTGAGATTTAGAAAGGATCTCTCTTCTGTTTGTAGAGGCTTGTGCTAACTGCAAATTTGATAAGCATTCCACCTGTGCCTTCTTCTAAGTTACTAACTAAAAAAAAATTGAATATTGCTGGGCTAAGAACAGAGCCTTTTGGCCCTCTATTAGAGACCACGCTACAGGTTTATATTGTTCTACCAATCAGCACTTTGTGAGTATAATTTTTCAATCTTATGATTCTACCTTGCAATTAACCTATTTCATCTATTATATCAAGAAGCATGTTGTGAAATGCCTTACTCATGGGCAGATATGCTTTGTTTATAGCATTCCTTTGATCTAGCAATCAAATGCTTGTTTTCAAAGACGAAAAGTTAGTTTGGCATAAATATATCATTACCCCTTCCTTTCATAGTGCTCCAAGGTTAAACACTTAAAAATCTGTTCTGCCCATTTCATAAGAATTAACTTAAAATTGATCCATCTAAGTTTTGTGGATTCCATGTTCTTCCCCTTTTAAAAAAACAATTGCTTTAACATTTGCCTCTATAATGACACAGCTAGGTGGCCAGGAAATTAGATATAGAGGGACAGACATGATGTGGTTATCCATAAAATGTAGAGGGTTAGGGTTGCTCTGTAGACCCCAAAATGCCAACATGCTGGGTCCTGCCAAATGAATTCAACTCAAAGTTTATTAAAAGTTCATTAAAAGTTCACCACATTGGGTAGACTCTTAAGGAGCCTAGGTATCCAATGCAATGCTTGCATTGGACAAGCAGGCCAGAGTAAGTCTGTCAAAGAGTAAGTCTGTGTTAGGTCATTCTATGGTGCTCTCACACACATAGGGGCAAGAAGGGATCTTATATACAGGAAGGTTGTGGGAGGAATCTAAGGGCGGTCTGGAGAAGGAGGTGTTTGGGGAAGGTCTTCAGGAAGAGTTAATGAGGTCAATGAGAGATTAGGGGTGGAAATTTGCTGGAGGCTACCTGGAGCCAACAGAAAATGGTGGGCTAGGCCAGTTCAAAGGTGCATTGATATTTTGATAGGCTCAAGGGTGTGAAGTAGATGGACAATGAGGGCTAGGCTAGTAACAAAGGTCTGGGCAGAGCCACAATAAAAAACTTATGGCCTCTGCAAATGCCTCATCAAGTGAGAAGATACAGTCAGAGTTCAAGGGGTTTCCCAGAGCCTGTACCTCAAAGATTCAAGAACAGCTCAAGGGGATGCCCAGAGCCTGCACCTCATCAGACACAGAGATATATAGATACATGTGGGACAAAAGACCCTTGCTCAAAATATATTTAATAACTGAGAGGTTTCTTCAGAGAAACAAAAAGAGATCTTTATTATCTCCTGTGGGAAGAGGGGGAGTCATCACCACCAGAAGCAGTCTGGTGAGAGAGGCCTGAAATATAGAATGTAAAGCTTGGTTATATAGCCAAAAGAACACCCCTTTGTCCTGTCCCCTCACTATCCTTTGTCCTGTTAATCAGTAACTTAGGCTCACAATCTTACCACAAATCCAGTTATACAGCAAGTAAAATGTCAGCAACATCAAAATAGATATGAAAGCAGAAGATACATGTCTAGTAGTATCAATATAGATATGAAAGCAGACAATATTTTATGAATCATGGGGATTTTAGGACATGGTGACCTGTCTGGAGTTTTTGTAACAGGATTTCCAATTTTATATTTGTACAGGTCAGATGGTGGTCAGTGGAAACAAGTCTGGGACATCTGGGCCTGTGGTTAGACATGAAGGGTCTGTACTTTCCCCTCCTACACATTAGTTTACCTTAGCACAAACTTCAACTTATGACCAGGGCAGTAAGGGAAGGGGCCCAAGTTCCTAAACTCAAGCCTGGGCTTCTGGCTACTGGTTGCAAATCTTGCTAGATCTTAGGGCACAGTTTTGAGAAGTTTCCACCTCTCTCACACATCTAATTAATAGAGACTTAAATCTGAGGTCCAGGCAATCTATTATTACATCTTTGAGAAGTTATCACTTTTATCCCACTCAGATAAATAGATAGATAGACAGACAGACAGACAGACAGATAGATAGATGATGGATAGATGGATAGACAAATAACAGACAGATAATAGGTAATAATAGCATTTATTAAGCTCTTACTATGTTTCAAACACAAGTGAGTTATAAAAGAGAAGAGAGATGTAGGATGTTGCCTTGGTGAGATGTGAGGGGCAAGTGAGGATTTTTAAGGATGGGGATGAGGTGATCTGAGTGATCTGAGGCAACAGAGCATGAGATAGTGATGTGGTTAGGGTTGCTCTAGACCCTGAAATACCAACACAGCCAAACAAAAGCAAAGTTCATTAAAAGTTTGCCTGTATTGGACACAGAGCAAGTCTGTGCTTGAAAATTCTATGGTGCTCTCACACACATGGAGGCAAGAAGGAGTCTTATGTACAGAAAGGTTGTGGGAGGAATCTAGGGGTGGTCTGGAGGAGGAGTTTGGGAAGGGTCTTCAGGAGGAATCAATGAGGTCAGATTCTAGTAATGAGTTTGGGGAGGGTCTTCAGGAGGACTTAATGAGGTCAATGAGTGATTAGGGGTGGGGAGTTGCTGGAGGTTACCTGGAGCCAACAGACAATGGTGGGCTAGGCCAGTTCAAGGGGTGGATTGATATTTTGATAGGCTCAAGGGTGCGAAGTAGATGGACAGTGGAGGGCTAGGCTAGTAATAGAAGTCTGGGCAGAGCCACAAGGAAAAGCTTATGGCCTCTGCAAATGCCTCATCAAGTGGGAAGATTCAATCACAATTCAAGGGATTTCCCAGAGCCTGTACCTCAAAGATTCAAAGAGAGTTCAAGGGGGTTCCCAGAGCCTGCTATCATCAATAGTAGGTCAGAAGAGGTTAAAAATGAGAGAAATAGTATGATTGTTGGGGTAATCTTTTTTTTTGAGGGGGAAAGCAAGGCAATTGGGGTTAAATGACTTACACAAGGTCACACAGCTAGTAAGTGTGTCAAGTGTTTGAGGTCTCATTTGGTTCTCCTGACTCCAGGGCCAGTCCTCTATTCACTGTGCCACTTAGCTGCTCCTGGAGGAGTCAGAAAGGCCAACTCTTCACCTGAGTCAGGAAGGACATAATGAGGGATGATGTCAAGATAGATGGAACTCATGGAGAATGACTTTTTTTTTCAATGAGGTTAGAAGCATCAAATAAAGTATAATTTCATAGGAGATAAAAATATCTACCCCAACTTTAAAATTTTAGGATTCTTGAAAGACAAACATATCCATTATTGAAGGTTCATAGTTGTTTTTACCTTACCATGATGTATTACATGAATGATATAATATTTTTTGAGGATATAGAATTCTGAGGAAGAAAATAGTTTCATCTACCATGAAAAAATTGAAATCATTGGAGAGTACTGATAGAAGAGAAGAAAATAAAGCAAAAGTGCTGTTATCTTTGGGAATTTTACCCCCAAAAAGGAGAAAGAAAAGAAGAAGTAAAGAAATCCCAGTATAAGGGTATCCTAATTAGTGTAACCACAGAAGGCCAAGATAGTTTATTGAATTAATCTATCCAAAGTTTTGTTGATGTTGTTCAGATGTGTCTGACTCTCATGACCACATTTGAGGTTTTCTTGGAAGATACTGGAGTAATTTGCCATTTTCTTCCCCAGTTCATTTTACCGATGAGGAACTGAGGCATAGAGTTAAGTGACTTGCCCAGAGTGATATAGCTAGTAAGAGGCCGGATTTGAATTAACAAAGGTGGGTCATCCTGACTCCAGGTTCAGCGCTCTATCCACTACACAACCTAGCTACCCCTAAAAAAGCATAAAGTAAGTGAAAACAGCTTCATAACCAATTTGAAAGGAATAGAGTGTTGCGACTGTTGGATAAAGACAATGCCACATAGAAAAACATCTTGTGATTGCTGAAAATTCACACATGTTTTTCCAGCTATATATAAAATACCAAATCAGGAATCACTAAGTTCAGTGGTGGGACAGGCTAGTGTTGGATGAGTTTCAGCTCCCCTGAGAAAGAATTATTGGAGGTTGGGGGAGGAGGCAGAGAAGAGAGATTATTTACCTGTTCCTCAAGGTGACCATGTAAATTTAAGACATCTATTTTGATTCAATCAAGCTAAATTGACCTTTTGTGATTATATTAATCACATTAATTCCAACCTTTACACAAGCAAGCAAAGACCATCAATGGCTTTTCATTGTATGATAAAGGCTTGTTCTTTATTTGAATAAGGGCAAGGATGAGCAGGTCATTGGGATGAAATGGGATTCAGTAATTTGACAAAGTATCTTCTAAAATTGGTCAAACATGTCTTATCATGCAAGGCTGTGGAGTGTTCTTAAAACATAACTGCAAACTAATTTATATAAAACTCAGTAGTCCTTTTATTTGTCAGTTTGTAGACCACTCAAGTAACTAATGTATTTAGGGAGCTTTTAGCGTGGAGCCAGCTAAACTTCTCTCTTCTTCATGCTAAGTATATTTCAGTAAATTAAATGACAAAAATCCATCTGCTTTCTATAAATAAATTCTTCCAATATCTGGCAAAACATAATACTCAAAATGGAAAGGAATCTTCGAACAATCATTGCCCTAATACAACATTGGATAAGTGAAAGACCCCATGACATCTACAGGAGTGAGAAACATCAAAGAAACCAAGATGGTACAGATGTGTTTTTGCTGTTGTTTTCATAAAACTTCATTTTTAACATTGTCCTGCTTTATTATGCTACTGATAGGGTTTAGGCTCTTGGAACCCACTTGAATCTTCACACTTGATGAGGCATTTGCCTGAGACCATAAGCTTTTCATTGTCACCAGCCCCAAATCTCTATTGCTCTTAACCTAGTAGCCCTCAATTGTCCAGCTACTTCCCATATTTGTTCCAGTCAAAATATCTATACCTAAATTTGTTGCCCTTAAATTAACCTAGCCCTCCATTATGTGTCATTTCCAAGTAGCCTTCAGCTATTTCCCACCCTTAAACCCATTTCTGGAGTCTCACCTCAGTAGTTAAGATTCTCCTTAGACTCCTCCTCAAGACCCTCCCCAAATTCCTCCTCTAGACCACCCTTAAGATCCCTCCTACAATCTTTCTGTATATAAGATCCATCTCGCCTCCAAGAAGGTGCTGACATTGTCTAGCACATGTTAACACAAGAGTGCAAATACTTAAGTTCCCTAAAATTCCACCCATTATGGCAATTCTTTAGTAAACATTGTTTTACTTTGGCTGAGATAAGGCTTGAGTTGAATTCCTTTGGCAGGACCCAGCTTGCTGGTATTTTGGGGTCTCAAGCACTCTTGAACCCCAAACCTCAACACTACCATCAAGGAATATGATGCTTATGCTTTTTACCACCTAACCAAGTTATAGAACCATATATGTATTGTTGAGGTGTCGGGGTAGGGGTGTGTAGGATGGAGAAAAATAATATTAAAGATCATAAAATCTCAGAACTTAAAGAAACTTTATAAAATAGAATGGAAGAACGGAAAGGGGCTTAAGAATATAGAAAGTAACAACTAAAAGAAACTTAGAGATTTAGTCCAGCCAGTTCAATTTACAGATCGATCTTAGTCAACCAGAACTATTTAAGAGGATTCTGAGGCAGAGTCAAGATGGCAGCATAGAAACAGGAGAACTCCACAAGTTCCCCCTAATACCACCTGAAATATCTATAAAATATAACTCTAAACAAATTTTAGAGCTCAAGACTCCATCAAAATGACAGAGTAACAAAACTCCTGCTGAAGGCAGCCAGGCAGGCAGCCATAGCAGCATGCTGGAAGCAGAGCCCATCCCCATGCCATTTCAGCCCCAGGGCATCCAGGAGAAGCCTCAGCTGTAGCATTCAGGAGAACAGATCATCAGCAGCTGTGGCAGTTTCCAGAATCACCAACCCACAAGAGCCAAGGACAAAGGGAAGAGGTCAGTGGAACTCGGCTAAATTTGGGGGAGATGCTCCTGCTGAACTGCCTCCAGAGGTAGAAGCAGTCTGGAGTGGTGGCCCTGCAGCCACCTCCACGTGGCTGCTTCAGAAGCTCCTGGCCTGTAGATTGCAGGGGGGCCAACCAATCATTCAGAGCCTAAGTGCTCTTGCCTTGAGCTGCCTGGATAGAATCGTGGTCTTGGGTGACGGTCCTGAGGCGCATTTTCAGTGAGCCAAAGCTGGTGGGGGCTGCAAAAAATGGTGGCCTCCTAATAGCTCTGGCAGCTGCAAAAACCCCAGTGATTTGGGACAGAGCTGTCCCCTCTGAAAGCAGAGTTTTACTACTGAGCCCAAAAGCCAAGTAATTGACTGGCAACGTGAGCAGGCAAAGGAAGGAAAGCAAACCGAGCAATCCAACTTTAGATTCCATTTTTGGGGACAAAAAGGACAAAAGCATGGAACAGAAGGAAGACAACACAGTCAGAACTCCCACACCAAAAGCTTCCAAGAAAAATACGAAGTGGATAGAGGGCATAGAGGAGCTTAAAAAGGATTTTAAAAACCAAATAAGAGAAGTGGAGGGAAAATTGGGGAGATAAATTAGAATGATGCTAGAAAATCATGATAAGAGAGTCAACAACCTGACTGAAGAAAATAACACCTTGAAAAATAGACTAACTCAAATGGCAAAGAAGGCCCAAAAAGCCAATGAGGAGAAGAATGCCTTAAAAAGTCAAATTTGCCAGATGGTAAAAAAATCTCAAAAGCTTGCTGAAGAGAATAATTCCTTCAGAATTAGAGTGGAGCAAATGGAACCAAATGCCTTTATGAGAAATCAAGACACTATTAAACAGATCCAAACAAATGAAAAAATAGAAGGCAATGTGAAATATCTCCTTGAAAAAACCACTGACCTGGAAAATAGATCCAGGAGAGACAATTTAAAAATTATTGGATTACCTGAAAGCCATGACCAAAAAAAGAACCTAGAAATCATCCTTC
>CM053581.1:59240506-59276773 GCA_028627135.1 Pseudochirops cupreus | reverse complement strand
CAATCACCTCTTGAAAAATATCCCCAAAAGAAAACTCCTAGGAATGTTATAGCCCGGTTCCAGAGTTCCCAGATCAAGGATCAAATATTATAAGCTGCCAAGAAGAAACAATTTGAATACTGTGGAAACACAATCAGGATAAGCCAGGATCCAGCAGCTTCTACATTAAGGGATTGAAGGGCCTGAAATATGATATTCTGGAGATCAAGGGAGCTAGGATTAAAAGCAAGAATCACCAACCCAGCAAAACTGGGTATAATGTTTCAGGGAAAATATGGTCATTCAATGTGGTGGAGGACTTCCAAGCATTCTTGAGGAAAAAAACAGAACTGAACAGAAAATTTGACATTCAAACACAAGAAGCATGAGAAAGTAAACACAGAAAAGAAATCATGAGGAACTTATCAAAGTTGAACTATTTACATGCCAACATGGAAAAATGAGAATTGTAACTTGAGCATTCTGCCAGCCACTCTGTTAAACTCTGGGGATACAAAGAAAGATAAAAGTCAGAATTTACTCTCAAAAAGCTCCTTACTCTCAAGAAGCTTACAGTCTTTTATGAGAGATAATATGCAAATGCCTTTGTATAAATAAGATATATACAAGATAAATTGAATATCATTGACAGAAGAAATATAACAGCATGGGGGTGGGGTGGGGTAGAGAACTTTTTTTTTGAGAAAGTGGAATTTTAACTGAGACTTGAAGGAACCAGGAAATTACGCAGCAATGGTCAATAGAGAGAGAATTCCAGACATAGCAAAAATCAGTGAAAATGCCTAGAGAGTTGGAAGAGGGAGTGTCTACTACAAGGAATAGAGAGGAAGTAAGTGTCACTAGATATCATAGTACAGATGGAAGAGTGGGAAAAGGTATAAGATATTAGAAGACTGTAAAGTTTGGAAGGGAACACATGGAGGGATTTAAAGTGAAATAGACATTTTTATATTTGATCGTTGAGGTGACAGTGAGCCACTGGATTTGATCCAGCAGGGAAGTGATATGTTCATACCTGTGCTTTTGAAGTGTGTGTCCCTTTGACAACTGTGTGGATAATGGCCTGAAGTTGGGAAAGACCTGCAGCAGGAAAACCAAGAAGCAGGTTATTGCAATAGTCAGGCATAAAATTATGATGACTTGTACCAGGGTGGTGGCAATGGCAGCAGAGATGAAGTGCATACTTTATAATAATTTTGGTAAATAGATGAACCAGAGTTAAAATAGGATTTCATTGACCTCAAAGACTGCATATCCATTTCCACAGAAGATCACACACAATCTTCATAAATAATCTTTAGAATTATATGATACTTTCTGTTTTAAGTTACAGTAACTGGAAAAGTTGCTTCTTTCTAGGCCTTTATATCTTCATCCCTAAAATTAAAATCTTATACTAGAATATCTATACAGTCTCTTATAGTTTTAAAAATTTTTATTTATAAAATCCAATAATGTTACTTATCAAGTAATGATAAATGAAATAATAAATCGTCAAAACATGTTATTCATAAAAGCCCAGTAATATAACTCATAGCAATGGTTGCAATCAAAATTCAATAATTAATAATTGAAGATGAATATGAAATTTGTGGATATTAAATTATTTTAAAAATAATGAAGATTCTGAAAATCATTTTATATTAAAGAAAATATGGGATACTGAACAAGGAATTAAATCATAAAAATAAGAATGTCTGGTGCTAACTTCTTTTGCTCTACCAAAACAAAGTCTTCAATAAGGTACAAAGTTATTGATAAAACAAAAATTATATATACTAAACCTGTGCCTATCCATTTAAAACCATTGTGAGTCTAGAACTTTATGATATCATACTCAGAAAAGAATGAAATTGGTATGAAACCTGTCATTCCATTATCAGTGGTATGGTAGCAGATGAGAAGCTCCCTTTCTCTAGAGATGCAGATTAACACTTTTGGCACTATAATTTAAGGTCTTAGAATTGCCTTTTTGTATCTCCTACCAGCTCTTAATACTCTACTTTGCACCCAGTAGGCACTTAATAAATATTTATTGTCTGATTGACTTGTTAAACTGTGACCTACCCATTATCACAGGATGTCCCAAAAGGTATAGTAGAGTTTTAAATTTTGATAATTTCAGCAGTATTAAATGCTATAAACAAATATACACGCACAGAATCATAGTTTTGAATTTTAAAAAAATTTCTTTGAAATTTATTTAGATTTGTGAATTTTGAATGATGCAATTTTAATTTTAAAAAGACACATCATCTTGTCATTAATCATAACATGTGTGACATTTTTTAGATAATACTTTCCCATACTGGTAGACTGGCAGAGGAGCTCCTTCTCTTCTTAGTCACCTCAGTCACTATAATGCCATGCACGAGCAGCTTTCCAGAGGATGGCGGCTGTGAACAATATTCAAGTTTCTGATTACATGGTATAGTGAACACTCTATTTATTCAATAACAAATCGGAGGAAAACATTTACAGTAAATCAAAGTACAGCATTCACAATGTTACAACTTATTACAGAAAATCAAAATATAGCATTCACAACAACTTATCACAGAAAATGGCCACATAGTTTTTACCACAGTGGTCATAAAGTTTTTAACAAAGAATGATCATTTAGAAACTCAATCATTCAGTCATCCTTAAGGAGGTTTGCCTGCTCAAGGAACACAAAGTATAGTAGTCAAAGCTCTCCACTCATGGGGCACACTAAGTTAACTCAGTTATATATTCAGTCATCAATCACTAAGTACAATCATTTAGTCAATCAATCATTCCATCAACTCAATCAAATCATCCTTCATCCTTCACTATTCAATCATCAGGAAATACACAGTCACTCCACCCCTACATCACTAGTAAATTTACAATTTCTCAGTTAGTGCACAGTATCAAAGTAAAATCTTCTTTCAGCTTGACTCGGGGTGATTTCTCAGATTCGCTGGATCCCCTTCCATGGTCCCAGATCCTATCTGGATTCACCAAACTCTCACCTGGGTTCAAAGGCAGACAGCTCCCACATCCTTGTCCAGCTCCCTATGCAGTTCCTGCTCCACACTGGAGCTCACAGTGTCCAGTCCATCTCAAATGCTTCACAGCCTCTGTTCCTGGCAAGACAAGGCTTAACAAAGTCACAAACAGGTTCATACAAAGCATTCAGCATCATAGTCATGTTTCCTCATTCTTCAGCAGCTCTGACTGGCCCTCAGTTCTGACTGGCTCTCAGAAATTCTCAGCAGCTCTGGCTGGCTGTCGGACTCAGCAGAAGTTTCAGCTGGTTCCCAGAATAAAAATCACTCCATCTAGGTTTTCAAAATCAAAATCATTCTTTCCAGCATGAGGGGTGGGGATGTTCCCTCTTCAGCCTCCCTGGTGGCAACAGCTTCTGTCTGCATAGAGCTTGCTCCAAGAAGATCTGACTCTCCCTCTCTAGGGCTTTTCCTTAAACACACACAGCATTAGCTTCCTGTTTCAGCCAACCCCTTCCTGTTACATCAGCAACAGGGATTCATAACTTCTGTTTCTTTAACAAAGTCTTGATTAATTACTAAGTGCTTATTACCTGTTACCTTTGCCAGTATAAAGGGATCTTCAAATTCAAATTACATTACCATTACAGTAACCTGATTTATCTTGATTAGACTTGATTTTTTTGGTGGGATCATGCCAAAATTGCTTGGTATGCCTCATAGCCTTGTTTGGATTATTTTAAAGTCCAGGATTAAAAGAGAAATCCTTTTAGTCATTGAACAGCAATTAATCAAAGTTTTTACAAAATTTCAAAAAATGACTAGAACAATGTATAGTACAAGATTGTGGTTATGATGCATTTTAATAAGAAACATATAAATATTTTAAATGTAATTAAGAAACGTCCTTTCTTCCTTTCTCTTTCCTTCCTTTCTCTTCCTTGCTTCTTTTCATTCTCTTTCTTTCTTTCCTTCTTCCTTTTTTTCTTTTGTAGCTGTTACAATTCTAAAGTTATTAAAGCTTAATTAAACCTGCATTAAGACTTTTGGGACATTCTGCATAGCCTATTCTATATTTGTCACACCTCTAAAAGGAAATTTTTAGTCAGATGCCTACAAATATGTGTAAGAAATTGTAAAAGACAAAACCTGACTAGAATAAGTCCCTTTCAGCTTTTGTGCAAGCAAAATTTAGGGGGAAAGTTGAGCCTTTATTTGTACCATTATGAATAATCCCTACTGATACCAGTAAATAGCATGTCACATAGAATCACAGATGCAGAAAATATCAGAGCCTCAGATGTCCCCTAATGACTCTAGGATAAAATAAAAACTCCTCTGTTTAGAATTTGAAGCCATTCACAGTCTGGGTTCTGTTTACCTTAGTAGAAGAAATTTGCATGCACTCTGTAATATAGTCAAACTGATCCACAGGCTTTTATTCATAGAAAACACTTCATCTTCCATATCTGGGAAGCAATTTGGAAATATACCCCCCCATCCATATTACTAAACTATGCATAACCATACCATTATTAGGCCTCTACTCCAAAGAGATCAAAGGAAGAAGAAAATGCCATACACACACACATATGTAGACAAATGCACGTATGATACACATATACATTAAGTACAGATATAATGTATACATAGGTATGGAGCAGCTAGGTATTGCAATGGAGAGAGTATCAGGCCTGGGGTCAGGAAGACTCATCTTCCTGAGTTCAAATCTAGTTGTATGAACATGGAAAAGTTACTTACCCCCCTTTGCCTCAGTTTCTTCGTCTGTAAAATGAATTGGAGAAGGAAGTAACAAACCACTCCAATATCTTTGCCAAGAAAACCATAAATGAGGTCATGAAGAGTTGAACATGATTGAAAAATGACTGAACAAAATACATATGAGTGTATATATTTTATTATATATTACATATATAATTGCATGTAATGTATAATTACATACTAGAAATTGAAACTTTTCTTAGGGCCTAGGACCTATGTATCCTTGGAAATTCAATAAACCCTGTAGGGTTCTCACCCAGGCATATCTTTCTTCAAGACCCACTCCCTTTTCCCATTATCAGGTTCCTCCTGGAGCCTCCAAATAGGACTGCCTTCTTTCCTGTCCTAGCTCTGCTCATGTCTTTCTGGAATTGAAAGTCATGTCCCTACAACTAAGTACCTCAATCACTTTATCTTTTCCTCCATCCTTTCCTTCCTTTCTACTGCTGGTATGCAACACCATAAGAGGATAACAATCTGTAATGTTTGCTGATATACAAGATGTAAATGGTCACAATGAGAATTTGACAATCCTGTTGAAAGCCCTTATTTGCTGGGTCCAGTACACCAATTTTTAATTTGATAGATAGATAGATAGATAGATAGATAGATAGATAGATAGATGGATGGATGGACCTCCCTGGTCAGAACTTTTATATATTTGGTGCCTCCTCCTATTCAAATAAAAGTTCATTAAGGACAGAGCTTCCCTTCTATGCCAGTGGTTCTCAACCTTCCTAATGCCACTACCCTTTAATACAGTTCCTCATGTTGTGGTGACCCCCAACCATAAAATTGTTTTCATTGCTACTTCATAACTGTAATTTTGCTACTGTTATGAATCATAATGTAAATATCTGATATGCAGGATATATTTTCATTGTTACAAATTGAACATAACCCACAGGTTGAGAACCGCTGCCCTATGCATACAAGATCGTGCATGTTCTGTGTGGTGTGTATGTGTTTGTGTGTATGTGCTGTGTATGTACAATGTATTAGCATAGTAATTCAAATATACTAATCATTTAATCAAAGATTTTTGTTGTGATTGTTGATTTCATTGAATCGTTGTATAGGGAAAAAGTTGATAGTCCAGAGGTCAGAAAAGGAGGATAAGCTGAAAAGAGAGTGTGTTCTTAATGTTCTTAATTTATCATTCAAGAACTCATTTTGTCTTTCTTTGTGACTTCAAGTACATAACCCCTCAGACTTGAAAGCTCTAATCTTTAAACAAACAAGAAAGAGTAATTGACAATTTATTCAAAGCTCTGTCCACCCTGGAATTGCTTTTTACTGTTGTTATTGTTGGTATTTTGATTGTTCTGTTTTCAATATTAGGGCTTTCATGTTTTTAAGATAGATTGGCAGGCAAGTAGAGGAGTTAGGGATTTTTGTTTTTGTCATGACAGCGTTCATCCTTAGCTTTAACCTCCCACCTTCTTTCCTACAACCTGTCTTTTCTTATCAGTCAAACTTGTAGATTCTCTGTTATGCCATAGGTCAGGTATGGGGAAACCTCAAGGCAACATGTGGCCCTCTGGACCCTCAAGTATAGTTCTTCAAAGTTCGGTTTAATTAAAGGGCCACAGTAAAGGACCTAGACGGCCCATCCCAGGTTTGAGTGAATGAATTAAATTTCTACTCTGCCCTTAGTCACCACTACCAAACTAATACCCCCACCCCCAACATTTCACCCTCAGAAAATGTAGATAAACATAAAATACCCAAAGTAACATAAGTATTTTCCTATTTTCCATTAAAAAAAACTTTCCACCAAAGTTACATTCTTCATTGCAAGTCATCCAATCCTTCTCTAAGGTCCTCTAGGAGAAGAGTCTTCCTCCCAGGAGCTCAGTGTCTTTCCAATCCTGAATTAGTCTCAGAGTCTTCCTTTTAGGCAAAGATTTTGGGTAGGAATCACATTACCCTTATTTTATTAAGTGCTTGTTCCACTGGACATCTTAGAAGAAGAGTACTAAGCTTCCTTGACTGATTAAACTAATTCTTTATTTATTTATATCAAGACGCAAGTCTAGATAGCCACAAGATGAGCTTATTTATAGATGTGCTGGCCATGATAGGGAAGCAACATAGTCCAGAGCAGAAAAGCCTTTCTTTTTCTTTTTTCTTCCCCTTCCTCCAATTCTTGGCCTCCCCAGGGGACAATAAACAGCAGTGCCAATTAGTCACAGCTACAAAGAAGATGAAAATACCTATCGTAATGCACAGTAGTGAAGCTAGCCATTCTTCCAACATGGGCTCTGCAGTGCCATCAGATAGTAAAGCTGTTTAGTTACTGGCAACTTGGGGAATATTTGAAATAGCAACCTAAACATTTAAGCTGCAAAATTCCATTTTCTATCCTCTGAAAATCCAAAGCTGGATGAGAGAACTATCCTATTAGGTTTGTTTGATTGTCTGTTTAAGGTTTTGTGCTCTGATAAAAATTTAGAAGCCTGTTCCCTAGCCCACAGTCATCTTAGCCCTCTTCCCCCATTTCAAATTAAAAAAAAAAAGATTACTGAGTAGTAGATTTAATTTTCTTCTATTTATATATTGCTGTATTTGGGTAGCACTAATTGTATTTGTACCTACTTTTCTAACATTACTAGTAAAACATCACAAAGATTTAAGTCTCCTCTCCCGTTTTTCCTGTAGCTAAGACTCAATAAGTTAAGTAGATTATTCCTAGTGTTTTGATCACTTTGGCATTTTAATTAAAATATAATCACCATTTGCTGGGCTGTAACACACAGGCTTAGGTAACTATCTATGTCAGGCCATTATGTGTATTAAAAGGCTATGCAAAAATTATTCTAGAAATGGTTATGGTAAACACATCCTCTCTATATTTTTACAACACAGGTATAACTGAGCATGGCATTTTACAACACCAAGACAATTTTTTTTCTACTTTTTATTTGAATTCTATTACAAAGCAGGATAAGAGAGCAAAACAAATTAAATCCCATTAGAGTAAATCCATGGAGATTCCAGTTTTGTTGCAGTTTTGCAAAGATATATAAGCCCTAGAAATCTATAAGACCTAGAGACAAAAAAAGAGCCTAAATTCCACCCCTCTTAATGAGCAAGAGGAAAATGTTTTAAAAACTGTAGGAGAAAGAGGGCAGGATCATATATGTAAACATTGTATCAGGTACTTTTCTTTAAGCAGTTGGCTCCTCTCTTGCTATCTCTGTAATCATTTATCTGCTCATTTCTTTATCTACTTATTTATTCATTTATCTATGAATCCATTCATTCACCCATTTATTTGTTTGTTTGTTTTTTCTTATTTTTGGCAAACACCTAATAGAATCATTCCATAGAACACGTGTGAGACTTGGTCTGTGCTCTTGTCACATTGCTCAAATACATGGTACCCCATAGGTTCCTGATTGATTGTTCCTTGCATGACCCTGTGAATGGGGGTTGTATCAAAGATGATTGGCTACAGAGCCAGGAGCAATAGCTCGCTCAATCGAGTAAAGAGCTATGGAAAAGCCTCTCTTCTTTGTTCTCTGTAACCTTCTCTTTTTCTCCTCTCTGCCATTATTTTTTCCAGAGATATGTAGGACAGCTTTCCCTTGGATTTTCAGCATTGAAAGGATTGGGGGAGGGATTTTCTATCTGGCTATGACAGTCTTCAGCACTTATGGGATGACAAACAAGTATTTGTCTACACAAGACTGAGAAGCTATCTCAAGTCCCTCCCTTCCTCATCTGCTTTATGTTTCTTTTCCTGATACTTCATTGATTAGTGATACTGAGAGAATTTTCCAATCTCAGTTGCCATCAGCTGAGTTTCTGAGGTCTAAAGTTCCTGATTCAGGGATATTTTCTCAACCAGAGATTCTTCCTGCAATATTTCTCTTCTCAACAGAAAAGTTGTCCATAACAGGAGGATGCTGTCATTAAAGCAACTAAGAAAATCCAAGGGGTGGCGAGGTGGCGCAGTGAATAGAGCACAAGCCCGGGAGTCAGGAGGACCCAAGTTCAAATGTGACCTCAGACACTTAACACAAAAACTAGCCATATGATCTTGGGCAAGTCACTTAACCCCAATTGCCCTGCCTTCCCTCCTCCAAAAAATAAAATAAGTAAAATTTTAAAAAATTTAAAAATTATAAAGGAAAAAAAAAAGAAAATCTAAGCCCTGCCAAGCTAACTAGAGTCCTAAGAGTTCAGATAGTATATATTGGAGGCAAATGTGAAATATCAATTCAGCAATCTCACAAATCTTTTAGTTATGTTTCCCTCCCAGGAGAGTGTATTTATTAGATGTAAATGGTTGCTGTTTTATATTTTTAATTTTTGTCAATACAGACATATGTCTTTTTTTATTTTAAGCATTTCTTTTGTACAGAAAGAAATAAATATTTGTACTATAATTAATATTCATTACTTTAAAAAGTGAATACTTTACTAGAAGAGACCCTGTTTAGTATTTTGGAGAAAGACTAGACAAGTGATATACCTAAACTATGTTTGAGATATTTTCATTGGGATATGACTCCAGAGTGCATAAAGAATAACTCAGGGAGTTTGAGAAAATCCTGACTTCAAGATCAGCCCAAGCCTGGATCTGGGGCCTGTAGTGCCCATGCAATATTTACAGCACCCAAAATTGCAATAAAGACCGTGAGTATAAGTATTGCATGAAGTTCGATGGCAAAATATGCCAAACTCTCCAGATAGAGGATAGAACTAAAGCATTTATTTAGACAATCAGAAAACCAAATCCCAAAACCAGTAAGCCGATTCCATCATAGTACCAAAGATATTCAGAAGCCATAATAATGCTGAGAGCCACAGCATCTTTTAGCTTTCCCACAAACCAATACAAGATGAATATTTACTCACAAATCTCTCTCTCTCCTTGCCTGAGCACCTTTCTCTCCCACTGTCTCTCTGGCTTTGATTACCAACTTTCTGTGGCTTCTGCTTCCCTTCAGCAAAGTCCTCCCACCACAGCCTCCATGTGAGTGCATTCAGCCTATCAAGGGGCAGAGTTTATCTTCAATAGCAGGGAAGCTTCCTATGGGCTCTACTGCACCCTTATCAAATTCTCTCCATCACAGGCTTCATGTGATTACATTCAGCCTATTAGGGGGCAGAGTTTACTTTCACAGCAGGGGACATCTTCAAACTACCCCCTAGGTCTATTAAGGGGCAGGGAAGATCTTCAAATTCCTATTCCTATTACAGGACCAAATGAGAATAGAGCGATGATTCCTCTTGATAAGCTGCATCCCCTTCCTCCCAGCACCCTCCCCCTTTCCTTTCCTTACCAATACTAGTTTTCCTAGGTATGTGAACTTAGACAAACAGGTTCCCCTCTGTGAACTTCATTTTTCTTGCCTAAAAATAGTTTAGAATCTCTGATATTTAAGATTGCTCTTTAGCTTTAACACACCAGGATAAGGGATAGGGGATTTTTGAGATCAATTCAATTCAGAAACCATTTATTGGGCATCTATTTACATTCAGAACGTTATGCTAGGCATTGTGGGAAGAAGAAAAAAAAATAACGTGTTTACTTTACAATATAGTAGAGAGTATGACATGTGCTAATAAACAAAATACAAATAGAGTGTGATAAGGATATAAAAGACATGCAGAATACTGTACAATGAAAAGGTTACAAGGGAATTGAAGAGTAACTCTTTATTTATAGTAGAACAAGTAAACAATGAAGAGTTCAGTTATAAACTCTGCAAACAACACATGGGCTTCCATTATTGTCAGTATTTCCATTATGTGGACAAGAGATAGCATTAGTTCTAGTGAATTAACTGCTTGGTAAGCCAATCATAAAAACATTACTCCTATGGGCTTGTTTCTGCTGATGGGAAAATCATCTTAGTGAGGAAAACTGAAAAACCTAGTAGACAGGAGGCCAGGCCTCCAGCATCAATCACTTCCTGTCTTGCCCACTCTTTATATCCTAGTCAACTTAAATTCAGTAACTTGAAAAGCCTTCACTTTTCTATCCTTACTCTGCTTTTCTCTTGAAAATTCTAATAATTAAAATCCACCTTCCTAATATAGGGGTGTATGGATTTTCATCGCACATTTGTTGATTGACTGATACTTAGATACCTCAGTAGCCATCAATCAGTTTTGAATATAAATAGGCAGCAATAGCAGATCTTTTCTTATGGTGTTTTCTTTCTCTAGCACTTTAGTCTAGCTTGTCTGGACGCGTCTGCCTCTAAACATCTGATTACGTTATTCTTATTCAAAACCCTAGCCCAGAATAACAGATCTGCAAAAATCAAATTAACAACTGAGTTAGGACATGGAATTGATCTGTCTTTGCTGGCATGAAAGGATGAAGGACCATAACTCAACACTCCATTACCAGCAGAGAGTCAAATACCAAGTCTCCATTTTCTACTAGGAATCATCCTAGGATAAAAACCTCAGCTGTTCCTTCCCACCTTCTCCGCTTCTCCCTCTTCCACTCCCTGCCCCAACCAGTACCACTGGGGGAAGGCTGGAAAAAATGAAATCAGAATCTTAGTTGAGAACTGAAGTTGTGTTACAGTTTGCTAGTGAGAGTATTACCATCTACTCTTCTATGATTAGCAAGATTTTTCCAGTTTCTCTCCAAGACTACCAAAGTGAAAACCCCATGACCTACTACTACTGCCTATTCCCTCATAACTACATAACTTCCTGAGTTGTTATGTTGGGGTACTGCCTCTGGGAAACCCCAGGAACTCTCTTTGAATCTTCCCACTTGATGGGGAATTTGCTTGAGGCCATAAGCCTTTCTTTATCACTAGGCCCAAATCTGTATTACTATGAACCTAGCCTAGCCCATTTGTTCAGCTACTTCACACCCTTGATCCTAGCAAAATACCTATATTTAAATCTGTTTCTATACTTCAATCTAAAATCCCCTCTTCTAAACAACCCCTAGATCCCTCCCATAGTCTTTCTGTATGTAAGATCCGTCTTGCCTCCATGAAGGTGCTGAGATTCAATGGAGCTCAGACTCAGTGTTAGATTCTGCTTGCCTACTTTCAATACAAGCATCACAAATACTTAGGAATAAACTTTGTTTTACTTTGTCTGAGGGAAGGCTTGAGTCGAATGCATTTGGCAGGACCCAGCTTGTTGGTATTTTGGAGTCTCAAGTACCCCTAAACTCCAAACCTCAACAGTTATTGCTCTCTACTCTTTCTCTCAATTATACCCTCTGGAAAACCCATTCTTGTCTTAATAAATTCCCTTTCTTTAACAATCCTTTAATCTTCTTGTTCTCACAGAAGTCTGATTATGTGACTGTGTTCAAATGTCTTAACATCACTAAGTATTATGTCCTTTGATCTTCAGGACAACCCTGAGAAGTAGATAGTATTGGTGTGCCCATTTTGCAGATGAGAAAATTAAGGCTGAGAGAGGTTAAATTGACTGGACCATGATCACACAGTAGTTATCTGAAGTAGGACTTCACTTCCTATCTCTCTCATGTTTAGGAGCAATAAGGACATAAATAGAGGGCTATTTAATAATAGTGTTGATAGATACAAATGAAAGGGCAACTTGGAAACTCTTGAATGATGAGCGTGTTACTGCTTTCTTTTTTTCTCTCCAGAGAGTTTTGCTCTCTTCAAGTGATGACCTCATTCAAAGTGTAATATATATTTCCTGGTAAGCCTCTGGTGAAATGCCAACAAACCATGACATAAATCTTATCTAAACATTTAACCATTCCTGACTTTGTCTACATGGTACCAGGATTATGGATCAATTCAGTCAGTTCAGTGGAATAAACAGCTATCAAATGCTTTCTTAAAAGATAGACATATTGACTAAAAATTCCACTTTTAAAATAATTTTGCCTAATGGCTTGATGTAACCATTAAATATTTTATGTAAATTATTTTACCATTAAAATGACTGAAGTTGAACCAGGAATCGATGAACACTTTAAGAAATGAAACAATGAAAAATCATCTCTGAATGTGGTATATTTGATAATTAATGACTGATTGGTAGAAATGGAGCTTAATAAATTATCATTTACAAGAGCCTATACTGTATTTTAGATGCATGACTAATACTTAAATACAATATATTTATATTGCACACATTTGTGCAAACATCTTGTGACCCAGAGCTCATGATTTCTTTATATACTATAACACATCCAGTCATTTATTTGGAAAGAAATAATCTGAATTATTTGTTAAAATTATTAATGGAATATTGTATTGACATGACCTCTAATGAAGTCCTCCTCCAGTACCTCATTGCTACATGATAGTGCCTCTGAGTCCTCAATGACTATTCCTGTGGAGGCAAAACCTGGTAGGTCCTGCCAAAATGGAAAGGTTTGAAAGATAGAGGAAAAATGAATGACTATCTGTTATCTAAGGTTAAGATCACCAATGTCAGTCAGGTTCAAAATAATGAAGGTAGTTACCCTGTGATTTTTCATCATCATAATCATAATTATCATCATCATTATTTGTTTGCTTGCCTTACTAGGACAAATCATTAAGGACAGGCATGATAGATCAGTCTGTGTTGGTGAGAGAAGCAGCCACATTGAAGAAACCAGAAATTCTTGGAATAATGAAGAGACAAATTAAGGAATTGCTTTTCAAACATGACCTTTATTTCTTAATGTCAAGGGTCTATTATTTCTCAAATTGTGTTTTGAAGTTCATCTTTACCTTATAGTGGTTTAGGGGTGACCTCGTGTTTTTTACAGACCATATCAGAAGACCATAAATTTTTGGTAAGTCCTACCTATCCAAAAAGACTTCCATATGGGAGCATATGTTTGTCGTCTGAAAAGAAGCTTAACTTCATTTGGAGAGACTCATCACCAAGTTATTCATAGTGTGATCAATTATTAGGATATGGCAGTTCTCTAAAACCATCTGCCAAGTTACTGAGATTTATTGTCTTTCTTCGTCAGTGATGGTCTGTATTTGGAAAACACACATATTTGAAGAATTAAAAAGTAATTTAAGCTAGCATACCTCTACCTTTTCTAGTTGCATCTGAAGGGTGAAGTTTAACATCTCTGCCTCTAACATATTTCACTCTGAAATATAAATTTGGCTTCTATAAGGTCCTCCAATTCAGTCAACATGGAAACTACCAAGAATGTCTGTCACAGCTCTTCAAGTCAGAACAAGGTATCAAAGGGGACCAGAAGTGTCATAAATATCCAGAAATGTGACCCAATCTCATAAAGACGGTGGCAACTGAGAGTAGATGGAACCCAATTTAAAAAACAAAAAAGAAAAACCAAACAAGAACAAAAGCAAAAGCCTTGTTCTGAGGCCAGCAGGCTTTGAGAAGCTGTATCAGAAGAGGTCTCTAGCTAGAATCCATCAGTCAAAGTTAAAATAGTATCTCTAGGAAACTCATGCTAAGGACTAGATTTGTGGGCAGGGGAGTTGTCTCAATATGTGAATTATTGCTTCTGGGTTTCTTTTGTCTTTTGCTTTAAGCTTGCTTTTGATATGCTGTGGATAACAAGCATGAAAGGGAACATTGTTATAAATTTTCAGAGATGGCTAGAGAAGACATTATCCTAGAATTCCAGATGGGTGCTCTGAGTAATAGAAAGTAAATATCTCCCCAAAGTGACCAGTGCTTTCTTAACTCCGAAATCTGAGGATAAGGGCTACAAAAGCAGAGGACATATTCCTGAAAATCCTGTGATGTGCCCTAGTAGTTACCAGTCAGGAAGAATGCCCTCCCTAAAGAACCTTCTCTTCAATCTGGTCATTAGGATGTGATTTTTATGGAGTTGCTGAATGTCCATGAAGTCAGGTTGTTTTTCTAACTTACAAGGGATTTAGTCACACCAATTCCTCTTATTACTATCCCCTTCAATTAGATAAGAACACTTTATCTCCTAAGGATAAGATGGATTTACCAAGTTTCCTGTAGAGCAAGAGTTCTTAACCTTGGGCATGTGATTTTTTAACGAAAAAAAATACCTATATTTCAACATAATTGCTTTCTTTTGTAATTGCATATACACACATATGTGAAATTATTTATCTGTCAATATAATTATGTGTGTGACTCTACAGACACATATAATTTTGTGGATTTAAAAGGCTGATTCTGAGAATTATTCTAGAGGCTTTAATGGACTGCCTAAGGGGTGCTGACACATAGAAAGAGTTAACATCCCATGCTGTAGAGAAGCATTTATCTAAAGAGAGTACAATGTATGCTGTAGATGTCATATCCAAAGCTATTGACTTTAACCCTGCAATGAAGACAAAGGATAATTCTTTCACTCATCAGATCAAAACCCATTCATATCATAATAAATGACTTGATGCGTTGTGACCAAAAAATATAAAAATCACACCCTTGTGGCCATCTATCTCACAAGAGACCACATCTACACTTGGCTGAGCTGCTATGATTTTGGATTCCATCATTCTATCATTGATTCCATGAGCTAATGATTTTCAGGGACTTTACAATTTAGTTAAGGAGACAAAACATTAAAATACATGCAGTATATGTCAAGCCAGTTAATGATACACAGGATGTGTCATAAAAATATAGAGAAGCAAAGTGTTATTTCCAAATGAAATAATTAGAGGTCAGTCAGCCAGAAAGTATTTCTTAATCACCTACTATGTGTCAGACAGATATTATGCCAAATTATTTAAATGCACAAAAATATTAGGAGAAAGACAGTCCTTGTCCTTAACAAGTTTACATTATAATTCAGAAAGACAATATATCAAAGGAAGACGAAAAGGTGGGGAGGAGACAAAGGTACTCTGCACCAGCCAGGGGAGTGAGACATGGTTAGCTAATTAGTTGTTGCTGAGTAATTTTTTTTAATTGTGTCCAACTGTAATTCCATGCACAAGCAGCATTCCAGAAGAATGCTTCTGTGAACATCTTTTAAGGTTCTGATTACACAGTATAGTGAACACTCCGTTCCATAAGAAACCAAAGCAAAACATTCACAGAAAATCAAGGTATAGCATTCACAATATTACAGCTTATCACAGAAAAGCACAATATAGTTTTCACAACAGCTTATCATTAAAATGGCTACCTAGTTTTCACCAAAGTGGTCACAATATTTAGATCAAAGAACAATCATCTGGTATTCCTAATGAGATTTGCCTCCTTAATCAGTCATTCAGTCATCTCAGAGTACAGAACTATTCTCTGGATAGTTCTTAAATCAGAATTAAGCCCATTGTGTTTGCAACTTTGATTATAAACCCAGTGCTGTTATTTATTCCTTTTTACAGGTAAATAGAATGAGAATAGCACGAAGAAGTAAAGCAAGTAATGAAGTTCCTGGAGTCATCACTCCAGGCAAGAGCAATGAATAATTGAATGTTTAAATCAAGTAGCTGGGTAACTCCTATTCTTCCTACAGAGCCTTCCACTTCCCTTTGTCAGATATTGAGAAGGGTGATCAACTATTTAGAACAAGATGTGTTAATGTGATTTAGTTATTAATTTTATTACTATGTCTACTTGGAAGAAGCCAAGGCAATGTTTGTTGGGGTGGTGACAGCAATTAACTGGGAGTATTTCTAACAGCATCTCAGATTGTTAGGGCTCTGCTCTAGAGTTTGCCTAGAAAAGAATCCTAAAGTTTGGGTAGAAGGAAGAGGTTCTTTGGCTCATTTGTTCAATGATTTAGAACACAAAGGGACCTTAAGAAATCATCCAGTCTGTTACCTTTGTGTAACAGATAAGTAAACTGAGGGTTAGAGAGAGCTAGTGACTTACTCAATATCACACACGTAGTAACTAGTAGAACTGAGATTCAAACTTGCCTTGTCTGACTATATTTATTGTGCTTTCCACTACACCAGTGACCTCTACGTGCAGATTTCACGGAATTTTTTCCCCAGATGTATGCATTTAACAGTGAAGAGTGGGGTCATAGAAGTATTATAGAACATCGTCCTAAGTGGGTGGACAATGCCTGCTTCAGCTACCTTCATAGCCAATTGAATAAACTGTTCTTATCCATCCATTCTGCTGGGGAATGTCTACCCATGCCTAGGGTAGACATCCCCCTAATTCACTGACAGGTTTGAGCCCTGTGGCTTACCTTGTTTAGCACATCTGCCAAGATGGTTTTACCAGGGTGTGGCCACTGCCAATGCTACAGATTCCTAGAGACACAGATTAGATAAAGATCAAATGAGGATTGTGCTAGGCACTTTGTAACCCTGGAAGTGCTATATACATATTAACTCTTATTATTATGAGTTATGTTTCCCCAAAACATGTTATTTTTATTACCTACATAGGAGGTAAGTACATGTATCAGAGAGAGTAGTGGAAGTACAAACTGCACTGAATTTGGGTTCAGAAGATCTGGCTCTACCACTTACTACCTTTGTGATCTTAGGTCTGTCACAAATTTTTCCTCATCTGCATAATGGGATAAGTAACATCCCTTTATTTTCTGCCTTTTAGGTATTATTATTATTGTTGTCATGGTTGTTGTTATTATTATTATTATTTTAACAAACACTTCCATTTTCTCATCTCTTGGTACAGGACTATTATTGCTTATTCTTTAGGATTACACAATTGATTGAAAAATGAAATGGCTACAAGATTATATTGTGGTTGTTAAATATGTTAAAAATATTTTTAAAAAAACAATTCAATAAAGTAAAATGTCACCTTAAAGTCCTCCCCCCCCCAATAAGAAGTCCAAGATTATGGGTGACCTCTTACTTACCAAACCTGATAGCCTTTATCAACCCTCGTCCTTCTTAATCTCTCTGAAGTATCTGATACTATTATTGACCTTTTCTCCATGGATATTCTCTCTTCTCTGAGTCATCATGACAATGTTCTCCTTTAAGGTCTCCTCCTAACCATCTGACAGTTTCTTTGGAGGATCCACATCCATATCATGCCCCCCTACCTCTGGTTGTACACCTAGTCTTTGCCATGGGCTTTCTTCTCTCTGCTCTCTATATGCCCTCCTGGTGGCCTCATCAACGCCTATTATTTATGATGAGAGACAGAGAGAGAGAGAGAGAGAGAGAGAGAGAGAGAGAGATGTGTGTATGTCTGTCTGCATATATGTATGTGTATATATACACACATATATTATATTTATATATATCATATATGTTTATATGTACATTACATATACACAATTAGTTTTATTCTGAATTTTAAAAACATCAAATAAAATTAGTTCATTAACATACATAGTAGAATAGAAAAGGACTGTACATGATGCTATAGATTTTTGTTTTCTATAGCTTGATTTTCATCAAAATATACAATAAATTCAACATCAGACATATCTATTAACCTTGTAGGATACATTACTGTGAGGCTTGTAGCTATCCACAGATGAAGCTTGTTTAATTTAATAAGGGTAGGCTTTGTACCATGACTCAAGGCTCAAAAGAACATCAACATAGATACCAAGCTGAGCCAAATTATATGTGGAACTTTCTATGTGATATTAAAAAAAAAACAAGCAAAACTTTTTATGCTTTATCTCTTTCCTTACCAAGGACTATATTTCCATTTGTCCCTGGGCTTCTGTTATTACCATGTAACTAACCTTGGTTGCTGTTCATAGAAATAACTCTCCTTGGACCCCATTTTCCTATTTTTAGCATGAAATCTGCATCTCTTCTCCAAAATGACCCTCTCTTCTGTAGTTGTTTCCTCACTATTTGAGATTATTTGGCTTAATTCTGGAATGTTAGGGTTATCACCTGTGTTGTAGAGGTGTCTGCTATACTTTTGCTTGGGTAGGCTCAAAGATAATTAGCACACTAGTGATATTCATCAAGTGACTCACTGACTCCATATAGATGCTGACTAGGTGAACACGTTTTCCTCATAATATAATTTATTTCAATTTAACTCTGTGGTAAAATAGAAAGAAGCCTGGATTTGGAGCCAAAATACCTGCATTTGTGAATCTCTATTTACTGCTTGTATCATGAAAACCCAGATCATGAAAACCTCTTTGGGCTTCAGTTTTCATTTTTGTAAAATGATAAGGTTTGACTAAATCAGGGGTGGGGAACCTATGGCTTCGAGGCCATACGTGACCCTTTAGATCCTCAAGTGTGACCCTTTAATTGAATGCTAACTTCACAGAATAATTCTCCTTAATAAAAGGATTTGTTCTGTAAAACTTGGGCTCAGTCAAAAGACCATACCCAAGGACCTAGAGGTTCCCCATCCCTGGAGTAAATAATCAAAAGGGAGATACAATAAATATTCCTGGTAGAAGAGTCTAGGAGACTTGGAAGAAATAAAGGAAGTGAAAAAGTCTAGGATCAGAGCAAGTAGATGGCACAATGGATAGAGTACTGGTCCTAGAGTGAGGAGGACCTGAATTCAAACTCAGTCTCAGACACTTGACACTTATTATCTTTGTGACCCTGGATGAGTCACTAAATCCCAATAGCTCCTCCTTGTCCCCTCCCCAAAAAAGCCTAGGATCTATTGATAATTTGGATCTTTGTCAAATGTTGATCTGATCCTTTTATCCTGCACACCCACTCACTCTCAAACTTCCATACCCTGGTAAATTCCAAAAAGGTACTTAAGAGAAAACTAAAAACTAGAAAAAGTAAGTGACTAAAGCTCTCACAGACTTGGTATACTTCCAGGGCAGGGTTTCATTTCATGGATAGTTAGTACTAGGGTTTGTTTTACCAGTTGTCTCTGCAACTTCATCTACTAACTTCAGAGACTAAGTATTAATCCCTTAATTAATAATTAATACTTAATCTCTGTCAATTAGACTGACTCTACAAGCAACTGTAGGAGAACTACAAAAGAAACAACTCTGTATGAAGGAGGGATTTGGAGTTGGAAGAACTGCCTTCAAATCCTCCATCAGATACTTCCTAGCTATGTGACTTAGAGGAAGCTCCTTCATTTCTCTTGACTCCAATTTCTTCATCAACAAAATAGAGATAATAATAATAACACCAGCCTCATAGGGCTAAGATAAAATATAAGATGATATCTATAAACTACACTATAGATTTCAGGTGTTAGAATATGGTTGTTTTTGTCCAGTTGTGTCTAACTCTATAACCCCTTTTATTGTTTTTTTTTTAATTTATTTTTTCAAAGATGCTAGAGTGGTTTGCCATTTCCTTTTCCAGATCATTTTATCAATAAGGAAACTGAACCAAACAGACTTAAATGACTTGTCCAGGGTCACTCAGCTAGTAAGTGTAAGTAAGCTAGAAAGCTTACTAGTAAGCTAGTAAGACTGGATTTGACCTCAAATCCTCTTGACTAGAGGCCCAGAACTCTATTCACAATCCGATGTGCCACCTATCACCACCTAGCATAAAGAAGGAACATAAGTAAACTTTGCAAAGTTCAAGACTGACTTCTACTCCTGACTAAAGGTTTGAACATATTATTAAAGGAATAGTTTGTGATAATTTAGAAAGAAAAGCTTCAATTCTTGGAAACTTTCTTATCTTCATAAAAGATAGATTATTCTAGACCAATCTTTGTTTCAGTTTTGAGGATTACTAGGCTGTCATGATTAGGGGAGTGGTATAGATATAGTTTATTTAGATTTCATTGAAACCTTTGAGTAAGGCTAAAAGGATCTTCATCCTCAAAATCTTTGGACTTCTTTGCTGATAAAATTGTATGTTTCATATGTCATCTGGAATCAGTCTGAATTCTTTATTTTAGTGCTGTTTTCACCTACATCATTGAAGGCACTATGTCACATTGTTGTCTTGGTTCTGCCTTCTTAAATTTCTCTCAGTTCAGATGTGTTTGCTTTATTTTTTATATTTCTGTGATTTGTTCACTTTCATCTTCCAACACTTAAAGTGCCATGTAATGTTGGCTATTATATATAATAATGTTTTATGCATTAATATATTATAATTTGTTCAGCCATTACCCAATTGATAGGTCCCTATTTATTATTAGTATTTAACTAATGCAACATATGCTACTATGAATAGATTACTATGTGTGGAAACTTTCTGTCACTAACTTTTTAAGAACATATGCTCAATAAAGATAGCTGACTCAAAGTGATTTTTCTTATATAATTCTAAACTGTTTTCTATAATGGTTGTGGATATTTTTAATTCTACCAACTAGGTATTAGTGTACTTTTCCTCCCATAGTGCCCACCTTTCCTCAACATTGACTCTGTTTACTATATTTACATATGTTTATTATTCCCCTCTTCCACTAAAGTATCACACTGAGACCTCTTTATAGTATAACCTCATCTTCAACAGCTCCTGCCAGAGGCTAGAGATACTTTTTCTGTATCTTTTAGATCAAATATTATCTTTGAGAGAGTTAGTTTAACTTGTTCTTGAAACTGCCAACAATCATGTCTGAGAGAGTGATTATGAGATACAGAAGTAAAAGACTAAGAGAATTTTGTTCCTGTGACCATGAGGAAATGACCTGTTCTCTTTGAGAAAGGCAGACGAGCCATTTTTTCATGGATTTGAGACTAACTAGTGGTTGTGTGGGAGGAATCCTAAAGAGAATGCTTGTGAGAATTTGCTACCCTGCGAACACTGTAGGGAGGGACTATGTACCAAGAGTTGATGAAAATTCAGTCATTTTTGTTGATGGTTAGAGGTAACTCTTAGTGGAATCTTTATCATCTTAATACATGTAATGGTAATGGGATTTGAAGATCTTTCATGCCCCTTGTATTGGCAAGCTAACAGATATTTAGCACTGAGTTTCAAGTTCATAATTGTGTCAAGTATTAAGATCCAGAACTTGTGAATCCCACAGTGGGATGAACTTGCTGACATAGCAGGAAAGGGTAGAGCAGGTATAAAGCCACACACAAGCAACTTTCCAGAGGACGGCTGCTATGAACAGCTTTCAACATTCTGATTACATAGTATAGCAAACTCTCTATTTATTCAATAACAAATTAGAGTAAAACATTCACAGAAAATCAAGGTACAGCATTCACAATATTACAACTCAACAACTTATCACTAATATGGCCACATAATTTTCACCACAATGGGCACATAGATTTCAAAAAAGTACAATCATTTAGTTAATCAATCACTTAGTAACTCAATCATTTAATCAACTCAATCAGTCAATCATCCTTAAGGAGGTTTGCCTCCATAAGGCTCACAAAATACAACAGTCAAAGTATTCTACCCCTGAGTAGTACATTCGTTTAGTCACTCATAGAGTCCTTAATTCAATCACAAAGTACAATCACAAATAAATTATAATTCCATCAGTCACTACTCAACAGAAAATAACACAATTCAGTAGACAGGGCTTCTAGCTATCTGACCATTACATCCATACCTAGTTAGTTACCAGAGAGGGAAGCACCAACATTTGGGTTTTCAAAGGCAAGGGCTCAATGGCTGCCCAGATTCTCATCTGGCCAAATCACACAACTCTTCCCAAAGTGAGTCCCAAAGAAAAACCTCATATCAGGGTCAGTCACTACTCAGTATTCCCATAGAAGTCTTTTCATCTTGACCTGAGATAGGCTCTCAGATTCCCTGGATCCCCTTCCATGGTCACAGCTCCTAGCTAGATTCACCAAACTGTCACCTGGGTTCAATGGCAGACAGTTCCCAGTTCTTTGTCCAGCTCTCCATGCAGTTCCTGTACCACGCTGAAGTTCACAGTGTCCAGTCCACCTTAAATCCTTCACAGTCTGTGTTCCCTTGGAAAGTCAAGGCTTAACAAAGCCACAAATATACAAAATACCAACACCACAGTCATGCTTCCTCAGTCTTCTGCAGCTCTGGCTGGTCCTTGGAAATCCTTAGCAGCTCTGGCTGGCCCTCAGACTCAGCAGAAGTTTAAGCTTGTTCTAAGAATCAAAATCACTTCATCCAGGTTCTCAAAATAAAAATCATTTTCTCTAGGTTGGGCCTCTCTTCCTCAGCCTCCAGGACCTGGTTCCAAGAACATCTAAAATTCCAGCTAGGGCTTCTCCTTATATACTATTAGGTTCTCCCTGTTCTATCCCTTCCTGTTACATCAGCAACTTCCTGTTACATCAGCAACAGTGTTTCATACCTTCTGTTTCTTTAATAGAGTCTTAATTTGAAACTAGGTGCTAAGTACCTCTTAGTTTAGTAACGCAAAAGGATCTTCAAATTTCATTGCTGTTATAGCAGGGAGGAGTTAATACCTTATATAAAGAAAAGCCCAAGCTAGAAATCCAGAACTTCTAGGAGCAAGCAGCATGGAGGCTGAGGAGAAGAGATTTTGAGAAGAGAACTTGTGGTGGCAGAACTTGTTCTGAGAGCCAGCCAGAACTTCTGCTGAGGACTTTGGCTGAGAACTTCTGGGAACGTGAACTGCTAGGAGCCAGGACTGCTGGGAGCAAGCAACGTGGAGTCTGAGCAGCTACTGTGAGTGAGGAGAGAAAGATCCTTCCTTGAGGAAGTGAGTGAGGAGAAGAAGATCTTTGCCTGAGGGAGCCTGTTTTGTTTTGAAGGCTTGGAGATGTGGGTGTTCACTGCATTAATTATGTGTACCAACTTCTTGACTACTGTAATGATTTTGACTTTCTGGTTTTGGAACTTGGCTTTCTGGTATGTGAATAAATGCTTTGGCTTGGTACTCCATGTGGAGAGCCTGTTACATCTTGTGATTCATAACTACATCAGCATATTTATAGTCCCTCTTTGCATTGTGAATATTGCATTGTTGTTAAAATACATTATTGAACTATTGTAGTATTTCTTTGTTTTACCTGTTATGCTGTTAATAATAGAGGCAGCTATGTGACACAATGAAAGTAGTACTGGTCCTAGAGTTGAAAAGACCTGAGTTAAAATGCAGCCTCAGATACTTTCTAGCTGTATGACCCAGGGAAGGTCACTTAACCTGTATTCCTCAATTTTCTCAACTGCAAAATGTGGATAATAATAATAGCACCTAGCTTTCAGTATTGTTGTGAGGATCAAAGGCAATAATACTTGTAAGGTGCTAAACACAGTGGGTGGCACAAAGTAGATGTTTAATAAATGTTCCTTTTTCTTCCTCAATACGTTGTATATCAGATAATATTAATGTTTGCTTAAGCTTATAGGGAAGGTGGTTTGAGGGACAACATGAAAAAAAAATTAAGACAATCAGACAGATAAAGAGAGAGTGAGAGAGACAGGAGAGAGATTTATGGGCGAAATGGTGTTTCATGATTTTATAAACAAGGGTTGGGGCACAGAGCTAAATGATTAATAAGAGAGATATTGTAATTCTTTTAAAAAAAATCTGAAGATACCCCATAAACTGCCTTAGAATATTGAATGAGAAAATAAGTTAATTAACCATTAGCAGTTAAAGAGAGCTTCTAATCATCCCATCCAAGATCCCAATTTGGGGTCATAAAGTTAGATACAGGAGTTTGGGCATCTTTCTAGGCATCTTTTTCCCACAGATGCCTAGAACAGAGATACTCAGTTTGTAAGAGCTTGATAAAAATTTTTATTAAGTTTATTTTAATTGAAATAATCTGTGTATTGCTTTACTTATTTTAATCTTGTAAGAAATCATCTGTTCTTGGCCTTAACAGCAGGTTTGGGTCTTTGACCTGGGTGTGTCAACATCATGCGTTGAACATCAGGCGTTGAACTTTAGACCATGTGTTGCATCCTCATCTGCCTTAACAGTTCTTGTCCTTATTTTCCAGCCAGTCTTTACACATATTTTCCAGCCAGTCTTTACACATATTTTCAGTCAGATTTGTAGATGATAGAAATTTGGCTCCTTTGAAAGGAGTTTGGGGTCTAATCCCAAATGTTCCACTACTTAGCCATGTGAGTCATCTATTAGTGAGGCATAGAATTATAGAAACCTAGAATGTTACAGCTGGAAGACATATTCCATTTACAAAATTGGGAAAATAAGTGACTAAGTGTTACTCAATCTTTCTATACATTGAGCTATAAGGCCTATCATTATATTTGTGTCTGTACACTATGGAATCACAGAACATTGCAATCTGAAAAGAGCGTAAATATAGCATAGCTTAATCCCTTTAATTTATAGATATGAAAGCTAAGGCCAAGAAAGGAACTGAAACTCAAGTTTACTCAGTTCTTAGATCAGATTCTATAAAATATTCAATTTATCCTTTTTACCTCATTTTTTCTTGCCCGTAAAATAATTATAATCCTTGTCCAACCTGCGTATTTCTCAAGATTTTTGACACAATCAAGTAAGGCATAAAAATGTGAAACATTTAGAAAATTGAAATATTATCGCTTTTATAAATAATATTAAAACCATATTTCTCAACCTAGATTATGAGGATTTTTATTTGTCAGGATATATTATTTATTCAACACACATACACACTTAGCATTAAATTCACTAATGCCATTTAAAATGTGCTCCAGTTCATAGCTTCAAAAGATTCCCACCATTCTCTCTCCAATGTGCCGTGGGTCTCCCAGATGGAACAGTTTGTAATTCCAAAAGACCATCTGCGAAAGCCCACACATTTCTACCATTCTGCCTAGTTAAAAGTAATGAACAATGTCTGGGGGCCAAGTGAATATGCTGTCCACAGTCTATTGACATAAGACTGCATTTTCCCCCCTACGGGAACAGTAGGAGGCCTACATGTAACAAATTGCTACAGCTCATACCAGTGAAGAACAAGAAGTAACTCACAGACTTGGTAGACAAGATTGCTTCAATAAATCTTACATTCGCAGTAATCTTTGTATCAATGCAAGGAACCATCTGGGCTAGCAAATGTACAAACCTGCCCTGGAACTCTCTGCTTCCACCCAGTCAGCCTGAGTGTGGACAGAAATGTGAAGATGGGGACACAGTATTGAGGTGTAAAACATAAAACTGGATAATATCCCTTCATTTTTTTCTTCCTCCTACTAGGTAGTTTCCAATTACCCATATGTGGGTAAAAGAGGAGGATCTGATCATGCCAATCATGAATTTGGATTGATGTGGTCAGGAGGCAGATTGTACTTCTTAAAAATCTTGGGAAATAACTGTTACAATCACCACTTATGTGCCAACTCTAATTGGATCAGGAAAGGAGAAAATTCAATATTTCAGAATCATTAAATCTGGAAAAGAATGAGGCCTTAGAACTGATCTAGTTCCACCCATTATATCACTTTATTCACCTCTACACACTCTACATTCCAGTTACACTCGCCCACTTGTCCTTTGCTCACAAAACTGCACCTCCCAATTCCATGCCTTTGCATTAGATGCCCCCAAATCTGAACTATTTTGCTCCCTAACCTGTGACTCTTAGTTCTTCTGGCTTTGCCAAACTTAGCATAAACCCTACCTCTTATAGTAGGACTTTTCGGTTATTGTGCCCTTTCAGGGGTATCTTTTCAACACAGTCAATTAACATTTATTAAGCTCCTACTATGAGTAAAACACTGAATTAAGTTCTGGGAATACAAAGAAAGGCAAAAGGCAATCTTTGCTCTCAAGAAACTCATAATCGAGAAGACATGCAAAAAAATTATATACAAACAAGTTAGATTCAGGATATGTTTGAATATGATCATGAGCAAGATAAGGTGAAAAGGTATTCCACAAATACGTTTTCTATTTTGTTTGATGAATGCAGGAATGAATGAAAAAGCATGCCTTAAGCACATTTTATGTGTCAGGCACTGTTCTAGGCTCTTAGGATACAAATACAACAGTGAGATAGACTTTGCCCTCGGGAAATTTGCACCCCAGTGTGGGGAGACCACATATATAGAGGAGTGATCTGAGGAGCTACAGAATGGAGCAAATAGCTTGAACTGTCCTTTTCAATGAAAGTTATCAATATTTGCTACAGGTCTCAGAGCAAAGGGGCCAGGGGAAGCTTGGGAAAGTACATATGCAACAACAAGGCAGATTGCATCATATCTGGGACGGAATGATGGATGAATGTGATCTGTGGTCTAAGGTCAGCTAGATACAGCAGCTTGGATGAGTTTGTACTCAGTCACAAATCAGTGAAACTTAGGGCTTCCCTTTCCCACCCCACCACCATAGTTTAAGGAAAAATCTACTCAATGATTTGTGAAGGTCTCATGTGAGGTGTGTTTCAGGTGGGGGTAGCATTTAAGAGAGGGGGTCATCAGTTGCCTTGAGGAAATTAATTCAGTTCAACCTTTTCTTCACTGCCTTAAGAAGAATCTATGATCTAAGACTTAGATTCACTTTAATTCTAAGTGAATATAGTAGACCTGATCTCACATTTATATTCCTGAAGCTCATTCATTGCCATTTCTAGTTATCCTTAATTCTAGTCCAGCGTTCAAGGAGAAGGCTTTGTCAAGCACTGGAATTTATATATATTCTATGTATAACACTTGATCTTGAAAGACTTAAAGTAAGATAGATTTTCTCAGGTCACCAATATCTCACTATAAAAATGCTTAAAAGTGGAGTAGGGGAGTGCAACATTATTGTCAGGGAAGGAAAAACCTATAGTAGACCAGTAGGACTGTCACTAAATACAAATCTTACAAGGCATTTTGGCAAAGATAAATAATCTTTATATCCGGAGCTTTATCTTATTTCTACTGTTATTCTTTCAGAATGAATTATGGGGACCTTTATTCTTCTTTAGAATCCTTTACGAGCTCTTCACTATCATTATATCACTAATCCCTTTGAAAAAAAGGCTGGTTATCCTAAAACCTTAAGGAAATCAAGAAGCAGAAATTAAAATGTTTACAGTACAGCTCCTCCTATTACCCCAAGGACTGTGGTTTCATCTATGTGAAAAACTACTGCTATCGGGAGAGAACATAATCTCCAAATTCCTTAGGGTATTGATCTTTAAACTTCTTAGAATATGTATTCCTTCTGTCCTTCCTCCCTCCCTTCCTCTTTCTTTCCTCCTCCTTTTTTTTCCCTATTCCATTCCTTGCTTCCTTGCTTCCTTCTTCCCTCTCTCTCTCTTTCTTTCTTTCTTCCTTTTTCACTATTTCTTTCTTTCTTTTTTTCTCTCTCCCTCTCCAATTGGTTCATTCATCAAATAAAATATAAAACATCTCCATAGAACACATTTTCACCTTATCTTTCAGGTCTCATGATAATATTCAAATATATCCTGAATATAGCTTGTTTGTATAGTTGTTTTTTTGTTTTGTTTTGTTTTTGCATATTATCTATTGTGAAATCCTCGAAAGTATTTTGATTCTTTATGCCTGCTGCATGGACTGAATATATGTCCACTTCTATTCCTGTAATTTTTGTTAACATATAGTTGTTAGTGTAGCATATATGTTTATAAATTCTAAATAAAGAAAAAAAGGAAGAAAGAATACGGAAGAGACAGAAGGAAAGGAAGGAAGGGAGGAAGGAAGGAAGGAAGGAAGGAAGGAAGGGAGGGAGGAAAGAAAGAAGGAAGGCATAGTGGGGAATAGGCATACCAATGGAGCTGTGACTTCATTCTGTCTGGAAAACAATTTGATCTCATATGAGAAAAGTCACTAAACTTTTCCTGCCTTTTGATCCAAAGATCTTAAGAATGGTCAAGAAGTTCAGAGACAAAGGAAAAGGTCCCCCCTCCCCAAATATACATGCACACACACATTTATATGTATGCGTGTGTCATGTATACGTATATATGTATATGCATATATACATATACATGTATGTAATTCTTGGGAAAAATGGGACAAAATACCAAGTGTCTTCCCATAGGTTTTGACCGGCTTCAGTAAATTATATGATTTAAATGTAATGGAATTGTATTACTTTGTAAAAAATAATGTAGGTGATGAATTCAGTGAAATTAGAGAAGACCTGTGTGAACTGATACAATGTGAGGTGTTCAAAACCTGGAGAACAATATACTCAATAACTACAATTATATTAAAAAATAACACTAAAAACAGGCAAACTCTAGTTAGTAACTAATTTCAGTCCTGAAGAACCAATGAAAAAGTAATTCTTCAAGTAGAAGGTTGAGGGAGTGCAGACGTACTATATTTGGAAGCATATACTATTAGATCTGATCATCATATTTGTTGGTTTTATTTAAATATTTATGAACACTTTTAAAACTATTGTTAAATAAAAGAAAAAGAATTGGCAGCTGGGAAAATTGAAAAGTTGTATGTCAGAAACTTAACACAGAACAACATATCACACCCTTTGCCAAGATAAGATGGAAATAGGTGCATGATTTAGATATAAAGGGTGATACCATAATCAAATTTGGACAGCAAGGAATACTTTACCTGTGAGACATATGGAGAAGGGAAGAATTTGTGACTAAACCAGAAACAGAGAATATTATGAAATGCAAAATGGATAATTTTGATTAGATTGTATTAAAAAAGGTTTTGAACAAGCAAAGCCAATGCAACCAAGATTCAAAGGAAATCAGAAAGCTGGAAAACAATTTTTGCAGTCAGTGCTTCTAATAAAGACTTCATTCCTCAAATCTATAGAGAAGTGAGTCAAATTTATTAGAATACATGTCATTCTCCTATAGATAAATGGTCAAAAATATGAACAGGCTGTTTTCAGATGAAGAAATCAAAGCTATTTATAGTCATATGAAGAATGCTATATATCACTATTAATTAGAGAAATGCAAATTAAAACACCTCTGAGGTTCTACCTCATACCATTCATGTTGTCTAATGTGACAGAAAAGGGAAATGATAAATGCTGGAGAAGATGTGGGGAAATTGGAACACTAATTCATTGTTGTTGGAGTTGTGAACTGATCTAACCAATCTGGAGAAAATTTGGAACAATGCCCAAAGAGTTTTAAAACTATGCTTAAATTTTCAACCAGTAATGCCACTACCAAGACTGTATCCCAAAGAGATCATAAAAAGCAGAAAAAGGACCCAAATGTACAAAAATATTTCTAGCAGCTCTTTTTGTGGTGGCAAAGAATTGGCAATAGAAGGGATGCCCATCAACTGAGGAGTGGCTAAACAAGTTGTGGTATATGAATGTAATGGAATACTCTTGTTCTATCAGAAATGATGAGAAGGCAGACTTCAGAAAAGACTGGAAAGGCTTACATGAACTGATGCTGAGTAAAGAGAGCAGAACCAAGAGAACATTGTACACAGTAACGGCAACATTATGGGATGACCAATTTTGATAGATTTAGTTCTTTTCAGCAATACGATGATCCAACACAATTCCAAAAGACTCATGATAGAAAAGACTCATAATATAAAATACTATGTACATCCAGAGAAAGCTCTATGACATCTAAATGCAGATCAAAGCAAACTACTTTTACCTTTTTGGTTTTTTTTTTTCTTTCTTTCTCATGGTTTTCCCTTTTTCTTTGATTCTTCTTTTACAACATGACTAATACGGAAATATGTTTACTATGATTGTACTTGTTGTAGCAGCAAGCACCCTAGAATATCCAGAATGGCTGCTAGCACAGGTTCTTAGATCTGCTCTTCTAAAGGAAAACAACTCAAAATGAGTTAACAATGTTACTTTAATCAAACATATATCACTTACCTATTTCAGGGGAAAAAGCCAATACCCTGAACTTCAGAGAATACAAACAGAAGTTACAAGTAGACAGAGTAACAGATCAGCAGACAGGGCTTCCAGCTGTCTGACCATTACATCCATACCTAGTTAGTTACAGAGGGAAGCACTAACATCTAGGTTTTCAAAGCTGGGGGGCTGAACAGCTGCTCAGAGTCTCATCTGGCCAAATCACACAACACTTCCCAAAGTGAACCCCTGAAAACATCAGCAAGACCCTCCCAGGATTTCTGTAAACATACAACAACCAAATCCTCCTTCAGGGCTTCTGAACCAACAGCAAGGTTCCAGGACCTCTACAACAGCAGCACTGTCCTTCACCAGAAGACCAATCTGGCAAAACAACATCAAAACTGACAGACAATATACCAGCATCATAGCCACGCCTTCTCAGTTCTTGGCAGCTCTGGATGGCAGTTCTCAAAAGTCCTGGGCAGCTCCAACTAGCCCTCAGCAGTCTTTCTTTCAGCAACTCTGCCCCCAGCAATTCTCCTCTCTTTCTGCCTCCACAATACTGCTCCCTAAAAATCCTTCTGGCCTCCTTTGCTTGGGCCCTCTCTCTGCTTGGGCCTCCTCTCTGCTTAGGCCTCTCTTTAAATCCCCAGCACCAGCTCCTCCCATTTCAGCCATCTCTCTTTCGTCAACAAGTCCATCCCATAAGTGGGATTCATAAGTTCTGGGTTTTAACACTCAGCCCAAAAACCAAGGCAATACAGGGGGATCTTTAAATTCCCTTACCATTACACTTGCATAGTATATATCAGATTGCTTACTGTTTTAGTGAGTGAGGATGGAATGGAGGGAGGGAGAAAAATTTGGAACCCCAAATCTTAGAAAATTGAATGTTAAAAATTATCTTTATGTGTAACTAGAATAAACAAAATATTATTTAGTTGGAAAAATAGTTGAATTGAATGGGGAAAGCAGCATAAAGGGAAAAGACCAATAAAAATGAAAGATAGCAGTACAACGTTTTTTCTTCAAAGATGAACATCAGTTTTTCTGAACTTTTAAAATACTTATTTTTCAATCATAATGAAGAATAAATTTATAACAAAGTTACATTTTTATTATTTCTCATATTTTAACAAAATATCCTTAAGTAAAATGAAAATATGTGGAAAAGATATTCATTGATTCCATTTTTTAAAATCTCCTTTTATCATAGAAGTTAATCGTCTTTAAAAGGGACATTATTTTCTATGAAAGCAATATTTCTATGCATATAACAAGGAACAAATATTATTTCTATTTTTAATGTAAAAGCATCAAGTATATACATGTATATCAAACCTGCATAAACCTGGCAATTTTCTAATAAGCCAGCAACTTCCTAGCAATCCCCAAATTCCTTGTTCTTCAAGAATACTTACCAAATTAGTCATACCTTCCAACATAGGCACAGTCATAAATCAACATTTTTATAACCCTGATTCATTCATGGCTCTGCGTTGGTGATGGGAATAATTGAAAGTAGTAAAAGTGAGATGACTGAAGGCATTATTGGAACATTAATTTTAAAATAAGTATGTCACACATCAGGAGGGCAAATCAAGAGGCATGATCCTATTGATATTTATAAATATATTAACTGTGATAATGATCTTAATTACTTTCTAAATGTCATTTATTCATCTTGTTCATGTTATATTAGCAAAATGACTATTTATTATCTTCTAATGGATCATAGGATTTAAATCAGAAAGGACCTTAGTGATCTTTAGTCAAACCTCCTAATTTTGTAAATGAAGAAACTGATTTCCAAAGTGGAGGTGACTTTCTTGAGGTCAAAGAATGACAGAGGTAGGATTCTAGTGTAGGTCTTCTCACTTCTACTCTTGCGATGTTTTCATGGTTACTAATAAAATTATCTATTTTTTAAAAATTGGGGTTATGTTTAGATGTATGAAATTAAATTTATAGGTTCTAAGGGGTTAAAGGAAAGTATTGGACATTATTAATTCATACTTTTAAAAACATAGGTGAAAACTATGTGTCTGAATTCTAAAGACAATGAAATCTACATGAAAGAGGCAAATATAAATAAAAAATCATCTTGTGCATATAAGATAAATGAGTTGATTGTTCACATCTTAAGATGCTAATAGTCAAATTGACTACTTAGGCAATTACCTTTCCTGGAAATTGAGCCTAGTGCAGCATTTATTTTGTCAGTATACTTCACAAAAATTGTGACTATAAAGAGTCCTCTTTACACACACACACACACACACACACACACACACACACACACACACACACACACACACACACACCTGTCCCCACTAGACCATACCCTACCTACTCCCAAAACTCAGAGTCAAAGGGAACATGGAACGTATCTGTCCTCAAACTTAACCTGAATTTGAAATAATCAAATTTAGAATACATGCTTGTTCCACAAGTGGTCATTCAGCTTCTATTTGTGAACTTCCAAAGAGCAGAACTTACACTTTTCAAGGCAGCCATTTTAATATATTTTTTTATCATTAGATAGTTTTAAGAGAATTGTGTTAACCAAATTTACTCCGTCTTGAAAAACTGACTCCATTTTGACATTTATGATTCATTTTCCTGTAAATTCCACCAGCTTGCTAATCATGGGAACTGAGTGACATCTTGTTTAGCATCCAGGAAAGTCCACCTGCTGACTCCTCACTTCTGACTCCTAAAACTCATTCATTACCCCACCTACCCAGAAAATCCCTAATCTTCACTTTAATTAAAAATCAGATTACCTAATTTTATATATTAATAATTGTTTTCTTTTAGTGCAAAAACATCTCTTCTAATAGATCATAGGAGTTAGACAAAAAATCGTTATTTGGGGTTCAGAGCCTTTTTGAGGTGGCCTGGTCCTGATATGTTGTGCAGTTGTGTGCCTTGCCAATAAATTGATATGCTTAGAACCTCAAACCTTTGTTTCCTCATTTATTCAAGATTTCATCCATCACATTCTTCTCCTTAAATGGTGGTGAAATTTGCCCCTCTGTCAGTTTTCAATATTACTCCTAGTCCTTCCCTTTGGGTGCAAAAAGAACAAGCTAATTCTTCTGCTACATGTTGCATCTCAAATGCATTTCCCCTACTCCCCCTAAGTCTTCTTTACTGCAAGCCCAATGTTCTGATTTTCACAAACAATCTCTACATAGCATATTCTGCAGTCTCCTCACCATTATTTCTCACTTGTTTTAAATACTAGGCTTCTATTAATGAAGTTGAAGATCATATCAGATTTTGATTATGATATAATGCTAATGATTTATATTGAGCTTGAGGTAAACTGAAATCCCTGGATTTTTTTTAATAAATAATAAATTTCAAGTCATAATCCCCCCTGCCCCATGTCCCATTTTGTGCATAAGCAGTTGATATTTTGAAAATATGTATTATTTATAAGAGGGATTTGTGAGAGGGATTTGCCATAACACCTCAACTCCAACTAATCAACTAATGATATAGTCTATGCCCTGTGACTATTTTTTAAAGCATATGTAGACTATGAATTTACTCCCTCAACATCTACTCAGGTCCCTAGAGGGAAGTCCGTTGTATTTCCCCTCAGGTTCCTAGAGGTTGCCCTAAGGTACTGAGGGCAGTTTTCTTTTACTACAGATCATGAACCTCTACCTTTGCTTCCTTCACTGTCAGATGGAGTAATTAATTATCTAGACTTAACTCAGTCTTAAAAAGGATTACTTACTGAGGCCAGTATGACAATAGCCTTTATTAAGTTATTGCTCTGTGCCAGACACTGTGCTAAACCTTAGGAATAGAAAGAAAAGAAAGAAACAGCCCCTGCTCTTGATTTAGGAAGGAAATATGGCATTACCCAGCATAAAATAAATAATTTGTGACACATTCCACCAGTAAATATAGAGTATAAATAAATAGGACTCCAGCTTAGACAGCACACATGACTTCGTGAGTAGAGAGAAGATTATGTATGTTGGATATTGTGGAGGTAAAATCAAAAAGACTTGGCAACTGATGATATATTTGGGGAATGGAGAATGCAGAGTCAGGACTGATTCCAATGTTGATAACCTGAAAAAACTGAAAGAAAGTGGTGTCTTTGACAGAAATTGGGAAGTTCATAATAGGGGTGGAATGGAGAGCAAATACAATGAGTTTTATTTTGGGTATGTTGTGTTTGAGACCCTGTAGGGTTCCTAATTCAAAATTTCCAGTAGGAAGTTGGTGATACCTAGGAAAATAGGGCTGATTTTATGCATTTCTTATTTCTATACACAGAGACAATAACTGAAGCCAATGGAGTTTATGAGAGAACCTAGAGTGATTATACATAGTGAGAGCAGTGAGTGCCCTATATAGAACCTTTAAGTACATACACAATTAGGGAGCTGAGCATTGCTAGTAATACTAGGTACATAAAGAAAATCTTTTTCTGCCCTTAGAACATTGAAACCCTTAGAATTTCCTCCATTCTTCAGGTGAATAATGTGAATCAGTAAGTTCTCAAATTAAGGTGAATTCTGCCTTAGAAATGAGCATTATTTTATCTATCTATTTATCAATCTATCTATCTATCTATCTTTCTACTGCCGTTTCCTAGATGAGAAGGGAGATGGCTTGGTGGTTTGGGAAAGCTTTTTTTTATTGTTTCAAATTAAATATTATGGATGTCTGGAATTTTAGAAGCACTCAACCATTAAAAAAGTGGATTTCCAATAATTTCCAATTAGTCACAGTTTCTTTTCTTCTGTAAGTGAAGAAAAGAGTTAGTTTTGTTACCCTGAGCATATCACTTAAACTCTTCAAAACTACTTTCCTCATTTTAAGGGGGAGGGGGAATTTGGGTAAAATAATCTCTAACACTTTTGTAGCACTCCAAGTGATTATAAAAAGTAGTCATTAATAATAATAATAATAATTATTATTATTATTTTATTTTTCCTTCTAATCTTATGTGCAATATCATTGAAGTAGAGCTGGTCCTCAGACAATTTTCTTTTATGTTCAGTACTTTGTATACTGTTTTACAGATGAATCAGATTATTGTTTGGGGGATTTGAATAAAAGTGTTGGGATATATGCTAATCTTGTGTAGGCTTCCTAAAAGCACCTAGAGAACAATTCCAATAACAAACAGATAAGGGGAATGATTTATTATTTTTATAAATAGTATTAAAAACAACAACTATTATTATTTAGCACTGAGCATCTTGCTGGTATATAGTACCTTAACAAATATTTACTGACTGACACTGACTAATAGCACTAGTTCCCACTTCTATTGTACTTTAAAGTTTATAATTTGCTTTCTTCACAGCAACACCTGATTTGGGATGGCATCAGCATTATTATTTCTACTCTATAGATGAGGAAGCAGAGAGTTAGAGAGATTACATGACTTGCCCTGGACCAATCAACTGGTAATGTCATTTGAGCCTAAACTTGAATCTAGATCTTATTGAAAAACTATGCTATTAATACGCTACATGATTAAATGGTTTTTCATGCATATACCTCACCTTCATTGTGGGAACAGAGTATAGTGGATGGAAGGAATAATAATAGCTAGCCTACCTATGGCACTTTAAGGTTTGCGAAGTATTTTACAAGGATGACCTCATTTTATTCTCACAAAAATTCCGTGATATGGTTGCTATTAATTTTCCTATTTTTTTGTTCTGGGCGGAGCCAAGATGGTGGCGTAGGAGCACCAACATATCACAGCTCTCACATAGCCACCCCAAAATACCCATAAAACATGACTCTAAACTAATCCTAGAACTCCAAAACGCACACAAATATATTTTCCACTAAAGTCACCTCGGCTACAAGGAACCATATCAGCACTGCCAACCAAAACCAGCCTGGCCTGAAGCCCTGGCTGAGCCCTGGGGGTGGCTGGACAGGAGGAGCTGAGGCTGAGCAGATTAGCACCAGCTGCGAGCAGTGTTCAGAACTAGGTCAGTGGGAATTGTGAAATCGGGGAAGAAAAACGGTTCTGCCGAAACGCCTCCAGGACAAGAAA
>CM053581.1:59206514-59240006 GCA_028627135.1 Pseudochirops cupreus | reverse complement strand
AGAGATAATCAATAAATTGAAACACAAAGAGAAAGCAGTATAATGGTACAAAGAGAAGATATGAAAAGTTCACTGGTCTCAGGTGAGTGAATTGAGGCGTAGGAGAGTAAGTAGTTAATTGTGGGAAATTAGTGAATCACTTTGACTCCATCTTGTGACTCAATTCTGGAGGTAGCTTAGTTTTTATTCAATTACAGGTTTAATCAAACTTCTGTCTTGTGAGAAAACTTCATTCTGGGAGAAAACCTTACTGCATTGTTTGAACTTAGCCCTGCATGACTGGAAAACTGAACCATCTCTCCCTGCAGCTTAGAGATACTTAACTAAAGATGTAGGTTATGCTGATGAGAAACATGGTCTGATCCAAAGATTGATGTAAAGAGTTTCCTCACAATTGTTTATCTCAAGCAACTCATGTCTTATATAAAAAGTGTCTCCTTATGATCAATTGGTTATTGTTTCTATGTTCCTTTGATTATATACAGATTTTTTTTTTGAGGTGGGGGGAGTGAGAGACATCCTTTTCTGATTTCACAGTATTGCACCTATTCCTTCTCCCCCTCCCAACTTAGAAAATCCTTAATCTTTCCTCCAATTAGAAATCAGATTACCTAAAGTTGCATCCTTATCCTGGTTACTTGTACTCTTTTAATCAATAAAGCTTATTTGATTAAGTTGTTTTTTTTTTATGTTTAATAGTCTTTCTCCCTCTGCATTCATAGTCCAGGCTTAAGCTGATGATGACTCATCTTGATTTACTGGGCAATTATTAGGCATTGCTTAATAAATTGGTATGCTTAGAAGTTGTACCTTTGTTTCCTAAATCATTTCATCTTTCATGCACCTCATAAGGTCCCTCTAACATCCCGTGTCGACTATTGATATGGAAGACCCAGTAATATGAAAGGGAGAAATTTGGTCTTTGCCTAAGCATTCTTGCTTAGAACAAGATAGCCACTTAGAACAGATAAGCCACTAACACAAAGTTCTAGAAGGGAACAAGCATCAATGTGTCTTGGCTATTCTTTCTTAAAAAACAGGCCTCTGATGTCTTGATAATATCTATATTATATTACATTATACATATTATATATATATATATATATATATATATATTATACTATCTATACTATATTATGGGTGATAATCCTTTCTGATTAATATATGCAGGCGACAGAAACACAACTCATCAATAGACACCTGCCTGAAGCCTTTCCAGTTTGGTGAGTCTCACAGCTTTTCCCAACCTTTATGCAATAATGAGTCACAGAAGTTGAGCTTTTCATAACATATAAGTAAGGGTCTGGTCCTAAGGTCCTTTCAGTCTTTGCCCTTTTTCAGACCTTAAGTGGCATCATTTGCATATGAAAATTTCAAGAACTCTCTGAGCAGTTAGAAAGAACATTAAACTTGCAGCCTGGACCAAGAACTCCTTCTTACTTTTTTCCTTGGCCACTCATTGGAAGTGATTTGTTTCATAAGCACATCAGTTAGTTTTGCTTTAAAAAAAAGAGAATATTCTGTTTTCTCCACACTAGTATCCCATGTATCCCCCCTCTTCTCGCTCCCAGAGAGCCATCCTGTATGACAAATAGTACATTGATCAGTACAATGAAAAAGTCCAAAAATGTGCATAAAGTATAACCTCCACAAAGGTATAAGTTAGGTATGATTTTTCTTATCTCTTCTTATCTCTTATCTTTTCAGTTATTTTTACAATTTTGTTACTTTTCCTTTTGATTTTTGAGTGTCATTATTCCTTCCATATACATTTTAACAGTTTCTGTGTAAGCTGTTTTTTTTTCCAGCTCTGCTGACTTCCCACTGAATCAGTTCATATGAATTTTTCCATGCTTCTCTGTATTCATCATATACAACATTTCTTAAATGACAGCAATATCCCATTACATCCACGTACTGCAGTTTGTTTAGTCATTCCCCAACTGATGTCTGTCTACTTTGTTTCTAATTTTTAGTTATCACAAAAAGTGATGCTACAAATGTTTTGGAGTGTATAAGGACTTTTTTCTTCTCAATGGCTTCCTTGGGGTTTAAGCTCAGTAATGGACTTTCTTCTTCAAAGATTATGTGTGTCGTAATCACTCTATTTACATAACTTTAAATTGCTCTCCAAAATGACTACTATTTCACAGCTCCACCAACAATGTACTTGTATGCTTATCCATCCACAATTATTCCAACATTGAATACTGGTAATTTTTTTCTGTTATCATTTCCAGTTGACAGAGTTCAAGATAAAGCCTATGGGTGGTTTTGATTGGTGTTTCTCTTATTATTAGTGATTTGGAACATTTTTATGTGGTTTTGAATATTTTGAATTTCTTTTGAGAAGTGTTTATCCATACCCTTTGATCACTTATCAATTAGCCTTATACATATTTATCAATTATATATATATACACATATATACATGCATATATACACATATACATATATGTAAATATAGTATGTGTATGTGTGTATATGTATTATGATACTAAGTCCTTATCACAGAAATTTTATACAAAGCTTTTTCCCCCATTTGAACACTTCTCTTCTTATCCTAGATAGATTAATATTGTTTATACCAAAGTTTTTCAATTCTGAGTTCCCTCTTTTGCTGTAAACACATTATTATGTTCTTCAGTTAATTTAACCTTTTTCTAAAGGTTTCCCTTATTCCATTGACTCATTTCTCTTTAATCCCGTCTTCTCATTTAATATTCCTCCTTCTCCTTCTTTTCAGCTAGTCCTGTTCTTTGGTTTTTAAATTTCATTTTTTGTGCCTCTTACCAAAAAGGATTTCTCTCACTCACCTCATTTTCCCTCTCCTCTCTCCATTTTATCTAGATCTTCATTGTCTGATTTGTGACTCCTATAATTATCCAATCTCTTGCTTTTCTTTGTATTCTTCCTGCTATCAGAAATTCCAAGATATTCATTTGTGAGTCTTCTCTCTAGGTGCTTTCTGCCACTGCCTTGTAGGGCTTGCTCCATGGATCCCCTTTCCCATTAACTTCATTTCCAGAACAATTCCAATTATTATTATTGTTTTTAATAAAGAGTAATAGCAGCTAACATTAATGCAGCACCTATGTACTGGGCTAAGCTCTTTACAATTATTATCTTATTTGATCCTTAAAACACCTCTAGGAGAGAAATGTTCTTACTCTCCCTGTTTACTGAGACAAAGAGAGGTTAAGTGACTTGCCTGGAGTCACACAACTGAGAAGTATCTGAATTTGTATTTGAACTCAGTTCTTCCTTACTCTAGGACTGGAATTCTATTCATTCCATCCACTGTGTAACCAAGCACTGCCCCATTGTAGACCTTTCCCCACCACATCCCTGATAATGAAGCCCAGCACTGATCTACATCCTCACTACAGAACTCACAAATGCATAAAACTTATATGTTATTATATAATATTAACTCAAATTTTGCAAAAAGTTACTGTAAATATCCCTTGAAAGAAAAAGGAAAAAAAAATCAGACCTTCTCTGGTATAAAAGGAAGGCCAAAAAATTTTATGTTGCTTTTCCAGATCACAGGGGCAGTGAACCCCTAAGGTTTGTGATGTGGAAGGGTTAATTGTAGATTTTTTTCAAGTGCTAAATCTCTCAGACTTCATCTAGTATAAGATTCTCCTTTCTGAACTTCACCATTCATTTCATTTCACTAATAGAAATATTCATCAGTGGAACCCCTTCCCACCTTTAAAGTAAGTGCTCCTTCCTCCCTCCCTCCTTTTCAGTCTTAACCCTCTTCTACTCATTCATTCTCTTGCAGGTTCTTCTTTTTTTTTTGAGATCACAGAGATCACTTTGCCCTCACTGCTAACTTTTGATCTAACCTCTGCAAATCACTCAAGGGCCATCTCCAGTTGTCCTGCTCTATATTTTACCATTGGACCCAGATGGCTCTGGAGAAGAAAGTGAGGCTGGTGACTTTGTATAGCTTTCCCTCACTTAAATCCCATTGTTTGCATGTCATGGCATCACCTCCCTGATGTCATGGTCCTCTTCAGGAATGAAGGACAAAGAGGCTCTGTGAATAAATCACTCACTCTACTCTCCCTACTTCGCTCCCCCCTCCCCTTCATTTGCCCTCCCATGTTATACTGTAGTACCACAAAAGAAGCATTCATCTGTATGAAAGTTGTCCCCAGGTCCTGTCCATAATACCCCATTTTTCTTTTCACTGTTACCTCTACCAGATTTCCACTTTCATTCCATTTTTTTTCTATATAATTAGAAAGAAGTCTCTTACTGTTCTCTGTTATCATTTTGTTGTGGTTACTGTCCTTACCTTCTGCATTTATTCATTCCTATTGCAGTTCTATTGTTTGTGGTATAGGAGAAGTAAATAACCTCTTCAGTTGTTGGTAGTGTGGGGAGGAGTACCAAATGAGTTTAGGGTCAGTAAGCATCAGTTTCTGGCTTTAGGAGGATTTTTTTAAAGTTTCTTTTGGATTCTGGACACACTTGCTTGGTCTTTGGTATCTAATTCTGTTTTAGACAGTTTTGAGAGGTCAAGAGGACCAGAGAAAAGTCTAGTCAGCCATCTTGTTGCTCACAAGACCCTAAAGTCCTCCTTTTGGTTAGTTCTTATAAGCTAGGTTGAGATCTCTGACCAACAGATCTCAACTTCGTGCTGTGGAAAGTTGTTTTGCTTATATAGTAACCATATTTTCTACCTTTGCTTGGAACTAATTATATTATTTATCTGATTATTGAAAAGTAGACATATTGGAGGAGGTCCATGAACCATAGTTTTAGAACTGAGCAACAGAATAGCTTAAACCTGGACCACAAAATAATTTGAGTGTGATGTAATTGTTGGGGTGATAGCCTAGTGGGGTCACAACACCAAAATCTATTTACAAAACCTCAATATGTTGTTAGCCAATCTTTGATGATCTCTGATGATTTGGATAACACTGATGATCAAAGTTTTGTTATCTCTTTCTCTAATATCTCCATGTGGGTCCCAAGAACCCCACAGGGCCAATTTGTAGAGGTTGGGAAGATAGGTCAGATCATACCTTCACTGTGAAAGGCAACCATTTAGCCTTATATCCAATGCAACTATACACAACCTTTCCTCTCAATATCCCCCACTACCACTCTCATACTCTTCACCTTCTTACTATACAAGCTCCCAGTTATCTCTGGCTCCCAGAGCAATTAAAACCTAACTACTGCCTTGGCACTCACAGCACTAGCTAAATAGATTCCAATGATTAAAATTCCCTCTCCTCTCTCTAATCCATCTTCTATATAGATGTGAAAGTAATGTTTCTAAAGTGCTGGTCTAACCATATTTCTATTCAAGAAATTCCAGTGGCTTATTACTTATTCTAGGATCAAATATTATTTCATTGTTATTATTTTAAAATATTTTTGTGGAAGTTATAAAATATACATAATTATTTTTATAGTAGAGTTTATGGGACATTCCAAAAGGTTTAATTCACTTTTAAGATATTAAGGATTAAAACTGGAGTCATAATTTTGGAAGACCATGTATATATATATATAATTTATAGATAAACAAATATGCAGCTATTTATTTTCAAAATGGTCGATTTGTTCAAAAAGTTTTTTTGAACTATAGAATATAATAAAAGAAAAGCTTTATATGCTTGCTTTAAACAACTACAGCAAGAATTTTCCAAAGATAAAGGTCTGTACATGTTACTCCCTTTCTTGAAAAACTTTGGTTACTACTTAGTGCCTCCAGGATAAAATGCAAATTACTCGGCCTGGAATTTAAAGCCCCCCACAATTGGACCTTAAGTTGCTTTTCTATTCACATAACACACTACTCCCTTTCAATGCAGTGAATAGAGCACCAGCCCTGGAGTCAGGAGGACCTGAGTTCAAATCTGCCCTCAGACACTTTAACACTTACTGGCCATATGACCTTGGGCAAGTCACTTAACTCCAATTGCCCTGCCTTCTCCCCTCCAAAAAAAAAAATTTAAAAAAATCAAACATGTCCTTGTCCTATCCCTGGAAATTCCAGTAGAAATGGGGGTGATGATGAATGCAATATTGTATTATTTTCTATTTCCTTCAAATTGGAGAGTTATTCACCAAGCTGGACGTTCCAAGTGTTGTCTCCACAAATTTACACATCATCTCCAATGTCTAATATGTCCTCTTTCACATTTCTTTCATTTCAATGCTTACCTTCATTAAAAGATCAGATCAGGCACCACAAGCTAAGTGAAGGTTTTCCTTATTCTTACATTTGTCAGTATACTCTCCCTCCTTAAATTTTCTTTGAGCATTTTGTTTCACTTAGAAAATCTTCCCCCTCTAGTTGTATTATATTATGTGAACATCTTTGCATCTTGCGAGTAAAATGTAGGTTTTTTGAGTGAAGGCTTTCAGGGGCCTCAGTACATAGCTAAAGGAGAAAAAAAAAGTGACTGGAGGGTCAAATCTCCAAATAAGGCCTCTAGTAACCGCCATATGTCCCATTTCCCCTAGATAGGAGGCTGAATATCAACTAACCCTCAATTCCCCACATGAAACACCATCAGTCCCCAAATTTTGACCTCCACACAGGATCTGGGATCCCCATTCAACCTTCCCCCCCACCCTGTGCCTGGTTCAGATAATAACCCTGTGTAATCCCACCAGGTTTGATACTGCTTTGGGTACTACTTGTTTTGGCACTCCCCTTCTATCAGGTAGCCCAATAGGACTTGACCATTTCTAACTGTCCTTCTTATTATTATATTTCCCCTCAGTGAAGCTTGGTTGTTTTACTCTCTTTCTCTACTGTATGGGATGAGTGAAAACTTCTCAATTTGGAACTGTTAACTTCCCTTTTCCTCCTCCATTGCTGCTGCCAATCACTTTCATTTCTTTGTCTGCTTCCCCCCCCCTTCTTGGTGGGCCCCTCCTCCTGGCCAGTGGGAGTCAGGGACAGCCCAGGCTCACTCTTCCCCCCTTGCTTTGGGATCCTCCCCCCCCCCCTTTTCTTTAATAAAAGAATATCCTATTTGGGGAAGAATTTGGTGAAGTCTGCCTCTCAACCAATGAGAGAGGAGACTCGGGAAGGGGGCTTGACTGCGTTAGAGTATAAATTCTTGCCCTGTCTTTTGTAACACGCCTCTTCTCCATGATGAGTCTTGGGGAAGACCGCCCTCTTCTCCCGGAGAAGAGAATAAACTCCTCTTTTTATCCTAAGAGATCTCTGTGTTTATTTTTTGACTAAATTAAGGATGAGGGCTATTTTTCATCCCAAACATCTTCCCAATCCAGGTCATCCCTTGTACTGTACAGAGGGATGCCAACGCTCACTCCAAAAGCATTAAGACACATTTCTTTGAGTCAGTGTTGTTTGTTGTTGTTGTGTGTTTGTTTATCTGTAAAATACAGATATCAGTTTCATCCCCTGCTGGCAGTTACTTTGAGGAAAGAGCTTTATCAAACCTATTTTCTGTTATTGTTGTGTTCAATAGTTAAGTTGTATCTGACTGTTTCTTTGTGACCCCATATGCGGTTTTCTTGGCAAAGCTATTAAAGCAGTTGGCTATTTCCTTCTCAAGTTTATTAAACATATAGCACTGTCAATGTGATAATTATCTTCCTATATAAAGGGAAAAGTTGAGGCAAACAGAAACTAATATTGTATTCATAGTCATCTCTACTTCTACAGGAGTTTCCAGGGATAGGGCAATATTAGAGATGAAATGCTTAGTTTAAGGACTTATCCCCTAGAGCAGAACTTAACTAATCCACAGATTAGGAAGTGCTGAAGGGGTCATGAGTGGAAAAAGTTTAAGAAGCCCTGCTCTAGAGTGCATATACTTTTTGTGAGGAGCTGGATTTCCTTTACTTTTCAGTTGAATTGACTAGAGCAACTCTGAGTCATGAACTGAGCATGTGCTACAGTACCAGCAGCTGAACATATGGAAAAAGTTGCCTCTGGGGCCTTAAAAGCAGCAGCAGCAGCAGACCTTGAGGCACTGTCTGTCTCCATGAAAGCTGCTCCTTGCTTGGTGAAGAAAACTCTCTTGTGTTCTGCAGCTGTCACTGGCCAGGGGGCATTACATGCTTGAATATGGGGGACAGCATGGGGATTCCTAGGGCTTTGCACCACTGGAAGCCCCAGGAGGCTATTCTAAGTGTTCTGAATAACACTGTGTGGTTTGATATTTCTTGGTGATTAATCACTAGCTTTAGTGCTGCCATCTGTTTGTATGTAGGCTAATAGGTAGGCAAGAAAAACCAAAAAAAAAAAAAAAACAACAAACCACAAACAGGCCTAGAAGTTAACAAGATGGCCCCTTTTTTGTGGGAATAGCCCCATTTTTCTATTGTCTTCCCAGTTAAAATATCAGAATGAGGGTCTCTGTTTGATGTGAAATCAGTTCTTTTCCCACAACAAGAGAGTGTCTGTAAGTAAGGTGAAATTTTAGTGTAAGGTGTATTTTAGTGTGTGTAAAGTAGATTTTTGTTAATATTTCTTTGAGTTCAGTTTCCCAGTATCCATAGCCAGAACAATCTCTTGTTCCCAGGTATTGGATATGAGTTCCCACAGTTATGGTTCAAAATATCTCCACCACGCTTCCACAGCATTATATAATAATAAATAATATAAACGTCCACTGAGACTGCGTAGTGAGATACAGTGATGAGGTTATGTAAACTTATGAGGCTTTTGCTGGCAATGTGCCTTCTTTGTCTGCTGCCCCTATAAAACAATTGGTCATTGGTCAGTGAATGGGGAACCTTAGGGTTGAATGCATGAATACTGTGTGTGCCTCCACTGGCCTCCATTGAGGCTTGAAGGGATTAGGGAATACATGAGTAGTGCCTGTCTCAACTAACCCCATCAACATGAGGTAGTTGCCCCCTTCTCACCAGCCCCTGCAAGAAGGGTGCTTAGGGAATGCTGTAGGAGTTTGTGCTCCCATTGTCAGCAATCCTCTCCTGAGAAAACTAACCTAGAATAAAGTAAGATTATTAACCCCTTCTTAGTTCTTTCCTGTCTGATGAGATCCAGTGAACCTGTGCTAGCAGCCCTCCTGTGTGCTGTTTATTTGTCTTACAATGCCATATTTAGGATGCTGCTAGTAACCTAAGAGCCGGGAGGGTTTATTTTGATTTTTAGTCTCTTATTTCTGCTTTTCTTACCACACTTCAGAATGTCAGCTTTTTGGGAAGGAATTTGTCCTTCCTGGAGGGCCCTACCCAAATGGAGAAGATGATAATTATAATGATGATGTTAACATTATTTGTTATTTGTCCTTCATCCATGAAGAAGACTATGGCATCAGGGAGGTGATGCCATGACATGCAAGTGAAATGGATTTAAATGAGGGAGTCCTGTGCAAAGTCACCAGTCTTACTTTCTCATCCAGAGCCATCTGGGTCCAATGGCAAGATACAGATCAGGGCACCTGGAGATGAAGCCAGATGCAGTGAGAGACCTTAGTCTTTTAAATCTAAGGTCTTTAACAAACCTCTGCTTGATGCAGGCAATGCTCATTAAGTGATTAAGGTTGAGTCAGAAATGAGCCAGAGAGTGACCTCTTTACCTAGTCAAAAAAAACAAAAACAGAAACACCCCCTCCTCCCCCCCCCAACAAAACCAAAAACCAAAAAAACAACAATCTGTCTGGGAGGGGAATGATCTCAGGGTCTCTGGCCAAAACAGAAACACTTGCTATTTATATTCACTCTGAGCTAATCAAGGCCTAAACAATGACCCAGTTGGCCTGGGACCTATGGCAGGTCAATCAATGAGAGCCAGAACATTTGGGTTTAAGGTTTGTTCCTAAAGGAAAAAAGGTTTCAGTCACCAAATTTTACATTCCCTTTGGGCAGAACACATGTAGATGAGGATACAATTCCCTATGTGGACAGAAGGAAGGGAAAGAAGGAAAGAAAGAAAGGGAGAGGGGGAAAGAGAGAGAGAGAGAGAGAAAGAGAGAGAAAGAGAGAGAGAGAGAGAGAAAGAGTGAGAGGAAAAGAGAGATTTCCCAGTTGACTAGTAACATAGCACATGAAAGTAATGCCTTCTGTGATTTCAGTGACATAGTGAATTTTCTAGTGAAAAGACAAAAAACAAACCCCTCAAGTCTGACCGTATCACTTGGCTATTTGATAAACCCCAGTGATTCCCTAATACCTCCAGAATGGATTAAAAATCCATTTTAGTATTCAAAGGGGCCATAACCCGGCTCCTTCCTACCTTTTTAGTCTTACACTTTGACCCCCAACACGAACTGTGTTCCAGTAACATTGGCCTCCTCTCTATTACTCAAATATGACATTCTTATCTCCTGACTTAGCATTTTTATTGGCCGTCTCTAATCCCTGGAATGTCCTGTCTCCTCATCTCTGTGTCCTAGATTCCTTGGTTCCCTTCAAGTCTCAGGTCAAGCCGTATCTACTACAAAAAGACTTTAACAAACCTCCTTAATCTTCTCTATGAGACTACCCTCAATTTATCCTGTATATATAGCATATATAGTTTGTACTGAGTTGTTTTCTTCCATTAGACCTGGAGGAGAAGGGATGTCTTTTGTCTTTCTTTGTATGCCCAGTGCTTAGCGCAGTACCAGGTACATAAAAGGCACCTAAATGCTCATTGATGAAATTCTGTCTATCTATGCATGTCAACAGTTCATGCTGTTTATTATTTGTTTGAAACTTGGCAAGCGCTTTAAGTATTCTGTGCTTCAGTTACCTCAGCTATAAAATAAAAATGTTTTTGTACTACCTACTTTTTAAATGCTACATACCAAAAAATACTTTATAATTTTTAATTTTATCTGGAAATGTATCTTCTTCCAAACCCTTTCCCTCCTTCCTCCCTACCTCCTCTTCCTTTTCTTCCTCTTCCCTTCCTTCTTCTCTTTCTCCTTCTTTTCTCCTCACTCTCCTTCCAGTACTCAGTACTCATAAAAATGCATTGTAAAGGTGGTTAGACACTCTATGCAATAGGACCAGAATACTTAAATATTCTTTTAAAGACTGAAAATACTATACTAAACATTTTCATTGAGATTTTCATTTTAATATGACAAATATCCCCATTTTAAAAAATCATCCTTTCTCCGGAAACTCAAGGACACCTGGCAATCTGTATAAAACCTGAGAGTCTTAAATTCTCAGAATATCACCCCAGATTCAGATGTGTTCAATATCAGAAAGCATAGTTTAAAGGCTAATGAAATTATTTTTAATTCATGAGAATGCCATGTGGGTACCTACGGAAAACACTGAATGCATTTCTCTCTTTGAGACAATTCTGAGGCAATGTGGCATATTACAAAGTTAGGTAGATTTGAAGCAGTGATTTGTACACTTCCTAGCTATGAGATCCTTGACCAATTTCTAAGTAAAGTCAAAGATTTTGAGCTGGAAAGGGTCTTAATGGTTATCTAGCCCAACCCCCTAATTTACAAGTAAAGTAATATGCTATGTCCCTGAGAAGTAAGGTATACATTTAGATTTAGGGGCACTGGGACCTTGAAATAGCGACACATAGTTCCTGCCCAAATGAATTCAACCCAAGATTCTTTCAGCCAAAGGAAAACAAAGTTTATTAAAAATCTACCATACTGGCCAGACTCTTAAGGAATCTGAGCTTTTGTATCCCTAATGCAAGTGGTCCAGAACCTGAGCACTTTCAGGAAAACAAGAAGGCTCTTATATGCAGAAAACTGTGGGAGGGATCTCGGGTTGGCCAAGTAGTCTGTGGTGACTGGTGCAGGGATGATCTTGATGGGAGAGGCCAATTAGCCAAGGTGACTAGAGGTATGAGGCCAGAAAAGGAGAGAATGTGGTCTTAGATAAAATCTAGGAGTGGAGGTCTAGGGTGGTTCCAGGTGAAGACAATGAACAGCTAGTTGACTGGAATGGGTAGATGCCTCAGATGAACACCAGAGACAGGCAAGGCCCATTGAGAAGATTGTTAGGATGCCTCAATTGAAAGCTAGATCAAGTGGGAAGATTCAAGGACAATTCAAAGGGGGGGGGGGGGGTCCAGAATCTATACCCAATCACTTTACCTTCCTTTGGAGAGGAGGAGAGTAAGAGGGAGAGGGGGAGGGGGAAAGGACAAGCTGAGTTACCCAACTAACTGGGTCCCCATTCAAGCAGCTCAGTCTACTCACGAGTTGTGTTTGTCCTTTGTTTTAAAAGAGGACCATGACATCAGGGCATCTTTCTTTCTTCTTTCACAAAACCTTAAACTCAGTTCACTCTGAAACTCATAGATTGGACCACAATAGGTCCATGCCCAAGCTCCACTTAATGGCTATATTTTGGAACCTCCTGGCTTAAAGTGAATGTCAGTGGTATTTCTCTTTGGAACAGCAATCCTGGGGGTCTTTCCCAATTTGATTTTTTCCCTTTTTTTTTCTAATTAAAGGGGCCATCCCTTGACTCACTTCTTAAAGAAGCTTATTCACTGAATGGATGTTATATGAATCTAAGTGAGTACCCGGAAAGACCTTAGCCTAAAAGGGACAGAGTCTCCAATTGCATCCTGGGGCATCTCCAGTAATGCTGATGAATATCTGGTCACTGGATCCAGATGGTTCTGGAGGAGAAAGTGAGGTTGGTAACCTTTCACAGCACCTCCCTCACTCAAATCCAAGTCAACTGCAAGCCATGTCATCATTTCCCTGATGCCATGGTCCTCTTAGAAAACGAAGGGCAAACACAAGTTTGCACAAGTTTAAAATGTCTGAAGAAGCATATGCTAGTCTTGAATACAGATACTGGTCCTCTGACACAAGGTCTTCTGATATATTGTCTGATGATGGTTTTTTTTTTCCCCCACTCCGTTTTAGCTTTAATAGATATTGGAGTGATCCCAGGGCCTAGAATATAACTCACATTTATGTAGAGTTTTGGCATTTATCAAACCATTTCCTTACCACAATTTTGAGAAGTAAAAAGTGCAAGGATTATTTTGACTATTTTAAAGATGAAGAAACTGAGGGTCATAGAAAGTTGTGTGACTGGTCCAATATTGCTCAGATAGTATGCAGAGGAGTTGAGCTAAGCCATATGTAAATCAGTTTTCAAGATGTGCCAAACCAAGTAGTATGGATCCTCTGTCTTTATATATATTTGCTTACTCTCTATTTACTATTTGAGTGATGTGGATAGAGGTACCCTAAGGGTTAATATTAAAGGTTGATTTTTTAGTTCTTTGGGGGGCCTCCTGAGCCAGACTGAGTCCTAAAGTTCCTACCATAAAACTTCCACCTTATCTGGGACCATAAAAATTCCTTGTCACCCCTCCATCCTGGGTCATAAAATTTAACCTCTCCCTTATCTTGTGTCATCCATCTTCTTCATCCTGTCCGTAAATCTCCAACCCCCATTAGAAACCCTAAAAATGACATCATTGTCCTACAGGCTGTATAGCTTTCTGTCTATATAAGTCTGGTTCTTTTCCTCAATCAATGCCTTTGTTTATCTCCTTGCTAAACCTCAGACCTGTATGCTTTTGGGTCAATAAAGCTCCCATTTGCTAAAGAGAAGGTCCAAGTGAATTCTTTCAGAAACCTGAACCAGCCCTCCAGACTCTGACTTCAACAGGAGGCTACTTGCAATGTCTCAATGGCTATACAGAGCTGGGAAGCCTTCTAGTATCAGCCTGATTCCCTAAACTGAAACTGATATGGTTACCCATAAAGAGGATTAGGGTTGCTCAAGACCCCAAAATACCAACACTCCAGGTCCTGCCAAATGTATTCTACTCAAGTCTTCTCTCAGCCACAGAAAAGTAAAGTTTATTAAAAGTTCATTCAAAGTTCACCATATTGGGTAGACCCTTAAGGAGCCTAGGTATCTGTGACCCTTGCATTGGGCAAGTGGGCCAGAGTAAGTCTGACACAGAGTAAGTCTGTGCTGGGTCATTCTATGGCACTCTCACACCACATGGAGGGAAGATGGGATCATATACACAGAAAGGTTGTGGGAGGAATCTAGGGGTGGTCTAGAGGAGGAATTTGGGGAGGGTCTTCAGGAGGAGTCAGATGAGGTCAGACTCCAGTATTAAGGGTGGGAAGTTGCTGGAGGCTACCTGGAGAGGACAGATAAGGTGGGCCAGGCCAGTTTAAGGGTGGAACAGGGTGGATCCAGGGTGGGAAATTGCTGGACAAATGAGGACACTAAAGACTTGGGCAGAGCCACAATTTAAGGCCCATGGCCTCAGGCAAATGCCTTATGTGGGAAGATTTCAGGAGATCTCAAAAGGGCTCCCAGAGCCTGCACCCCATCAAAACCTTTGTGGTTGGAGCCTGAAGCCCAGCCTAGTTAAGCACAGGAGAATGGAACAGGGACATACAATCATGAAGTCATCTCCAAAGGTGTGCAAGGGAAGAGATCTTCAAGAGTATAGGGAATCTGTGAGCAGATGAAATCAAAGATCTTTTGTAGCCATTGTAGTCATAAATAGAAAGGAATTAATTAGCTCCACAATCCCACATACTTAACTGTCCTAATGATATATAAAAAAGTGTAATTGGTTTTACAGTCAATAAAGTGGGACTATGGAGGGAATTAAATCCTTGGAGGTTTCAATTTACTCATTTTTCAGATTACTAAATGTATCCTTTTTAAGAGATCATACTGTTTCACATTTGGTTGCATTAAAAAATAGAAGTTATTGTCCCATAATCTATGTGCCCTTAAATCTCTCATCATTTCTTAATGTTCATACATTTAGGTTGCAATAATCATTGAGCAGCTGGAAAAGCATTGGAGAAAGATTTTCCTGGTGGATGTTTACAGCCCTTGCCCCTCCCAGCCTCCTCTTTTCCCAGAAATGAAAACACTTGGTTAGAGTTCTAAAGGAGCATTTGCATTGTAGATTTCCTTTTAACATTTGCAGTGAAAATAACAACAGACAACTCATTCCCTAAAGTTCCCATTACCCAGTGTTTCCATAAAATTAATTAGAAAGGAATTAATATTGTATATCCTCCACTTAGATGATCTAAATTCTTCTTGCAATCAGTGCAGGGACAGGAAGCTGCTACAAACTATATTTATTCCTATTATAGAGAAGCTAAGTCCTGGTCTGGTTAGCTTTAAAACTTGTACGAGTCAAATCATTTTTCTGAAACACAGGTTCCCATCAGCAAAATGGGAATAATCAAGTTCTTTATTGATTTCATTGGGTGTGTTTAGAGATCAGAAGAGGCAAAACAGGGAAAACTCCTTGTTAGTCATAAAGTCATATAAATATGAATAATTCAATTAAAAATAATTTTAATCCCAGATTATTTGAAAGGTATTTTGGTAGGAAATAGGAAAACTACAAAGTTAGAATACAAATGGAAAAAAATGTTTAAAATAATGAAACCAAAGAGGGATATGGGACTAAAAAAATAGGGAGAATTTGAAAGATGGGATTGGAAACATTAAGTAATGAAAACAATGTGTTGGCCTTTTAGATGACACAGAAGATAGATTGCTATTCCTGAAATGAGAGGACCTGAGTACAAATTCAGCCTCACATACTCACTAGATGAGTAAGTCTAGGCAAGTCATTTAACCCTTATTTGTCTCAGTTTCCTCATCTGTAAAGTACGGATAATAATATCACTTACCTTTTAGGGTTGTTGTGAAGACCAAATGAGATAATAATTTTAAGGCACTTAGCCCAGTGCCTGGCACCAAGTATGCACCATATAAAGGTCAGGTATCATTATCATCACAGTCAATAGTGCTGAGCCTGGAGTCAGTAAGAAAGTTTAAGTCTAGACTCAGATGCTTATTAGCAGTGTGACCCTGGTCAAGACACTTAACCTCTGTTTGACTTAGTTTTTTCATCTGTAAAATGTGAATAATACAAATAAAAAAATATTTGTGAAATGTTTACCACAGTGGCTGGCACATAGTAGGTATTATGAAAATACTATTATTATTATTAATGAAGCTGAATAAACAAACACATTATCAGGAGGGAGTTTGTCTTACTTATGTTGCTTTTCCAGAAATGGGAATAAGGATCTAAAATTGTAAGACTTAAACTGGAAAAGACTTTAGGGATAATAAATAATTCAAGTCTCATTTTATAGATCAGGAAATGCTGAAATGGAAATGACTTGACTAGGGTCAAACAGCTAGTAAAGAATATTGTTAGAATTAAAAAAACAAGGATTTTTTAACCAAAAAATAAAAAAAGATACTAAATGTGACAGAAAATTCCAAAGGATTCATTTATGGGTACTGCTGCCAATCAACAACTATTAATATAAAGAGAACTAGAAAAATGATGTATTATATACTCAGAGAACAGGTCCAGAGTGTCCAAAAACTGGCATGCCCAAAGCAGCAGTCTTAAGTTACATCACATAGGTTTTGGTTATATAGGCAGAATGGATACCATATAATTTTACAGAGGGCAGAAAAGGAAAGTAAAGATTTACACATCAAACAACAGATAGCAGAAGGGAAAGATCCCAATCAGACAAAATAATAAACTGGTGAGTAAACACTGGGGCTACAGCTAGGATTTACAGACTAACCATTAATGCTGAATCTATAGCTAGCTATGTGACATGCTTCTCTTAAGTAAATAGAAGCAATAAAGCTGATCCCAAAATTCTTTTATTATTAACTAGTTAATCACCTCAGGTAAATTTTGATATCTCAGTAAAATTCTATTGTACTTTTCTATAGTACTTTTGTAATCTACAAGAAATTCTCCAGCTATGGCACAAACCCTGTCCTCAAAGTGTGTGTGTGTGTGTGTGTGTGTGTGTGTGTGTGTGTGTGTGTGTTTGCATAATGCCTACCAGTGTTAGGGCATTATGATGCCCCAAAATAGGCAACAGAATGACTACAACAGCTATGATAAAAGGGAGAATGTGATAATACTAATTTGCCATTTATTATAAACATCTAAAGTTTCATCAGTCCATGGAGATGACTCAGGACTCTCAGAGGCTTTTTTGGATGAAGTATGTATTGCCAGCAAAAAAAAGATTTCAAGTACTTGAGTTTTGATACGTGTCCATTGTCCAAAGCCTCATTAATCTGAGAGTGATTCGTAACCAGATTTCCAAAGAGGTATGATTAATTTTTTAAAATTCATTCACCACAGCCACTTTAAAAACCATCTAAGTTCTAGAAGGACATAATAAAAAATTTTCTAATAAATAAATGATGCTTTAATAATCAAATTATATGATGTAAGTAAAGCACTAAGTTTATACCTTATTATGCTGTATAAAAAAAGTCATTTGTTAATATTTCAAAATAATTCTTACTTCAGTATTCAAGTTTAAAACGTTTTGTATCAAATAATGATTCAAGTACTAGTATTTTTAAAATCCTATTTTAATTCTTCAGGAATATATAACTGTCTGTAATGGCAATTAATTTAGCAGGTATTGGTCATTAGTAACTAAGGGCTAAGTACCTCTGTGAAAGAGGAGAGGGTGTGAACTCTGTCTCCTGTGTGAAAGAAGCAGAAGGTAGGAACTCTGTCTCCTGTGTGAAAAGAGGGCATGACATGTTGCTGATGTGGCAGGAGTGGGTTGGCTGAGACAGGTGGCCAGTGTGTGTATATAAGAAAAATTCCAGAGATAGAGAATCAGAATCAGCAATTTTCCTCCTGGTGGCCCCTGGTGGAAGGAGAAGAATTGTCCCAGTGTCTGGGAGCTGGACCAAGAACTGAGTTGGAGTTTTCTATGAGACCAGAATCTGGTGAAGGCCACCTGGAAGGCTGAGAGGGCTGCCTGGAAGGCCTCCTTGAAGGCCTTCTGGAAGGCCGAGATTTCTCCTGGGTCCTAGGGCCAGCTGAACTGCTGGAGGACTGAAGAAGCATGACTAGGATAAGACTTTTTTTTGTGGCTTGGTTGATCCTTGAGTTCCTGCAAACAGAAGTGGTGAAGGTTTTGAAATGTGCTGGACCCTGTGAACTCCAATGTGTAACAAGAACTCCCTGGAGGACTGGACAAGGAGCTGGGACCTGTCTGCCTCTGAATCCAGGTGACTGTTTGGTGGATTCAGAGAGGAGCTGGGACCATGGAAGGGGATCCAGGGAATCTGAGAGACCACCCTGAGTCAAGACAAAGAAAAGTACACATGATGAAATTGATGTGTATTGGACACCAAGGGGTCCAGGGTTTGTGTAATTTTCCAATGATTATATTTAGTGATTAATGATACTTAGTAATTGTTAATCTGTATAAGACACTGATTAAGTTAGCTTATGATTGCCTCATGAGTGGAAGATTGATTATTGTATTGTTAATTTATTAAATGATTAAGTAAGGAGAGTTTCTGCCTTAGGGAAACCAGATGATTATTCTTTTGTTCTTTGTTCTAAATATTGTGGCCACTGTAGTGAAAACTGTCTGGCCATTCTAATATTATGCTGTTATGAACACTGTATTGTGATTTTCTGTGATAAGATGTAATGTTGTGAATATTTTGTTGTGATTTGTTGTGAATGTTTGCCTGGATTTGTAATGGAATAAATGGAGTGTTCATTATACTGTGTAATCAGAATCTTAAAACCTGTTCACAGTAGCATTCTTTTGGGAAGCTGCTCATGCACAGCCTTACTCTGTCTTGGTATGGGTACTTCTTTCAACCATGGGCACTGCAGGGGTGGGGAACCTGTGTCCTCAAGGCTACATTTAGACCTCTAGGTCCTCAAATACCAACCTTTGACATTTGAATTCGGTCCAAAGGCTGCACTTGAAGGCCTAGAGGGCCACATATGGCCTCAAGGCCTCATGTTCCACAACCCTGCATCAAGATCCTCAAAGATGGTCTTCAAAAACTGCATGCTAGAAAATTTAGGATATAGTAGAAAACCAATTGGGTAGCCTTGCAGATGGTAGGTAGGCTGAGATTCTGTTAATAAACATACACACTGCACCTCTGGGCCTTCACCTACATGAAAAATATTTTCTATTTGGTGGGAATTTTTTTAATAACACTTTTTATAACTATAATTTCCTACCAGTTTCTTTTATATTTTCATTTTATTTTTTATTAATAAAATAAAATAAACAATTCCATAACACAGTACAACTACAACAACAAAAGGTGATTGCAGATGAAACTGCAAATCTACTATGCACAACTTGCTATTCCTTTCAAATATACATTATCATACAAATTTCTTTTTCCCATTATTTTTTTCTCTTCCTTCTCCCTATCCTAAAATGGTTACCATTAGACACAATAGGTATACACATATACATACATGCACATATATATATATATATATATATATAGATAGATCTATATATATATGTGTGTGTGTGTTTATGTGTATATGTATGTGTATATATACATATGCATACACACATGCATACATATGTATATACTGTATACAGTGTTCTCTTGGTTCTCCTCATTTTGCTCTTTTTTAATTCCTATAAGTCTTTTCATGTTTTTCTAAGATAATGAGATCATCATTTCTTATAACACAGTAATATTCCATCACAGTCATATTCTACCACTTGTATAACGATTCCCAAACTGATGGACATTCCTGCAAATTTCAGTTCTTTTGCCACCACAAAGAGAGCTGCTATACACATTTTAGAACATATAAATTATTTTCATTTTTCACTAATCATCTTTGGAGATAGACTTAGTATTGGTATTTATGGGTCAAAGGTTATAGATAGTTTAATAACTCCTTGAGTATACTTCCAGATAACTCTCCAAAATGATTAGATTAGTTCACAATTCCACTAACAGTGAATTAGTGTGCCAATCTTTCCATGTCCCTTCCAACATTCTTCACTTTCTTCCTCAGTCATTTTAGCCAATCTAGTAGCATGTGATACAATCAGATCAGACTGAAAGTTGACCATTCCTTTTTCTCCCTTCTTTTTTCATATAGTCAGCATGTTCTTATGAACATTACTCAGTTAACTTAAAAATAAATGAAAGGTGAACATACTCTGAAAATCTTGTTCTAGGCTTTTCTTTTTCCTAGTCTCATCAACTTCCTTTACTCCATGAAATAGTTTCTGCCAAGTACCTGGATCTTCTGCTCACCCCTCTCTAATGAAAATCTCTAGTTTCAGCCCATTAATTATACCTAAATATGCATATCATGTCAGTCACTGTGTTCTCTTTCTGACAAAAGCACAGTATACAGAGGGCTCATCTTGGAGGCAAGAAGAGCAGTGTTCAAGCAGAACTTGTGTGAAGCAATTAAATGATATAGTATATAGAGCACCATGTCTAGATCAAGAAGACATGATTTAAATTTGACCTCAAGATGTTAATTGTGCTACCTTGGGTAAGTCACTTAACTGTTGTCTGCCTCATTTTACTCAGTTGTGAAATCTGGATAATAATGACATCTACCAGACATGGTGGGCAGGTAGTTGGCACAGTGAATAGAGTGCCAGGGATGGAGTCAGGAAGGCTCATCTTCATTAGTTCAAATCTTGTCTCATTCACTGTGTGATAATGGGCAAATCATTTATCCCTGTTTGCTTCACTTCCTCATCTATATAATAAACTGGAGAAGGAAATTACAAACCACTCTAGTACCTTTGTCAAAAGATGAAGTCTCAGAGTCAGACATAAATAAAATGATGGAACAGCATAACACACCATAGGGTTACTGGGAAGATCAAATGAGATAATATTTATAAGGTTTAATCATAGTTCATGGCATATAGTAGGAACTACATAAATGTTAACTATTATTGTCTCTGACTTTTATTAGACATATGACATGTGACACATCATTTAAACTTGAATGTCCCTAGGCAACTCTATAAGACTATGAATTTCTGATCTACATTGGTGAAGAGCATTTCCTCACTGGAAATACTCTTATAAATATGAAATCAGGCCCTGGTCCAAAAAAATGAAATGTAAAAATGAATAAATTATAGTCTAAAACTATAATGAATGATGTCACATATATCCAGAACAATGTCTAGAAGAACTCTGAAATAGTGTCGTTAATTAAAATTATTCTTTCCTCAAATTTTCCTAGACTACAAGGTTTGGATTTCTCCTTTATCTCCATCAATTTATATCTTAAATTCAAATCACCTATGGACCTGTTCTTTCCCTTCCTAGTTGTTTGTAAGTGCTAAAAAAACAAGTGCTAGATAAACTAGCTGAATGTTAGAGTTGTTCAATTTGTCCATAGAATTAAAATGAATTGTCAAGTGTTGAGCTGTCTCTGATCTTATAACACACAGCTGTTTCCTGTTCAGTCCTTTGATGCTTTCTCTGACAAAGGCCATAAATAGCTTGTAATGGGGCTGATGGGGTGCTGGGTTGCCTTTGTTTGTAACATTCAGTTGTAACTTCAGTTTGTAAAATCACACTTGTGTTTGGGTACCTATGTTTGTAATATCAGTTTGTGAAGCCAAGTTGTAAAGTCACACTTCCCCCAGTCTAAAGCCTTTTCCCTGAGCCAGCACTCTGCCTAGCTGCAATTCATGAACTGCTTTATCTCTACTTGGTACAATAACAAGCTATACCTATGAATCCTTCACAAAAGTATTTATAAACAATCCCTTTAGCTTAGAGAAATGTATAGCTCCCTTGTTCTAGTGGCCAGGTGCACCTATAAATCCTTCAATGCACTATCAGTAAGCTAACTCCTCACCAATTAGGCACATCCTGGAACCCCAATTAGTCTAGCTTCTCCACATCCATCTTGTCAAACAGGACACTGATGAGTAACAGATTGGGCACGTCTCAGTCAGCTCTGACCTCTGGCTGACTTAGTGATGTTTCAAGGCAAAAACCACATCTCCTGGTACCCCCCCCCCCAAAGGGCTTTCTACCAGTGAATTATGGGCAATATGCCTGCACAATTGATATAAAAAGTGCATGTCTCTTTAAGCACTGATCACTCCTTAACTCCTCCCTAATCCCACCCTTACTCATCTAGTTAGCACAATTGATACCTGATTTATTTTTTTATGGCTTTATAATCTGTATCTCTAACTCCTGCAGGCTTACAGGTCTCCTGAGAAACCCTCCCTGCCCCAGCTTGCTGCAAAGGGTAACAATAAACTCTTTCAATCTTGACTTACAAGATTGTTTGAGTCCAGGAATTCTTTTCAGAGTAAAAGAACCCTCCAAGGATTTCTTAGAAAACCCTTTATCCCTCTTCAGGGCAGGATCCATGCCCAGTAAATAAAACTTTCTTAATTTCTTTCTTTCTTTCTTTCTTTCTTTCTTTCTTTCTTTCTTTCTTTCTTTTCTTTTCTTTTCTTTTTCTTCCCTCCTTCCTTCCTTCCTTCCTTTCTTTCCTTTTTCTTCCCTTTTTTTTTTTTTAGTGAGAGGAGCAGGGAGCATACATACAAAGACAGTATACAAACAAAGAGAAACACAGAGGAAAACTATGAAGGCTTGGTGTCTGAGAATTAGAGGCCGTTTCCCAAATCTATTGGTTGGCTTTGCTGTCTTTCCAGATACTGTAGTTTAACTTCCTTTCCATCTTTAAATGTGTTAACTAAAAATTATTCAAATAAAATGATGATTACAATTGCATTGTATGACAATTATTTTAACTCTTTCAGAGAAGAGAATTCCCTCTTTCTCTTACCCTCCACACAAATGATGCCCCCCACACCCTTAAATCCTTCTTCACATAGGCTTCCAAATTTACTTCCTCCTTACCATTCCTCTTAGAATTCTACATTTTTTTTTTAAGTTCAACTCAGGTATCCTCTCCAAAAAAAGCATCTTTTCCCAGGCCCTTAGTGATCATTACTCACTCCCTTCTTCATAACAGTTGGAATTTATAAATCTCTTTAAAGTTTTTAAACCCTTTTGCGTGTCTTACCTCATTTAATCCTCACAATCACCCATTTGACGCAGGTGCTATGAATATTGTGCCTTTTTAGAAAAATAAATCATATTTGGGTTAGAATCTGAGGGGTCAAATGATTTGCCTAGGGCTATATATCAAGTAAATATCTTCAAGGAAGATTTTAACTCCAGTGTTCCAGACTCTAAATCTAGCATTCTATTCTTCTTCTTCTTTTTTATTATTTCATTTTTCCCAACTACATGTAAAATAATTTTTAGCATTCTCTTTTTATTAATTTTGAATTCCACATTATTTCTCCTTCCTTTCCCTCTCCACTCACTGGGAAGATAAACAATTTTATACAGATTTTATATGTGCATTCATGTAAAACATTTTCCTATTAGTCACATTGGGAAAGAAAACAGAGATACAAGCCCCCTCTCCCCTTCCCCCAAAGCACAAAAAAAAAAAAAGAAAAGAAACAAAAGTTTTCTTTGATCTGCATTCAGACTTCATCAGTTATTTCTCTGGTATTGGTAACATTTTTCATCATAAATCTTGTGGCATTGTCTTTGGATCATTTGAATTGCTGAGAATAGTTAAGTAATTCACAGTTGATCATCATAAAATATCGCTGTTACTGTGTGCAACGTTCTCCTGGTTCTGATCACTTTACTTTTTATCAGTTCATGTAAGTCTTTCCAGGTTTTTCTTAAAGCATCCTGTTCATCTTCTTATAGCACAAAAGTATTCTGTCACAATGTCATATATCCCAACTTGATCACCACTCCTCCATTGCTGGGCATCATCTCAATTTCCAATGCTGTACCACAACCACAAAAAAAAAAAATCTGCTATAAATATATTTGTACATATAGGTACTTTTCCATTAAAAAAAAAAAACTCTTTGAGATGTTGTTCATCCTTTAGGTTCAAAGAAGACCATGCTGTTGGGATCAAGATAAGAGTATGTTCAGCTCTTGCTGATGATTCTAATACAAGCTCACAAGGCTCTATTGCAGGTTAGATACAAATAATCTGTGTGAATATTTGGGATGCAGATGCCTCTGGATATGTGTGTCTTGTATTTCCTTTGAGCTACTGTTGTTCTGTTTTCCTCATATAACAGAGCAACTTCTTTGATTCATGCACATCATGTTGCTCAGTCTTGTGCCAGCATTTCCATGTCTCACAATCAATATTCAAGTTATGCAGAGAGACACAGTTATGATCTCTGAAGTAGAGTTTGAATGCTTGGAAGTTCAGCTCATGAAAGGATCTCAGTGTCTGAAACCTTATCTTGCCAGGTGATTTTCAGAATCTTCCTACAGCAATTCAAATGGAAGCAGTTCAATTTTTTGGCATGCTTCTGATATAATGTTTAGCTTTCATAGGCATAAAACAAGGAAGTCAGCCCAAAAGTAGGCAACCTGAAACTTTTTTCTTCGACATTTTCCTTTGGAGCCTCTCAAACATTGAGCCAGCTCTGGAAATGCATGTGTCAATCTCATCATCTATATAGATATCCCTGGAAAGTAAACTGCCAAAATAAGTAAACTTATACACAGCATTCAAAATGTCTCTATTTGCTTTAACTGATAGTTCCACATATGGATGATGTGGTGCTAGCTTGTAAGGAACCTCTGTTTTCTTGTTATTAATTGGTAGGTCAAAATTAGCACAAGCAGCAGATAATCGATCTATCAATCTATCCAGCCTCAGAGGCTGCATTAAGTGCACATTAACCTGTGAACAACAAGTTGCCCAGCAACTATCCCTCCACTTTAGTCTTGGCTTGTAACCTTTTCAAGCTAAATTATTTACCATCAGCATGGTAACTGACCTTGGTGCTATTTTAGTCCTCATTGAAGGCGTCTGACAATGTCAAGGAAAATTTCATGTTAAAAAGCCTGGGAGCAAGCACATAGCCCTGCTTTATTCCACTGGTAACTAGGAAAGCATGAAAGTATCATCTTTTATCCAGAAACCATGTAAGCATGCCATCATGAAAATGGCTCACAATACTGATTTGCAATGTTACTTCTCCAGGTAATAAAATTTCATCATGATCTTTCCCAAACCTTTGTAACTGACAGTATCAAAGCCCTGGTTAGGTCAACAAATGTTTTATAAAGACATCTCTTCTGCTGCTGGAATTTCTCCTAGAGTCGAAGAGCGGGAAACGCTATATCAACCATTACTCAGTCCTTTCTAAAGCCACACTGCCTCTTGCATAGATAACCATATTCCATTGCTGTTCCATCAGCCCTAACTAGTTGAGATATACCATAGGACTTTGATCCATAAATTGGTATTATAGAACTTCTTTTGGATTGTTGCTATTGCCATAAAACTGAATCTCATCTCTCTTCTTACTGAGCCAAGAATCTTGCATCTCACTAAGCTTTGCTTACACTTTCTTTCTGATGTAGTTAGACACCACATTCATGAAGAATGATGAACTGTCATTTGGGTAAACCCTGTGGCTTTGACTAGAATATTCCTGGAGGTTTTCACTTTGGAATCTCTGTCTGGAGGTATTCAGTGAATTCTTTCAATTTTTATTTTATTCTCTGGTTCTAGGATATCAGGACAGTTTCCCTTGATAATTTCTTGAAATATGATGTCCAGGCTCTTTTTTTAATCATAGCTTTCAGGTAGTTTAATAATTCTTTTTTAAAAAATATTATTTTATTTCCCCCAGTTATATGTGAAAAAAAATCAGTATTTCTTTGTTTTTTCAAATTTTGAGTTTCAAATTCTCTTTGTCCTGTCCCCTCCCCACATTGAGACATCAAGAAATTTGACATAGGTTATACATGTGTTGTTGTGCAATATGCATTTGCATGTAAGTATTTAATGTTGTGAAAGAAAACAGATTTAAAAAAACAAAAAATAAAGAAAAGAAAAAGTATCTTTGATCTGCATTCCAGCTCCACTATTTCTCTCTCAGTAGATAGACAGCATCTTTCATCATAAGTCCCTTAGAATTGTCTTGGATCATTGCCATTCATAGTTGAACATCATAAAACTTTGCTGTTTCTGTGTAAAATGTTCTCCTGCCTCTGCTCATTTAACTTTGCATCAGTTCATTAATAGCTTTCCAGGTCTTTCTCAGAGAATACTGCTCATTGTTTCTTATAGAACAATAGAATTCCATCACAATCATAAACAGCAACATATGTTCAGCCATTCCCCAATTAAGGGACATCCCATCAATTTCGAATTCTTTGCCACCACTAAAAGAACTACTATAAATAGTTTTGTACGCACAGGTCTTTTTTCCTTATCTCTTTGGGATTCAAACCTAGTAGCATTAGTCCTTGTTGAAAGGGTATATAGACATGATTTTATAGTTCTTTGGGCATAGTTACAAATTGCTTTCTGGAATGGTTTAATCAGTATGCAACTTCACCAACAGTACATTAGTGTTTTTATTTTCCCACATCTCTTTCAATGTTTGTCATTTTTCCTTTCTGTCTTATTAGCCAGTCTGATAGGTGTGGTTACTACTCTCCTGTACTGTGCACTGGTCTGAGTGACCAAAAGTACTCTTGTCTTCCCTTGAACTGTGATCAGGGTCCCTGCTCCCCTGCAGTTACAAGCTCTGGTGTACTAGTGCTCATCCTTTTCCTGAGGCTGAGATCGAGGACTATGACCCAGATCCAAGTATGAGTAATACAACAGAGTATTGCCCCTGGTGCCAGAAAAGGGACCCCTGTAATCTCTAGTTGTTTGACCCCCTTAATTCTGTAGACTGAGAGATCTATAAAGCACCACTGTTGTTACTGATTCAGTCACCTTCAAGGCCTGCTCCTGATTTCCTGGTTCCTAGACTGCACCATCATAAGCTGACATTGTACTACACTCCACTCTCCACTCTCATCCAGGTGCAACAAATTTTTCCTGCCAATCTTCTAAGCAGTTTTGGAATGGAAAATTGTTTTACTCTGTGCTTTTTGTGAGTTCTGCTGCTCTAGAATTTTTTGAATAATTATATAAAGTTATTTGGAAGGGTTTGGGGGAGAGCTCAGGTGAATCCTTGCCTTTTATCTGCCTTCTTGGCTCTGCCCTCTTCACCATCTTGACTTCACTTCCAATAATTCTTAAACGATCTCATCTTGATCTATTTTCCATCAACTCTTTTTCCAATGTGATATGTCATATTTTGTCTTATTAATTTCATTCTTTTTATTTTATTTTTCTGTTTCTTGATATCTCATGTAGTCATTAGGTTCCACTTGTGCAGTTCTAATTTTTAAGAAATCATTTTGTCAATTCTGTTTTTTTCCTTGTCGGTGGATTCTTGTGTCTCTTTCACCATACTTTTGTGCCTCCTTTACCACGACATTGACAACTTTTTCTTAATTTTCTTGTATCATTCTCGTTTCTTTTTCAATTTTTCCACTACCTCTCTCTTTTGCAAAATTTATTTTTGTGTGTGTGTGTTCTTCCAGGTATTATTTTTGGGCCTGGGACCAATTCACGTTTTTCTTTAAGATTAGACATAGCTGTTTTGACTTTGTTGTTTTCTTAGGTTTCTTTTTAGATCTTTCCTGTTACCATAGTAACTTTCTATAGTCAGATTCTTTTTTGTTGTTGATTGCTCATTTTCCTAGCCTATTTCTTGACTTTTAACTTTTGTTCAAGTTGAGACCTGTTCCCAGAAGTGGAGGTGGCACTTAACCAAGTTTTAGATTCTTTGTGTTCTATTTTCAGAGCTCATTCTGGGAGTCTCTAAGTTTTCAGTTCTTCCTAGGTGATATGATCTAAGAAGTGGTGTAGTCTCTCCTCTCCTAGCCTGTGATCTAGTCTGTGAGGCCCTACAAGCATTCTTTTCTACTCTGGAGCTTTGACCAGAATTTCCATTCCTTTGCATCTCAAGCTCTTCTGTGCTTTCTTGCCCTGAGACTGCACGACAGGATTATGACCCAAATCTGTACATGGGGTATACAACAAAGTCCTTCACCCAGTGCCATCAAAAGTCCTCTGTACTCTTCTTCTGACCAGTTGTCCAGCCTTATTTCCATCTGTGGACCAAGAGCTCTGGAAGTTGCTCCTGCCAAATCAGTTGTCCCCAAGGTCTGACCTGACCCAGTGCAGTTTGCTCTGCACTGTGCTACAGTCTGACTCGTATGAGATAGAACTTCCGTGCCCATCTTTTAAGTTGTTTTGGGCTTGAATTTTTTTCCCCTTCATCCTTTTGTTGTTTCTTCTTTTCCAGAGTTCATCTTGAAGAATTTTTTAAAAGGTGTTTGCAGTGCAATTTTTGGTCAACATTCTATTTTAAGCTGCCTCTTCAAATTATATTGCATTCTCTCCTAGCATAAGTCAAATTTTATTTTAGGCAGAAAATAAATAAACAATAGTTTCTATTAAAATGTTAATAATGATGGAGGTTCATAAATCAGAAAAAAATCAATTCTCACATCTCAGCAGTAATAAAACAAAACAAACACCACAATTTTATATCTGACTGTCATATAGTTAGGCAAATAGATTTTAAAATATAATTTAGGTGGAGAGAAAGGCAGAGACAGGGAAAGATAGAACAGGAGGAGATGGTTGAAGAAGAAAAGAAGAGGAGGAACAAGAGGAGAAAGAGGAGGAACAGATAGAGAAGGAGGAGGAGGAGAAGAAGGAGGAGAAGCAGAAGGAGAAGAAGAAGAAGAAGAAGGAGAAGGAGAAGGAGAAGCAGAAGGAGAAGGAGAAGAAGAAGAAGGAGAAGGAGAAGGAGAAGGAGAAGGAGAAGAAGCAGGAGAAGGAGAAGGAGAAGAAGAAGGAGAAGGAGAAGGAAAAGGAGGGGGAGAAGGAGAAGGAGAAGGAGAAGGAGAAGGAGAAGGAGAAGGAGAAGAAGAAGATGTTAGTTCTTTTCTCTCTGATTAGCCAATTCTCCACAAGGCATCTCATGTATGTGATAGGAACTTCATTGCTATATATATTTATGACACACACTATGTAATACTGTGTTATCTTTTCAAGTTAATGTTTTTTTTTTTTAGAAAATAAGCATTCCTATTAATTTACAACCGCTAGTATTCTGTGCTTCATTTTAAGGTTTTAAAAATCAAGATTCACACCCAAATGAGTAGGAATTAAAGGCAAATTCAAAGCTCTTTTTGAAAATCTACACTTTGCCTTGAGTCTTTTTCTTACGTTTCCTGAATCCAAGGAAATATCTTCACCTCAAATTGCCCTTTTACTACTGAACACACCTAATGCATATTTCGAATCTTGTCTAAATCACATGAATCAATAATATGTATTCTTCAACTTTTTTTGTCTTCATCTCTAACTCAATCTAAATGTCAAAATATTCAAAAAATTATGTATGTCTTATGAAGGAAGTAGAGTCTCTGGGTTAAAGGAATATGGTCTAATGACACATCTTAGTTCTAATTGACACTGCCACAGTCCCTTCAGGACTCTTAAGAATGTGCTTGCCCTCTGGAATTTACTTTTCTTACATGTGAAATGAGTGGATTATTTATATATGGGCTCATAACTTGAGGTTTGTGATCTTTTTATTTAAATCAATTTTACTTTGATGATTAATTTGATATAATTTTTATAAGTCCATAAACTATATTTTATGCTTTTAAATATCATTATCCTAGATATATATTCAAAGCCTTCATGAGATTGTCAAAGGGGTTCAAGATATGAATACAGAAAGGGGGGGAACTAATGAACAAAACCATAATTATGTTACCTACTAACTCTAAAAATCTGATTCCTAGATGAAACAGTTTAAGGCAAAGATTTCCACTTGGCTATCTTTTGGAACCAGTTCTCTAGTTTGGCTTCTTTTAAGGCAAAGACCTATTTAATCCTTTAGAAGAACCACAACTTAACTTCCCACAGGTCAAAGTTCTGCTTATTTGATCATAAACATCATTTATACATACCAGCCACAACTAAATTTAGGAGAGAGGGGTGTGTGTGTGTGTGTGTGTGTGTGTGTGTGTGTGTGTGTGTGAATAGATCTTAAGCCTGAGGAATGTATAAAGTATTGAAGAGATGATTAAAAAAAAAGCGGTGGTGATATAAAGCATTTTTCATGCCTAACAAAGCTGAATGAATGGAGAAGAGAAGATTGACTGTGGAGTTGGATAAAGTCCTGACCTTTCACCAATGGGACCATAACTCAAGCTGAAACTGACATCTGCTTGTCAAGATTGGGACTTTTGTTGAAGCAATAGCCAAAAACAAGTAAGGGGCCTCCCCAAATGGATTACCTGTGGGTAAACAGGGGACATTAATTTTCTTAGCTGCCAGGCCTATAATCTTCACCAGCTGACAGGTTTGGGATGAAATTCTGTAAATAATAAAAACTAAAAGATGCCAGTGAGTTTACCCTCTGAATTAGGTTCTCCTGACAGAGTCCATCATCGCCAACCAGTGTGTGGTTAGTTTTACATCTTCCTTGACAATTTCCCTGTCATTTAAATTAGAGAAATTTAGTGTACATGCAAATAAAGCTGTGTTTAATTCACTAGAAGTGCTCTTGGATGCCTGGAGGGACCTCCCGAAATGTCTGTTTATGATAAACTACTTCAAGCATAAAGTTTTCAAACACTCTGCTGTGAGCAGCTTGAAAAAGCCACAAACGTTAATAATTCAAAAGATACTCCCATAAAAAAGACTATTTGGCTTCTTCCTTGCACATTCGCATGCCCTCCCCCTACCTAACACACACAAACACAGTATTGCCACATCAACAGCACAAAGAAACCTAGAAAGATGAAGAAAGCCTGATAAAGAATATCAGTGGAGAAAGTCAATATAAGGGAACTCACTATAAAAATAAAAATAAAGCAAGCCCTGATATTTCATGCCAAAACTAGGGTGTTCCCTAACCTCCAAATGATTTTTTGTCCCTTATTTTACTTTTGAATGTGGACATACACAATGATAAAGCAGTAATAACAGCAGTCAACAATAGTTCCTAATTTTAGGAAGCAGATAGAACATGGAGGTAACTAAAGGTGTGTGTGTGTACATAAAATTTTGGGGAGAGACATAAAAATAGAGACAGAGATACAGAGATCATAATGCTGATGACAAGTAACATTTATATAATACTCACTATGTGCCAAGCACCATCATTAAGTACTTTGTAAATATTATCTAATTTGGTGGTCATAATAATCCTAGGATATAGGCACTTTATCATCTCTGTATTACAGATGAGGAACCTGAGACAAGCAGTAGGTAATTGAAGATTCCACAGCTAGTAAGTGTTTGATGCTGGATTTGAACTAAGATTTTTCTGACTCCATGTTGGTTCCTCTCTCTACTATACCATTCAGCTAGAGAGTACTAATCTAAAATCATAAATTTGGAGCCATTTAATCTAACCACCTAATTTTACAGATGAGGGAACTCAAAAAGGTTAAATAATTAGCCCAAGATCATTCAGCACATGAGAGATTAAAACTCTAATGTTCTTTCCTAAGGAAGCAAAATCATCTTACATCATAAACATAACTCCATTTGTATCATACAGCCTCTGTGCTTGACCCTCCAAACATTTTTTTCTTGTGATTGTCACGTATTGAATCATCAGTAAGGTACTATGGAATTACCTCACTAGTGAACGGGAAAGACTGGGGTCTGAAAAGTGGTGTTTTTGAGTCCATAAATTGTCAGTTCCATCCAAGAGTACAAGGGTTTATATTCTGTATGTCTGATATGAGAGGACCAGATCACCTAAATATAGGAGGAAAAAAAGTTCATCACCAGGAGACTAGCCCTTTTCAGGCATAGCAAGTTACAAATTCAACTCAATTAAAAGAGATTCAATTCAATTCTACAAATCCCTACTAAGATTCTACTACCCACAAGGTACTGTACTAGGTATGAGACAAACTTACTAAGTTGTGGAGGGTCTGTCATCTGTATAAATGAATGGAGGACCCACATTCATAAAATATATAATATTTTAAAACTTAATAAAGAAATAATTCTCATCTACGAAACTGGTGCTGGCAGTTTAGAAACCCACTACTTTAGGTTTTAACTACCACCAACAGAGGTCTATAAATACCTATTTATACTGAAATAAAGAAACATAGCAGCCAAGAGACTAATGTGATTTTTTTAAAGTTGAATTAGTTGATTCTTTGACTGAATAATAACTCTTTCATGTTATAAAATTGCTTTGAAAAATTCAGTTCTTCACCATCAACCAAAAAGGTTATTACTGAGAAACTCTCAACAGTAATGAAACATGCATCATACATTCACAAAATTCCAGAATCTGAGTGGAAAAGAATCACACACATGCACGCACACACACACACACACACACACACACACACACACACACACACACACACACACAATTCTATATGATGCCTCTCAAACCAGTGCTGATGCATTTTCTGCTTAAACACTGCCCTTAATAGAAAATTCACTCTCTCAATATAATCCATTCAGCTTTTGGATAGTTCTAGTACTTAGAATGTATTTTTTTTTTTTTTACTTATATTCATCTGAAATTCCAGTCTCTGTAACTTCTACCCATTGGTCCCCATTCCACTCTCCGGGATCAAGCAGCACAAGTTTAAACCAATATTTTTTTTTTCTTTTCACAACATCATTTAAATACTTACACATTATAAATATCATAGCTACCTCAAGTATTGTCTTTCCCAGACAGATATTCCCAGTTCCTTTATTCCTTCTTTTACCCCTACTTAATTATATGTGAAAATAGTTTTTCAACATTCATTTTTGTAAGATTTTGAGTTCCAAATTTTTTCTCCCTTCCTCCCTTCCCTCCACTCTCCCCAAAACAGCAAGTAATCTGATATAGGTTATACAAGTACAATCATATTAAATGTATTTTCACAAAAGTCAAGTTGTGAAAGAGGAATCAGAACAAAAGGGAGAAAATATGAAAATGAAAATTAAATATTTTTTTAAAAAGTGAAAATAGTATGCATTGATCTGCATTCAGACTCCATATTTCTTTCTCTACATGTGGATAGCATTTTCCATCATGGATCTTTTGAACTGTCTTGGTTCATTGTATTGCTGAGAAAAGTTAAGTCTATCATAGTTGATCCTTGCACATTCTTGCTTTTACTGTGTGTAATGTTCGCTTGGCTCTGCTCATATCACTCAGCATCACTTCACGTAAGCTGTTCTAGTTTTTTTTTTTCCCTGAAATCTGCCTGCTTGTGATTTCTTATAGCATAATAGTATTCCATTACTTTAATATACCACTGCTTCTTTAGCTATTCCTCAACTGATGGGCATCTCTTCAATTTCCAATTCTTTGCCACCACAAAAAGAACTGCTATAGGTTTTTTGTACATTTTGGTACATCTTTCCCCTTTCTTAGTTATCTCTTTGGGATACAGATCTAAGAGTGATACTGTTGGATCAAAGGGTATACACAGTTTTATAGCCCTTTGGGCTTAGTTCCAAATTCATTTCCAGCATTATTGAATCAATTCACAACTTCACCAACAATGCCTTAGTGTTCCAAATTTCCAACATTTATCATTTTCCTTTTTTGTCATATTAGCCAACCTGATAGGTGTGAGGTGGTACCAATATATTACCATTTCTGCAATCAATAGTTATTTAGGGCATTTTTTCATATAATTAAAGATATCTTCATTTTTTCATCTTAAAACTACCTATTTATGTCCTTTGACCATTTATCACTTGAGGAATGACTCATAATTTTGACTCAGTTTTCTTATTATTTTTTTTTT
>CM053581.1:59161609-59206014 GCA_028627135.1 Pseudochirops cupreus | reverse complement strand
TCTACTAATCCACTACTCTGTTCCTCAACCCGTACCCAGTAGTTTTGATGACTGCTGCTTTATAATAAAGATTAAAATCTGCTGTGCCTCCACCACCTTACATAGCATTTCTTTTCATTAATTCCCTTGATATCCTGGACCTTTTGTTCTTCCCATTGAACTTTGTAACCTTGTTTCCTAGCTCTATAAAATAATTTTTGGTAGATTGATTGGTATGGCAGTAAATATGTAAACTAATTTAGGTAAAATTGTCATTTTTGAAATATTTCCTTCACCTAGCCATGAGCAACTGATGTTTTCCAATTATTTAGATCTGACTATTTGTGTGAAAAGTGTTTTGTAATTGAATTCATATAGTTCCTGGGGTTTGTTTTGGCAGGTGGATTCCCAAGTATTTTATACTGTCTAGGATAACTTTAAATGAAATGTCTCTTTCTATTTCTTATTGTTGGATGTCATTAGAAATATATAGGAATGCTGAGGACTTATGTGGGTTTATTTCATATCCTGCAATTTTGCCAAATTTATTTATTATCCCATGTAGTTTTTTACTTGATTCTCTAAGTATATCATCATATCATCTGCAAAGAGTGATAGTTTGGTCTCTTCTTTGCCTACTCTGATTCCTTCAATTACTTTTTCTTCTCTTTTTGCTACAGCTGACATTTTTAATACCAAACTGAATAAGAGGGGTTATAATGGACATCCTTGTTTCATCCCCAATCTTATTGGAGATGCTTCTAGCTTATTCCCATTACATATAATACTTAGTGATGGCTTTAGATAGATGCTGCTTATTATTTTAAGGAAGACTCCATTTATTCCTATACTTTCTAGTGTTTTAAATAGAAATGGATGTTGTATTTTGTCAAAAACCTTTTCTGCATCTATTGAGATAACCATATGTTTTTTTTTTTTTTAACCAGGTTTATTGTTGATGTGATCAAATATAGTGATAGTTTTCCTAATATTGAACCAACCTTCCATTCCTGGAATAAATCCTACCTGATCAAAGTATATATTATTCTCATGATAAATTGCTGTAGTCTTTTTGTTAATATTTCATTTAATTTTTTTGCATCTACATTCATGAAGGAAATTGGTTTGCAATTTTCTTTCTCCATTTTTTCTTTTCCCACTTTAGGTACCAGTACCATATTTGTGTTATAAAAATAATTTGGTAGGATGCCTTCTTCTCAAATTTTCCCAATTAGTTTGAAGAGTATTGGATTTGTTCCTTAAGTGTTTGACAGAATTCACTTGTAAATCTATCTGGCCCTAGAGATTTTTTTCCTGGGGAGTTCATTGATGGCTTGTTCAATTTCTTTTTCTGAAATGAGGTTGTTCAAGTATTTGATTTTCTCTTCAGTTAATCTAAGCAACTTATATTTTTTGTAAATATTCATCCATTTCAGTAAGTTTGCCAAATATATGGACATACAATTGGGTAAAATAATTCCTAATGATTGTTTTAATATCCTCTTCATTGGAGGTAGATTTACCCTTTTTGTTTTTGACACTTGTAATTTGATTTTCTTCATTCTTTCTTTTTTTTAATTGCATTGACTAAAGGTTTATCAATTATTTTTCATAAAACTATCTCTTTGTTTTGTTTATTAATTTAATAGTTTTATTAATTTCAATTTTATTAATTTCTCCTTTGGTTCTCAATATTTATAATTTAGTGTTTAACTGAAGATTTTCAATTTGTTCTTTTTCTAGCTTTTTCAGTTGCATCCCCAATTTAATGACCTCCATTTTCTCTAATTTATTCATATATAAATTCAAGGATATAAAACTTCCCCTAAGAACTACTTTTGCTGCATCCCACAAGTTTTGGTATGTTGTCCCACTGTTGTCATTCTCTTGAATGAGGTTACTGATTTTTGCTATAATTTCTTGTTTGACCTACTCATTCTTTGGGATTAAATTATTTAGTTTCCAATTAGTTTTTAGTCTATCCTTCTGTGGCCTTTTATTACATATAATTTTTATTATATTTATTACATATAATATTTTATTTATCTCATGATCTGAGAAGGATGCATTTAATGTTCTGCCTTTCTGCACTGAATTGTGAGGTTTTTATGTCCTAGTACATAATCAATTTTTCTGTATATGTCATGTACTGCTGAGAAGAAGGCATATTCCTTTTCATCCACATTCAAGTTTCTCCAGAGGTCTATCATAACTACCTTCTCTAAAAATCTATTCATCTCCTTTACTTCTTTCTTGTTCATTTTGAAGTTAGATTTATCAGTTTCAGAGAGGGGAAGATTGAGGTCCCCCACAGTATAGTTTTGCTATCTACTTCTTCCTTGAACTCCCTTGACTTCTCCTCTAGGAACTTGGATGCTATACCCCTAGGTGCATATCTGTTTACTAATGATATTGCTTCATTTTCAATGGTGCCTTTTAGCAGGATATAGTTTCCTTCCCCATCATTTTTAATTAGACCTATTTTTGCTTTGGCTTTATCTGAGATAAGGATTGCTAGTCCTGCTTTTGTAACTTTAGCTGCAAAATAATATATTTTCTTCTAGCCTTTTACCTTTACCCTGTGTGTATCCGCCTGTTTCAAATGTGTTTCTTGTAAACAGCATATTGTAGAATTAGGGTTTTTAATCCATTATGCTATCCACCTCTGTTCTATGGGAGAGTTCATCGCATTAACATTCATAGTTATAATTACTATCTGTGTCTTTTCCTCCATCCTATTCCATCCCCTGTTTATGTTTTTATTTCTTCCTTCTGCTTTCCCTTTCTTAAGAGTTTTCCCTTTGACCAATGCCTCCCTCAGTATTCCCTCCCTATGCACCTCCCTCCTTTTACCTACCCTTCCCCCTTACTACTATTTCCCTCCCTTCTAACCCCCCCTCTTTTCTTACCCTTTTTCCCTCTTACTACCTGTAGGGTATGATAGATTTTTATACTTTATGTAGTAAGTTATCTCCTCTTTGAACCAAGATTGATGAGAACAAATCTCATATAATACTGCTCTTCCTCCCCTCTTTCCCTCTATTATGATAAGTTTTATGCCTTTTCACGATAGAGTCTTATACTTAACTTAACTTATTCCCTCCTTATACCAAAAAGAATGAGGGTGATGTTCATATAATGTTCATCTCCCTCCCTTCTTTCCCTCTATTATGTTTTTATGCCTCTTAGTGTGGCACAATTTACCCTTTTCTGCTTCGTTCTTTCCTCTTCTTCCATTGCCGTCCCTTTGCATCCCTTAATAAAGTTTTTTTTAATCATCATTTTAGTTAATTTATACCCACACTCTCCATTTAAATGTCGTGATAAGTATACAATTCTCAATAATGACAGGTATCAGCTTCCCATATAGGGATATAAACCATTTGCTCTTATTAAATAATAAGGGGTGTGTGTGTGTGTGTGTGTGTGTGTGTGTGTGTGTGTTCTCCCTGTTTACCTTTTTATGTCTCTCTTGAGTCTTGTATTTGGAGATTGAATTTTCCACTGAACTCTGGCTTTTTCATAAGGAAAGACTGGAAGTCCCTTCTTTCACTGAATGACCATCTCTTTGCCTGAAAAGATTATGCTCAGTTTTGCTGGATAGCTGATACTCAGTTGTAGCCTGAGCTCTTTTTCCTTACAAAATACCATATTCCAGTCCCTCTGATCTTCCAGTGTAGAAGCTGCTAGGTCCTGTGTGATCCTGCCTGTAGTTCCGTGATATTTGAATTTTTTTTCTTTCTGGCTACTTGCAGTATTTTCTCCTTTTCCTGATAGTTCTAGAATTTGGCTTCAACATTTCTTGGAGTTTTCAATTTGAGATATCTTTCAGAAGGTATCCAGTGGATTCTATCAATAAGTATTTTACTCTCTGGTTCTAAGGCCTCAGGGCAGTTTTCCTTGTTGATTTCTTGAAAGATGTTGTCCAGGCACTTTTTGTCATCATGGCTTTCTGGTAGACCAGTAATTTTTAGATTATCTCTCTTGGATCTGTTCTCCAGGTTAGTTTTTTTTTTTTCCATTGAGGTACTTTACATCCTTTTCTAATTTTTAATTCTTGAGGTTTTGTTTGACTAATTCTTGATGCCTCATAGTGACATTAGTTTCAATTTGACTGATTCTAATTTTTAGCAAATTATTTTCCTCACTTAATTTTTTGAAGCTCCTTTTCCATATGTTCAGATATCATTTTTAGGGATTTATTTTCTCCAGTTAGATTTTCAACCTCTTTTTCCATTTCACACATTTTACTTTTTAAGGAGCTGTTTTCTTCAGTAAAATGTTTTTTCTATTTTTCCAATTGTAATTTTAAAAGAATTGGTTAATTTATCTTCTACCTCTCTAATTTGATTTTTAAGGTCCTTCTTGAGCTCTTCTAAGAATGCTTTCTGGGCTTGAGACTAGCTCATATTCCCTTCTGAGGCTTCAGCTATTGGTGTAGAGTCAATGCTGTCTCCTTATGAATTTAGTTCTTCAAGTCTGCAATAATACGATTCTAAAGTCTTTGTCTTTGCAAAATGACTTTTTTCCCATCTTAAGCCACAACCTTAGCCATGCCCTTCCTCTAGGACTCCCAAGCCTTCAGCTGGTTTCATATTTTAGGATTTTACTCTGGGGCAATAATCTCTGGGTTTTCAGGGTCGGGGTGGGGGTGGGGAGGAATGGGATTGGTGCAGCTGCAGTTTACTCTGCCATCCTGTTCCCTGGAAGTTCAGGTAGGTGGTTTTTAAATTTTTAAGCTGTGGATTCATAGCCCCAGGCATAGCTGCTGTCACTGCCACGTCCCTTGTGTTTGTCTCTTACCCAGCTCTGACAGATCACCAGTCCTGTGGTGATAGGCCTTGGAATTGCCCCTGTGGATGGTGAATCAGCTTTCTGGGCTTGCTGCAGCTGTGTCCACCGCTCCATGCTGCATCCATCCCTGTGTGCTGAGTCTACTCCACCCCAACCCCACACTGCCTACATAATGTTTTGAAGTTTAGAAAGTGCTTTATTTCTGTTATTTCATTTGTACCTTACATAATCCTTTGAAGTAGCTAATCCTAGTATTGTGATTCTTAGTTTACAGATGAGTAGAATGAATCTTAGGGAAAAATACTGAATTGTCAAAGGTCATATCACTAGCAGATGGCAGAAGAGGAATTCAACCCTACTTTTTGATAGTAGATCTTTATTTTTCTCTATAAAATATGAATTTTCTCAAAATGAAGTCTGTTATACCTATCATTATAATCTCACTTCCTAGCAAAGGGACTTAGAATATAAATGATAAATTGATGTCACATAATCACATAAATCACAATCAATTTATGTCTGTCTGCCCTATGTGACTCAATACATTATATCAGAGGCATCCTCTACAACACTTAATATTGCATAATTACTAATGATTTATTCATAATGTCCATTAGATTTCTCTCTTTATGTATATAACTGATACATCATCTTTTTTTTTTCTGGTTATTTTTAGATGACACCCTTTATGATTCTCCTATTTCATAATTTCTCGTTTATAAAAGTATTGCAGATAGGCCAAACTGATAATGCATCACTTCATTACTCATTGAGTGATCTTCAACCTTCAGAGATTTTCTAGTACCTGACTCCTAGGCATATACTATTATCAGAAGATTTTTTTTTTCCCCTTCAGGGTTGAAAATGCGACCATTTCTTAATCTTCCCAAATGACTTCCTTATTTATAATTGCATCTTCTCTTATAGTTCTGAACAGAACTGAGCAGGGGGCATGGTATCATGCTTTAGGCATAGTTCTCTTTAACCGAGGTGTAGTCTAGATAAATAAAAATTTGCTATAAAATTAGTCTTTAGGCAACTGTCCATTATTCGAGAACAGTGACAGGTGTTTCCTTGTCTCAAAAAACATCTGAATTATTTGTTATTAAAATATGGTCAATTTAGGAGGAAGTTGAGTCTAAGCACTGACCAAACTGATGATTTGAGAAAGAATGCATATGTGTGTGCTGTTTAAGAGTTTCTTGGATCAGATTGGGTCATTATCAAAAATCAGCATGACTTCTTCTCTGTTACCTTTATCATCTATCACTATCATTATTTTAAAATTATAATTATCCTAATCCTATTTCCTCTAATAGTTCAATTTAAGTTGATCATTTGGCTCTGACAGATTCATATTCAGTATGTTTCTGACTCTGACCAGGAAGGAATTCCTACATTGCTTATTGATTTCTTCTTTGCTTCTGTCATATATGACTAAGAGTAATATTTGTATACCTGTGCTATCTCTCCTGTTGATTATCAGCTCCTTGAGTCAGAGTTGCCTTTTTATCTTTTTGTCCCCAATGCTTAGCAAAGGCCTTTGCAAATAAATGGTTCTAATTTAACAGACATTCTCCCATTTGTTTTTTTTTTAACTTTACTTGAAAAATTTAAGGAATCATAATTTTCTAACATGGGCATGTTCTCTTCTGATGTAGATCACAATGTCTCTATAGTTTATGAGATAGTCTACAGAAATTCCTGTGACTAGAAATAAAAATAAAGTAAAACTAAATCATGACCTGGTGGCCAACTCTCAGAAAGAAGCTTTTCTGAATTTTTAAAAATGTCATTTCTGTTTTTATATATTGTGTTTCCTTATTGGATTGTAAGATCTTTGAAACTAAGGATTCTAGGTTTCACATCCTTGGATACACAGAAATTGACTTTGCATATGAGAATCTCTTAACAAATGCTTATTGAATGATTTCTGTTAAGTTTAATAGAAGTTCCTCTGAAATTAATTACCATGAAGGAATATGTTATGCTACCTTTATTTTTTATTGAAATTTTTCATTTCCCAACTTAGAATGCTATAGTGTTTTGTAGTATGTTTAAAAGAAAATATCTACTCTGTACAGTTATTTATGTCCATTACATTGAGAAGAGACATAATATCATATATTAGATTCAATCTTAACAAAATGAATTCCATCTCTTACTTGAAACTCTGGGAAAGTTTCTTAACTTATCCAAACCTTAGTTTACTCATCTGCTACACGTGAATAATAATAACATCTATTTTATAACATATTTTGAGGACCAAAAAAATGCATGGTAACATTTTGTGAACCTTAAAGTGCTTTATAAATATGAACAATTATTGTTAAGTCTAATTTTCATGAGAAGACAGTAAATTCTGCAAGCTTCAGGAAGTGCTTTATACGTCACTCATGGTACATAACATAGTGTTCTTCATATAGTCGATGCTCAATGAATATTTGCTAAGTGACTGAAAGTGACTCTCTCATCCTTGAAGGAATTCATTGTTGTAAGATGTGGATGTATTCCCCTTTATCCAGATTTGGGTCTGATAAGTGGGTAGAATTCTGTATAATGGAGAGTGACACAAAAGAACGTCTTCTATACCCCCCATTCCTTTGAGCATAACCAGGATAGAATTTTCAATGGAATCTTATGTGGGAATAAGAGATGGGAATAGACCAGTGTATCTTTCATAATGTTCTGAAATGAGAAGAAACAATAACACAATAATCTTTTCAAGAACAGGAAACTAATAAAAAAGAGTATTATGAATCCTTTGAAGCACAACAAAAGGAGCCATAGTTAAAGTTTTAACAAGTCAGAGTCATTAGTTAAACTGATCCTGACAGCTTGATTTTGCATTTCCAATCACACATGCTCAGAACAAAGCCTGGTTTGGGAGGCATATTTAATAGGTCCCTCTGCATTGGACTAATTTTCCTCAAACATTTCATTTCCCTTTCTTACTCTAGATCTGAAAATGCCATTCTCCATTTCTCTGGGCTATCCACGTGCCTTTTGGCAGGGAGGCAATCATGCAGAAACAGGTATCATCCTCTGCCTCAAATGATCAAAGGAATGTGTTTTTCAAAAGCACAAGTAGCAGTTATCTTCATTAATGATAAAATCAGAGCTTTTATCTCTATCTCACTGCTAGTGCTGGGGAAGACTAAAAGAACACAGATAATAATGAGAAAATTGGAATTAATCAATGGAATTAGATTCTCAAAGTTTTCACTGCCTTGCTCCTTTTTTTTTCTTTGCTGATCTTGGGGAGCCATACAATAAAGGGAATTGGGTGGAGAGTATAGATAAGCAGGTGTTAGTACTGGTGATAGCCATTCTCTAATAAGGATAAGTAACTCAACCTCCCTGTCCCTCAATTTTTCCAACTATAAAATAAATGATAGAGTTGTGGATTTCTTCAGCCAATAAGGAAAACAATTTGGAATAATGGTAAAATAAGTTATTAAATTGTGGATAATACCCTTTGACCCTGATACTACTATCAGACCTGTATCTCAAATAAGTCAAAGAGGCAAAAAAAAAATAGGTCAACAGATTATGCTATATAAAACTAATCCAATATTATTGTGCAGCAAGAAACAAAGAAATTAATAGTTTCAGAGAAACCTGGGAACACATGTATGAAGTGATGTACAATGGAATGAGCAGAATCAGAAGAATAACGTATATAGTAACAACAATAGTATACAAACAGTTTTGAAAGAATTTAGAATACTGATCAACCATTATTCAAAGGACTGATCATGAACCATGCTATCCATCTCCCAACAGATGGACTCAAGATGTAAGATGAGAAAAACATTTTTGTTCACAGCCAAAGTTAATTTTGATTGACTGTTCATATTTGTCATAGTGTATTTTCTTCTCCCCCCATTTTGTTTTGTTTAATAAGGAAGAGAAGAGGGAGCGAAAATGAATACTTCTTGGTTGAAAACAAAAGAAAAAATATTTAAAAATGAATAAATAAAATAATAATCAAGGTTTTATTCAGAACTATTTAATTGCCATGACTGTGTTAAATATTGAACATACAAAGATAAGAAGGCAACTCACTAACTGATCTTGTCTCAAGGAGTTTTCTAAGTAGAGTGAACAATATATAAATGTGAGCTAGAAAGAGGGAGATGGGATAGGGTAGGCATCCTGAGGCATGATTTAGATTGACCACAAAATGAAATCAATTCTTTCTGGTCTCCTGAAGTATAAGACACATCAAACAGACAAAGAATCCAAGACTAGAGACAGAACTTGAAAGGAATCCAGAAATTATGAAGTCAAATGTCCTTGTTTTATAAATGAGGAAACTGAGTCCCAGAGAGATTAAATGACTTGCCCAAAGACACAGATTATTCTATCTGTGGTGGGGACATGATTTAGACTCTAATGTTCCTCTGACTCTAGGTCTATTAATATTTCCATTTTACTTGGCTCCCTCATTTTTTCCAGCACTATCCTAAGCACTGATGGGTGAACAAAAATATGACATAAGACAAGTTGTTACTCTGAAATGATTTACAGTATAATTGGAGTGACAATGCGTAAAACAATGAAAAAGTCAAATCAATTCTCTATTCATTTCTGCATCTATAAAACCAGGTGATTGAAAGAGATTTCCCAAGTTGCTTTCTATTTTGTATGAAAAGATATTCCATAAGAAAGGTTCATTTCAGTATAGTTTCTTTTTACATCTTTATTTTAAAAATAATTATTATATAAGGTTATTTCAGTTATTAAAGTATGTCTGGGAGTCTACCTGCCAAAACAAACCCAGGAACTATATGAACACAACAATAAAACACTCTTCACACAAATAAAGTCATATCTAACTAATTGGAAAAACATCAGTTGCTCATGGCTAGACAGAGTTAATATAATAAAAAACAATTTTATCTATTTATTGCTATGCCAATCAATCTACCAAAAATTATTTTATAGAGCTAGAAAAATAGTAACCAAATTTATCTGGAAGAATGAATGGTCCAGAACATCAAGGAAATTAATGAAAAGAAATACTAAGGAAGGTGGCCTAGCCATACTAAATTTTAAACTGTATTATAAAGCAGCAGAGATCAAAACTACCTGGCTGATGAAAAGAGTAGTGGATCAGTGGAAATGATTAGGTACACAAGACACAGTAGTCAATGACTATAGTACTCTACCATTTGATAAACCCAAAGACTCCAGGTTTTGGGATAAGAACTCACTATTTGACAAAAACTGCTGGGGAAACTAGAAAATAGTATGGCAGAAACTGGGCATAGACCAATATCTTACACTCATATACCAGTCTACATGGGTTCACGAACTAGATATAAAGACTGATACTGTAAGCAGTCTGGGAGAGCAAGGAATAGTTTATCTGTCAGATTTATGGAGAAGGGAAGAATTTATGACCCAATAAGAGATAGAGAGCCTTACAAATGCAAAATGCATCATTTTGATTACATTAAACTGAAAAGTTTTTGTACAAAGTCAGTGTAACCAAGATTAGGATGGAAGTGGAAAATTGGGAAAGAATTTATACAACTAGTGTCTCTGATAAAGGTCTCATATATAAAATATACAGAGTACTGAGTCAAATTTATAAGAATACGAGTCAATCCCCAATTGATAAATGGTCAAAGGATATAAAAAGGTGGTTTTTAGAGGAAGAAATTAAAGATATCTATAAGCATATGAAAAAATATTCTAATTCACTATTGATTAGAGAAATGCAAATCAAAACAACTCCGAGGTACCACATCTCAACAGTCAGGTTGGCTAACATGACAAAACTGGGAAATGATAAATGCTAGAGAAGATGTGGGAAAATTGAAACACTAATACATTGGTGGTGGAGTTGTGAACTGATCCACTCATTCTGGAGAGCAATTTGGAACTATGACCAAAGGGCTATGAAAATATGCATACCCTTTGACCCAGCAATACCACTTCTAGGCCTGTATTCCAAAGAGATCATACAAGTGGGGAAAGGATCTGTAAGTACAAAAATATTTATAGCAGCTCTTTTTGTGGTGGCAAAGAACTGGATATCAAGGGGACAGATAAAGATTTTCACTCTGCTCACAAGAAGCTTACAGTTTTGTGAAGAGAAGTAAAAGTGAAAAAGTGACTATCATCCAAGAAAGAGGGAGATAAACACAATTAGAATACTAGAAAAAATATAAGTAGAAATTTGTGATGAGAGAGACTAAGTATACCTAGTGTTGGGTGAGGACATCAGGACAATAGATAGAAAATGTAGCATTAGAGTTCATCTTTAGCAAAAGAGAGGATTCTTAAGAGATTGCATGGGGGTGCAGGATGAATCAGTTCTAGGCATGGGGGATGATAGGAGTGAAGACAAATAGGAGAGGGAAGAATGAGAATCACACATACACACACATACACACACACGCACACACACACATTTTAGCTGGAGTCCAGAATTTGTTAAGGAGGAGATATAGTAATATGACATGATGCTGTATAAGTAGGCTAAAGCCAAATCATAAAGGGCCTTGAATGTCCCACTTACGAATTTATATTTTACTCAAAAGGCAGTGGGAAGCCCTTGAAAGTTTTAAGAGGAGTAGTGGCATACTTTTAATGGTGTTTTAGGAAGATAACAGACAATTATCTGGAGGATGGATTTGTGAGGTGAGAGTCTTATGGAAGGTATATCAATCTAGGTGAGAGGTAACAAAAGTTTCAATTAGAGGGGTATTAGTAGAAGTTAAGAGGAGGGAAAGTATGCAAGAGATATCAGAATGGTAAAATGACAGAATTTGTCTACTGAGAGGGAAAAGTCAAAGAGGACTTTGAGCTTGTGAGCCTGTGTTACTGGGGAGATAATGATGTGATTACCAGGACTTGAAAAGTTTGGAAGAGGAAGACAGTTAATTTTCTGGCAGGAAGGGAAGTTTCAGGTGTTGGGGCATATGATGAGTTCAGTTAGACATGTTGATTTTTAGTAACCAGAGAGACATGCAGAAAGAGAAATCCAGCAATTAGACACAAGAGCTCCAGGGAAGAAATTTCAAGAAAGTGGAGGTATAGACTTGGGAATTTTCTACATGGAGATGGTAAGCAAAGTCATTGACCTTTCAGTCTTCTGATGACTACCCCTGAACTCTACATCTGGCCAAATAGCTGAATGCAGAGAAGTAACAGGAAGAAAGAAGAGGGGAAAAGATCTTCTCTCTACCATGGAATCTTCAAGGCAGTATAGATTCCTATGCAAAGGAGACTTAAATGATGATGTTCAACTAGATGCTTTCTGTGGTTCTTTTCAGCTTCAGATCCTATAAATAAGACTCAGTGTTTTTCTTTTCTCTAGAAAGTGTTATGCGGGATAATTAAGGGTATGAAAATGAAGGGGGAGGATGCTCCCATTGTTTTTTTTTTTTCTTTAAGATTTGTTATAGTTCTTTTGTGGGTAATGTGACTGAAAAAGGGTAAAGAGAAATACCATGGAAATCAGATGGTATTTATTTTAAATCTACATATCTTCTAATCAAAACATTTTTTTCTTATGTCACAAGCTAGAATTATTTTTACATTTTTAGAAATAGTAGTGCTGTTCCTTTGTTAGCCTAAATGTGATTAACCTACAAAAACATCAACCCAAATAACAGGAAGAGGGCACTGCACTGTCCATTGAAACATGAAGCAAATTACAACCGTGTTCCCCTTACAATTATCCCCTTAACCTGCATAAATTATATTATTATAACATCATTTCAGTAATTTCGTTTCTCAAAACTGGACCATTTTCTCTGTCATTGCTATTTTGAAAGTCTCAGTTTTGAACCATCTACAGTAAGGGCCATCATTCATATCAAACTTAATTAGAAAACAGTTTGAAAGTTGGAGAGATTCCTAATTTAAATCAATTAAAGGGAAAGTTGTCAGATTCATTTTAGATTTGCTTATCTGCATCCTCACAGTAAGATAGAAGAGATCCGTCTTCTCCAATCTCACTCCTCCTCATACAGATTTATGTCATAGTGTGCAGATCCAGGGAATCAGTGGTGGCAATTAGCAAAGAAGACTCCTGCCATGAGCAGAGAGAAGGGTGACAAAACAAACCTCAAGTACTGGGTGACAAGAAAGTCATTCTGGTGAACCAAAATGGAAAATCTTTTGATGAGTTTGTTCAATGGAACTGGCATCTCTCCAGTCAATGGGAATATTTGAAACTGATTCTCTGGCCCCATTTCAAGTACTGTTTGGAAGTTCAGCAACACTACTTTGTCCATAACCTGAATCATAGTTTGTCATATTCAATTTAGTTATCAAGTCAGGCCTGAGTGTCAGCCAGTGACTATTTAAGGAGCACATTCTTTTCGCTGAGTGGCTCATTAAGAGGTCTTTTACCTTGCTGCTGCTAAAATAAATATCTCCAGCTTTCACAGGTACCTCCCTGAGATTCTTCATATCTATTCTAGTTTTAGATACTTTGCTTCTCACAGTCTAGTCTCTACTAGGGCTGCCTTGTGTAAAGTGACCTGCTTCCAGGTAAAGTGCATTTTGAAGTCATAATTACCTCTATGGGAAGGTTGAAATGTGTAGCCCCATGCAATGATCCTAAACTAGCATTTGAAGACTTAATGCACAGTGGATCTCCACAGCTTAAGGGAGGGGTGAGGGAGGCACTGAGGCAATTATCCAGATAATTAGGATACAAGGTTATCCTCCATCATCTTTGTACATGATTATTTTAATAAAGATGGCATTTATGGCAAATTCATTTTTTACCTGAATTATCTCCTGTGAGAATATCCTTTTTTTCCTTGTAAGTGAGTCATGTCTTCCATATTAACGTGTAAGTTCAAGAATGCTTTGATGTAGTAGAAGGAATGCTATATGTGGGTTCAGAAGTCTTGGGGTCAAATACTAGGTATTTCAATTATGTTTATATGACAGCAGGAATGATATAACTTATTTGAATTTCAATTTAGCCCAGGGTTAAAAATACTTTCATTATCTACTATATATTATATGCTATATATAAAGCAGCATACATAGAGACCTATTATATTTGTCTCTTCTGAAGAAAACACTATGTAAATCTGGAATGCTATAGAATTCTCATTATCTTACTATTCATTATCTTATCTTAATCAATTCTTATTTCTCCTATATAAACACCCTAGCACCTAGCACAATGCTTGGCATATATTGAGCACTTTATATGTGATTTTTTTAAATTCATAGTCACCTATCCATTCTTTTATTGATTTATGAAGGTATACAAATATTTCACCTTACTATTTTAACTACTGACAGATAAATAATTTTTAATCATTTCATATAGCTCTTCTATAACAGCAGATCCCAATTCAATTCTCTTCCATTCACTAAGCAATAATTAAGTTCCTACCATGTCTCCATAAATGATCATTATGAGGTGCTGGAACCAAAAATTTTAAAGGGACACAAAATAATAGATATTTCTTTGTAAATGACTGATTAATTGAATTCTGTGACATAGCTCAGAAGACCTACTGGGGAGCAAGCAGAATTGCACTAACTAAATTTAACATACCATCCAAACTCCCTTCAGAGGGGGTTTTACGATCTCACAAATTCATAGGATTTCAGAGTTGGAAGAGATGGAAATAATTATCTCATTCAACCTATATCTGAAAAGAAATCTCCTCTACAGAACATTGTAAAAGTTGGAATTCAGCATTTGCTTAAAGATCCCCTGTGAAGGGAGAACTCATTCATTCCAGAAGGAAACTACTCCTTTTTGGGATAACTCTCTTAAGAAGTTTTGTTTTGTTTTTTTATAGGAAGCTTATATTTCTCTCTTTACAACTTTTAACTCTCTGGTCCTACTTCTTCCCTCTAGGACCAAATAAAACACACCTACTTTTTCTGCAAACATTTAATACATCCATTAGTAACGGTACTTCCTCCCTCAAAATAAATTCACTTTTCAGGTGAGACAACACTAATTAAATCAAACATTTCTACTCTTCTCTGTGACAGTTCTTCAACTGATCAAAGACAGATATCATAGTTCCTTTACAATGCATTTCTCAAACTGAATAGCCATAACTCCTTCAACTAATCTGCAGTTGCCATGAACTAGGGACCCTTTGCTATCCTGGATGCCTTTATCTAAACACTGCATATCTTACCAATATTCTTCCTAAAATATGTTACACCTTCACAAAGCAACTTTTCATTGAAGTTTCATGATGTCTAAATTTATTGCCTTATCAGACTCCTGATAGTTGTTATCTTCTGCTCTCCAGGACATTCTTATTCATTCCTCAATGATTTGATTCCTTAGAAAACAGACATTTGCTTCTCCTCCATCTCCTGGGTTCTTACTAAGGGATTTTATCATCCATATTAATACTCTTTCAAATACCCTAACATCCCATTTCTTCAGTTCTTACTAAGGGATTTTATCATCCATATTAATACTCTTTCAAATACCCTAACATCCCATTTCTTCAAATTATGCACTTCTGTCATTGCCACCTCTTGGCAGTAAGAAAGGGTTCTTTGGTTTCCTTATTTTCAGACTAATTGCATTGAATTAAACTTCTTATTCACAGTGAACTACAACGGAATTAAAATCACATTAGCCGGATAGGATTCATTTGTGGATTGGCTTCATAGGGGTCTCCTAAAAATGTTAAAACTCCAGTTTGGTTAACTTCCTGTATTTGAATCCTGGTTCTACCATTTTCCATCTCTGTATTACTATGGATATCACTCAACCTACCTGGGCTTTACTTTCAAAGAGAAGGTTGGAATAGATACAGTCTAAAGCTTTGCTAGCATTAAATGAATAATATTGGGACGGCTAGGCAGCACAGTGAATAGAGCAGTAGACCACTGGCCCTGGAGTCAGGAGGATCTGAGTTCAAATCCAGCCTCAGACACTTAACACTTACTAGCTGTGTGACCTTGGGCAAGTAACTTAACCCCAATTGCCCAGTCTTCCCTCCTCCAAAAAAGCTCACCAAAAAAAATTCATAATATTTTACTATTCCAGTGCCCAAGGATATAAAGATATATATGACATGACTTCTTCCATGCAGGAAATTTCAATTTTATTGGGGAGAATACATGTGACCATTAAAGAATCAAGGTCAACAAAAATCTCCACTGAATGGTCTATGAAACAAGAGTTATAGATTTACCTAAGATCATAATTTAAATGTCTGTTGAGTCACAGAAAGGCCAAATATGACACTGAATTTAAATTGGCCATTTTTGAGTCCCTAAGACTTTGATCACATAGGTCAAAGCTAAGAACACATATTATACTACACAATGTGTCTGGACTTTCTAAGTGACTTCTATTCCAGGTCAAGATGTTATTGAAGACAGAGATCTAGGCTTAGAATCATGAGAGTAAAGTTTGAATCCCAAGGAAGATTCAGTGGGGAGGGGAGAAAACATGTGAGGCATGAACAAAGACTTGTTTGTTTGTTTTTTTTTTCAGGGTATCTCCTTTAATCATTTTGCCACTCATTTCTCTGAATGTCTATAGCTTTTTCATGTATGGATATGAATGTAATAAAGATGAGACTAAAAAGATATTTCCATTTCATTTCAAAACTTTCAGAAATCATCAGAAATAATTTTATTTTCATTTTATTCAAAAGTATTGTCAAAAGTAGTCTCTACAAAATATAGTGGAAAGAAAAAAATCCATCATTTGCTTCAAATATTTGAGCAGTTATTTTACCAAAGTGGTCCAATAAATGGACAATCACACTAACGTCGAGAAAACAGTAGATGGCTTACTTTCAAGGTAAAGAAATTCAATTGAGTTGTCTATTTATCCAAATCTTATCCAAGCCTGTTTTGGTCTCCAAAATTGGACTGGGAATCTCATGAAAATAGAATTTCTCATTAGGCTTCCAAGAAATTCATTCAGGCAAGAAATATTAAGCAAATCGACTCTCACAATATGTCTCCAATATCAATAGAAGAAATGCTGAGAAGAGCCCAAATATAGTTAACTGAGCTTTTTTCAAACCTTCAATCAAATATGCATTAGGTTCAGTTCAGGGAGCTGCTCATTTTCTTTGAACCAGCTCACCAATTTCAAACAGAAAGTGGCACTTAGGCTAGGGGCCTTGAAATACATGCCACGTGCAAGATTCTGAAATGAACTCAAGGTGAATGGACTGTGCAGGAGACTGCATTTTGCCTTGCATTTGTAATGATTATCTCAGGTTTTTGAAGCAATGAGTAGAGGTTCTGGGGCCAGAGAGGTGATTCCAGCGGTGTGGGGAGTTGTCATATGAAGAAACTCCCTTAACCGATTTACATCAGCTACGTATACTAAAATGTATACTCTTACGGAATTTCTTAAAGGACTCAGATGTTAAATAATTTTGCCAGGGTCTCACAGAGAGTATGTGTTAGAGGAAAGTCTTGAACCCAGGTATTCATGACTCTGAGGTCGGTTCGACTTTCTATTTTCCCATCCTACTTCTTCTTTGAAGCAATAGAAGTATGAGGGTGGGAAAATTGCTCTCACTTCAATTAATGCAATTACAAGGTGTCAAGTATAAGGTTGGTCATAGCAAATGAAGTTATAAATGTGTGAACAAAATGTTTAGGAATTGCAATCCTTTGCTGAAATGAGAAACATTTTCACTGGATGAAGAAAATTCAGTTTGCTTTTAATAATAACAGCAACATCAACAACAGTCATACAAGGTAACCACTGTCTGTGGGATTTAAATTATAGAGAAATTTTAGTTTTTATTTAGTCTCGCAGAGAAGCCATCGAGTGGAAAAGACTCAGGGCTCAGGAGTTCCTGGAAAATACGGCCCTTTCTATAGGTAGGAGATGACATCAAGAGATAGAGAGAGTAACCATAGAGAGAGTCCTCCTACTGTTTGCTTAGGTTATTGGAGAAATTGGGCTAATATCAGTGGATTCAGAGCACATGCTGATGATAAACATGAAAAAAGATACAGCATTTCAGAAAGATAGTCACCTTAGGGAAGAAGCAGTTTCGATGAACATGACCCTCTTGTACCAGAGAAGAATGCTAGGTATGTATTTATGAAAATCTTCTAATAGAAAGAGTTAGTTGTGAGTTTCCCTTTGCCATAAGAATTAATCACATTAACTATATCCTCTTTACACTGTGCAAGTAGAGAAGGCTCTTCTATTGACACAAAAGAGGGAAGGTATTTCCCACTCAAATTTGGGGCAGAATTTTTTTTAACCAACTGTTATTACTATTATAACTTAGCAAATACACATGTCTAAAATCTAAATGAAGCCTGACTGACTGGTTATGAATGGAAAGTATAATGATCAAGGCTTATGCTCCATGCATAGTACCAGAAATCTCAGTCCCTAAGGCCTTACCCTCATAAGGAGAAGAATCAACTATGCTTTTGGAATCTGGCCCTCTAATTTCAATGAAATTAAAGAAATATTCTCCAGATGGAGGGTTTAAAAAAGGATGAAAGCTCAATGGAAAGACAAGGAAGGGGGTAAATCATTTCATTTATTGCCAGTTTCTCACCTTCAAAATGACTTGAATAACCTGTTTCTGCAATGACATGGCAGAGGAGGAAAGCATTGAGATGACTTGCAAAGTGAAACATATTTGGAGGAAATGGAGGATATATATATATGCTCTATCATTTAAATTTTTCAACAGTGTCTTCCTGCAATATATCATCATGGCATGGAAATGTCTAATGACTCTCAAGGCTATGTTTCCAGGATACAAGTTTGGTAGTTTCTAATCAAGTTGTAGGTAGATGACACAGTGAATAGAGTGCCAGGCCTAAAGTCAGGAAGAATTCAAATCTAAACTCAGACACTTATTAGCTGTGTGACACTGGGCAAGTCACTTAATCCTGTTTGCTTCAGTTCCTCATCTGTAAAATGAACTAGAGAAGGAAATTGCAAGCCATTCCAATATCTTTGCCAAGAAAACTCCAAATGGGGTCACAAAAAGTCTGACATGACTGAAATGACTGAACAACAACAATAAAAATTCTATAAAGTGTTAGATCAGCTATGGATTGCATGGATCCTTTTTTAAAGAATAGCCAGAGTATTGACAATTGAGTGATAGAAATGTTTTCTAAGTCACACTCATGAATGCCATCTACTAAGTCATGGAAAACTTTCTGTCTGAATCAGTAGGAAAACAAAATTAAATTTAAAAAAAGATAACAAAATGTTACACCCTTTAGAAGATCATAGATTTGGAGCTGTAAGGAACACGAAAAGCCATTTGGTCTGACCTCCTTCACTTTGCAGTTGCGAAAAATATAATGTGGCAGTTAAGTTACATTCCTGATGTCACAAAGAGAGCAAACAGTAGAAGTGATGTTTGAATTCAAATATTCCAGCTGAAAATTCATTACTCTTTTTACTTTTTTGCAACTGTGCCGTGATGCTTCTGTAGTTGAAGAAATAATGAATTCCTGAAGTGTATATAAAATATATTTTGCATATCATTTATATGCAGATAGAAGATAATTTATCACATTTGAAAATACTTTTCATTGGGAACAAAGAACTGTATTCAACAATGATTTTGCAAATCATTGATAAACATGTCATAAATACTATTATTATCAGTGGCATACTGGATTTTGACTCAGAAGACTTGGATTTGCATCCTGGTCCTACTATTTGCTATCTCTTTATTGGTGGGGAATTCAAACTCTGAACTTTGGTTTCCTCATCCTTAAAATGAGGGAGTTGGAGTAGATAGTTCTAGGAAATGCCAAACCATCCCTGCCAGAAAAACACCAAATGGAGTGTGTTGGGAATGGGAATTTGAAGATCTTCCCTGCCTCTTAACAGACCTAGGGGGAAGTTTAAAGACCTCCCCTGCTTTGAAAGTAAACTCTGCCCCCGATAGGCTGAATGTAATCACATGGAGCCTGTGATGGAAGGAATTTGCTGACTGGTGCAGCAGAGCCCACAGGAAGCTTCCCTGCTGTGAAGATAAACCCTGTCCTCTAATAGGCTGAATGTAGTCACATGGAGCCAGTGATGGGAGGAGTTTGCTGAAGGGAAGCAGAGCCCATAGGAAACTGGGAACCAGAGTCAGAGAGATGGTGATAGAGAGAGTTGCTCAGGCAAGGTGAGAGAGAGGTTTGTGAGTAAATGTTGATCTTGTATTGGTTTGTGGGCAGGCTGAAGGATGATGTGGCTCACTATGTTATTATGGCTGCTTAGTATCTTTGGTACTATGTTGGAAGCAGCTTACTGGTTTTGGGGTTCAGTTTTCTGATGTTTACATAAGTGCTTCAGTTCTGTCCTCTATATGGAGAGTTTGGTATATTTTGTGATCAAACATCATGTGATATTTACAGTCACGGTCTTTATCATGATCATGGGCACTGTTTGCATTGGCACTACATTTGGTGACAAGGATAGGATTGCACAATATCAGACCTCTAGTTGGAGGCAGAAGGGATTTAGGAGACCAGATGACTATCCTGGGATGGGACAATTTGCCTTATGCCTCCCTAGCAAGGGAGTGATCTAAAAGTACAGGCGTTTTTGAAAACTGGGAACAGAGACTACCACAGAGAGAACTAGAAATTTAGAAACATGTTTCCAAAGAATACCAATAAAACCTGGGAGGGAGCTGGAGGCAGTGAGTAGAAAAGGCTGGATTTTACTAATGGGCTACTGTATTGCATATAAAAGTAGAGACAAGCTGTTACAAGAACTGACTAAATGACAGAATTAGAGCCTCCCTCCCTCCCCCCCTCCTTTAGAAGAGCAATCTAAGTCTCAGGTGGTAGGAGAGAACTGGAGAGTCTCTGGAAGAAGAGAGGGCTGTTGTAAATTTGGCTCAGAAAAAGAAGCAAAAAAGGAACAGAAGGAAAGTTCATATAGCTTTGGTAGAGTCTGAGGCTAGTTGCTATGACAACGTCTGCCAGGAGAGTGATACAATATTACAGAGCGATACATTAGTTCATGGTGAAACTTTTACAAGGGTGGAAGCTTGCCCCATACTGAGAAGGCCAGAGAGTCAGGGAGGGCAAGCGGTGTTCAAGGAGATACTTGATGATTTCACTCAACAGAATATTGCTTATATTTTGAGGTGATTCACTTAGAATTCTTAGTGTCTTAGATGGTAAGAATCAGTGATAAAGGAGCTGCAGGAGTAGTAATAGATTGTGTGGATTGCTTGACATTTATAAATACTTTTGTTGGTTTTCATTGTTTGCCATTTTCTTTTTCTTTTCCTCACTCTAGGCAGCTATAGCCACACTATTTCTGAAAGTGACTGGAAAAGTACTCAGCCTCTCCAACAGAGAATTTTTTTTTGTAGCAAATATGTTGCACTAACTCAGTGTCAAAATTTCAAAGCCCCCACCAAGGAGTCTTGAAAACATATCTAAGGGAAACCAAAGGAGGGATTATAAATTCTCTTCAAGGAAGCCAGAAGATTCTGTAAATAAAAAAAAAAAGCAAGCCCATGCAAGAGTGGGTTTCTTAACCTTTAGATAAATGGGGAAAAATCATGGACAAAAAGAATACACATCTCTTTCTGTGGAAAGTGCTTCAGTTCAAGTAAAGAATAATTTTTCACAGCTGCACAGTTTTTAGCAGAAATAAGAAATAACAAATCCAAATTTGATTCCTTTCATAAAACAGATGGTAATGTTAAAAAAAATTAATCAAAAAGTAAAACATTGTTTTTATTATATAAAGTTTTCCTAATGTCATTCATAGAAGTAGGTAGATGTTACAGTAGAGTACTAGGATTGGAATGAGGAAGACTCATCTTGAGAAGTTTAAATCTGGCCTCAGACATTTATTAGTGTGTGAACCTCGGCAAGTCACTTACCTCAGTTTCCTCACCTTTAATAGGGGATGAAAAAGGAAAAACCCAAATGGGGTTATGAATAGCTTGACACAATTGAAAAATTACTGAACAACAAATGTCATTCATATTTATAACAACTTTTTCAAACTCTGGAAAATGTTAGATTTCTGGAAGCATAACTGAGAAGATAAATGTTATAAAGGGAAGCAGATAACATAGGTTAATGACTCAGCTCTATCATTTAGAAGGCATGTGACCTCGGATGAGTAGCTAGACTTTGCCTCCATTTTGTCAAATGGATATAGCTTTTTCACTATTTACCACTGCTCAAATCAGTGAATCTCTGAGCCTCAGTTAAATCTGATAATCTGGCATAATAATATTTGTATTATCCATCTCATAAGACATTTGTGAGAAAGATATGTAATGAATTGTAAAGCATTATATAAACATGAGCTATTATTATTAACAAAATCATTTTCTGAAGACAGAAGACAATCATATTAAGAGTGGTGAAAATTAGAAGGCAACTCCTACTAGGCATATGCCCCAAAGAGTGCAGTAGGCATATTATACCCATTGCTGCTAGGCATGCATCCTAATGTCTAAGGGAGAAGTCCTATATATGCAATAAGATTTATAGCAAAACTTTTTGCATTTGCAAAGAACTCAAAGTAGAGTAAGTACACATTGTCAGGAAAATGATTAGGTTTAAATATATTATCTATAAGTGGTGGAATATCATTACACAGTAACATATGACAAACATGAAGGATTCAATAAAACTTGGAAAGACATGTAAAATGATACTGAGCGATGTGAGCAGAACTATAAACATGATTTTTATGGTGACAAACATTTGACAATACTAATCAATGGAGTATCCATTTGTGATTTCAGAAGAATGAGTAAAGGAGTATGTTTCCCAACTCCCAGAAGAGAATTTACTCACTATAGCTAAAGCATAAATGTGAAATATGAACAATTCATTGATTTATATGTCTGTGTGTATGTGTGTATTTAATTCTACTTAGTTTTCAAGATTTTTTTTTCTAGGAGGACAAAGTGAATCATTGAAACGTGATAACATATTTGATATGACATCATCCATCTCTGTGTCTTTATTCTGGCTGTGCTTATAGCAGAAATAGCATAATGTCCACCTCATCTCTGCCTAAATCTCTATAATACTTCTAAAGTCAGCTCACCCAGAACATTAACCTTTTCTGATCAATACCAGTTGCTACACTTCTCTCTCCCATCTTCCCTAAGTGTAATTTTTGTTTTGGTATATATGTGTATATGTACAAGTTGTCTTTGTTAGAGTGCAAGTGTCTTGAGGGCATGTAATATTACGTGTTTTGTCTTTATATCTTCAGTACATAGTGCTGTGCCTGGTGCATAGTAGGCTTTATTAAATAATTTTGATCAAAAAAATGGGAAATAAATTCAAAGTAGGAGAAAAAATAAAAACTTTGATAAGCCTGATATTCCTGAAGTCTTACTTCTTGCAGTTACATCGAGTCAGATTTATTCAAAGAATACAATTATTTGAAAACATCTCCACTGTGGAGGAGGGAGGCAAGAGAAAGAGTTATATTAGATTGCTTAGAAAGACAGAATTAACAACGTAAAGTACTAAAGGAAACCCTATCATGTCAACTGAAGTCATTTATGTGAATTTTGATTAGGGAGTTAATATAGTATAGACTACAGGGTGTAACACTTGTCAACTTAGATGTGTCAGGAAGCCACCAAAAAAGTTTCTGTTGCACAATTTATTTTTTCAATTCAACAAGCATCTATTAAGCATCTATTATGTACCAAGATCTGTACTAGCCTCTAGGGATACAAACAATGAAAACCATCCCTACCCTCAAGAAACTTATATTCTACTCCGTCAAAAACACAATTAAGATGCTCTTGGAAGGTGTTATATGGACCAAAGTTCAAATATACATAACAGGAAGTATAAGAACTTCCAGGGTATCTGTTCTGAGATCCCATGAGATGTAGACTCAGTTCAAGGTAGAGGCTATGCCAAAGTATCCTAGCTACTAGCCTATTCACCACAGAAATTTCCATTTACTATGTAATTACTAAAAACTCACAAAAGCTACCCAGACCAAGTTATCCATGCCATTGTAATACCTTGTATATGTATTAGGGTATTGATTTTCAGTATTAATTTTTTGTTTTGACTTTTAAGTATGAGGGACTCTGGTGAGAAAACTCCTTTGACCAATAGAGCTAATCTTCACTAGCTCAGAGTCATGTTCTGAGAGGACCATGATCACACAGATCATTAGCCAGTTAGTTTGATGAAGCACTTTTTTTCCTATTACTTAATTTATTTTTAGTTTTCAACATTCACTTCCACAAGATTTTGAGTTCCAAATTTTCTCCCCATCTCTCTCTCCCACCCCAAGATGGCATGCATTCTGATTACCCCTTCCCCCAACCTGCCCTCCCCTCTATCACCCACCCCCATCCCAACCCAACTCCTATCCCTTTCCCTTCTATTTTCTTTTAGGGCAAGATAGATTTCAATACCCCACAGACTGTATATCTTATTTCCCGTTTGCATGCAAAAACAATTTTTAACAATCATTTTAAAAACTTTGAGTTCCACATTCTCTCCTTGTCTCCTTCCTCACTCACCCCCATTGAGAAGTCAAACAATTTGATATAGGTTATACATATGTATTCATGCAAAACACTTCCATAGCAATCATGTTGTGAAAGACAAGCTATATGTCCCTCCATCTGCCCCACCCCCATTTATTCTGTTCTCTCCTTTGATCCTGTCCCTTTCTGATTACCCCTCCACCCATTTGCCCTCCCTTCTATCATCCTACCCCTTTCCTTTTGCCCTGCTTTCCTGTAGGATAAGATAAGATTTTCATACCCAATTGAGTGTATCTGGTATTCCCTCCTTAAGCCAAATCCAAGGAGACTAAGGTTCACTCATTTCTTCTCATCTCCTCTCTCTTTCCCCTAACTTTAAAAGTTTTCTCTTGCTTCTTTCATGTGAGATAATTTACCTCATTCTCTCCCTTTCTCCTCCCAGTAGATTCCTCTCTCACCCCTTAATTTCATTTTATCATATCATATCACATCACATCACATTGCATCGCATCGCATCATATCATACCTTCATATTCAACTCTCCCTGAGCCATATATTTACCTATCTATCTATCTTCCCTCCAAGTAACCTATTACTGAGGAAGGTCTCATGAGTTACAAATGTCATCTTTCCATTTAGGAATGTAAACAGTTCAACATTATTAAGTCCCTTTCTCTCATATTAATAATCAATTATTGTATTACATTGAACTGAAAGACATTGTTGATGGATGAGATTGTACCAATTCCCTGAGTACATGCCTATATCCTGGGGGAGAGATCCCACTCAACTAGAAAACCTTACATAGAATATAATCTAATGTGAATTCTGACCTATTACGTTCCACTCAGCCATATCTGAGCAAAGGAAGACCTCCCCACCCCTTTTTTTTTCCTAGATTGAGCTAGGTAAGGGCAGACTGGATGAGATATGTCTTTTTGTCCAAGACAGTTACCAGAGACACATCCTTCATTAGAATAAGTCCATATTTTGTTATAATATTCACTCTTCTCATTAATTGTTAACCAGTGAGAGAGCATCTACTAAACCAGGGGCATTGAGTGGGTTCCATGAGGGGTCTTTGGCATTCTAGAGAGCCATTATCCTCTTTTATTAATTAATAATTAATTAAAAGATTAATTAGCCAGAAACTATATCTCTCAGACTTTTCAGGATATTCACTTTGGCAGGTATGTAGAGGACTGATCACACAGGGGAGAGATTGCTGGCAAGAAAAAGATGGAGGGTATTGCCATAGTGTAGGAGAGACGTAATGAGAGATTAGATTAGTGTAGTGGCCATGTGAGGGGATCCTGGGGGATGCAGGGTGTGGAGGCAGAAATGACAAGACAATGGATCACACTTAAGTGTCATAACATTAATTTTCTATGTAATTTTTACACGTTGGATTGTTGTGAGAAGATGATTTTATAAATTTTAAATTGCTCCACAAGTGAGAATTTTTTTGATCTAGTGAGAATGTGAGCCCCTTGAAGATAGGAATTGTTGAAGTTTTATCTTTGTATCCTCATGAATTTGCACAGTGACTGGCATATAGTAGGTATTTAAGTACACAGTGACTGAATGATAAATTAGTAATCTTTACTCCACTGGCACACAGAGAGAATTTTAACAGCATAGCTGGTTTGTGCTCTTTCTTGAGGAAGATTGACGTTTGTGGGAGCTAATAATGATGAGCCATTTTATTTTTCCCCTTCTGCCTTTGACTTAAAAAAAAAAGCATATCCCTTTAGAAAAAAAAAACAGAATATAGGAGATGATAGTTGATAATTCATACTTTTGTAGGCAAGACATTAGTAATTTAGAGCTGTATTTTTTGTTTAATTTTGCTTCAGTGAATGTTTTTAAGATTTGTAGAGATGGAATAAATTTGGGACAGAAGAGACTGAAATCTCTTTATAGCAAGATCTGATACCTGAGTGGTTCTGGAATGTAGTATCACATAAAAAAACTCAACAAAACAAAGAAAATTATGAGTTATTACTGGAACATTTTTAAACCACATAGGGACTGAGGAAAGCTCTTGGGATGGCTTTGATCTCAATGTGCACAAATAAGTGAGTGAACTGGTAACTCAGAGACAGGAAGTTGTCTGTGAGCCAAATGAATTGATACAACAAACTTGACAATGTCCTAATGACTGTCCAAGATACAAAAGTCCAAATAGTCAAATTCTGCTAATTTTCTATGAAACACTGCCTCTGTGTGTATATAAAGGCAGGAAGCACAAACTTCATAAAAATATTTCTTAGAAGCTTTAATTTTTCTGTCTTTCTCTTTTTGTGATTATTAATAATTTTGTTTACATGATTTGCTAGAGTAAAATCAGCTTCTAATTAACACATTGTTTTAAGGCAGGGTATCAGCATTACTCAGTTTTGATTTATTGTTTTTCTATAAAAGTTTTTCATTTCTCTCTCTCATGTTCTACAATTCTTCGAGGATATCTTTACTTAAGATCTTACCTTCCTTCTAAAGTCTTTCTACTTATTACAAATTCAAACTAGAAATAAAAATGACAACAACCTCTCCTCCTTCCTAATTCAGTTCTGCCTTTGCACGCATATGTAACTTGTAAAAAGATAAAGACACAAGAGGATGTCCTTGTGTGAAATATTGCCATTCAGTTTCAAAGGTTTTAAATTGAATGGTGGATCTGTCTATACAGTCACAGAAGTAAATTTTTCTACTCTCTTCTCTGCTTCCGATTTCCCTGGCTTTTGGCACCATGTCTCAGCTACAGTCTCACCCTGGAAACTCTCTTTGCACCTGGGGCCTCCTTACTTTGGAACATCTAACTGTCTTTGCGACTGCCCCCTTATCCATTAAGGAATATTCCTTTTTCTATCCTTTCCTCATGTTTTTACAATTCTCTTAATCTATTTTTCATCATGATCTTACAAAAGAAGAAACTGTGGCTCAGAGAGGTTAATTGAATCGTCTATGATTACATGGATGGTGAGGGCCATGGACAGGATTTAAACACAGACTTTCCTGCCTCTCAAGTCAGCATTCTATCCACAACATCATGTTTTATCCAATAAACCAAACTCAGTGTGACAAAGGCAGAAGAGAGTAATTCTACAAGTAATATCAAGCACAAGACTTGATATTCTACAACAAGAACATACTGTTAATGAAGGTTGCATTCCTCACTGAGTTCTTAGAGCAAGGATTCTTAATAGATTTTTTTTTGTTGTTTTAGAGTGTGTGTGTGTGTGTGTGTGTGTGTGTGTGTGTGCGATCTGTGAAGTCTATAGACCTTTTACTCATAATAATTTTAATTGCATAAAATTTAACACATAGTAATACAACAAGAACAAATAACATTGAAATTATGTTTTTTCCCACCCAAGGTCAAGCAACCTTGAAATTTATCAACATAACCCATAAGACATAATGCATGAATTCCAGTTAAGAATCTCTGTTTTAGAGGGGTTTTGAAAGCTTTTTGAGAAATGATATTGTAAACATTGGATCAAATTCCTTCAGATACCTGGGTGACTTGGGTGGATTGCTGTTATTCTCTGCTCCCTAGGGGCCCCTACAACCTTTCTTCCTGTCATTTCTGCAAATTTTAAGGGATTGACCCTGAACAGCCTGAAGTGCTAACACAACATGTATAGATTAGTTGGCTTGAATGACTAGACTTAATTCTCGATTCAGCCCATACAAATTCACTAACTACCTAAAGTCTGTGGTTTGGAAAACAAATCTGCTGATGATGAACTGTCATCCTCCCAAATTTCATCACTTGTTTATCTGTGGTTTGGCAACACATGCAAACTGAACTGCCATTTGCCCTACTGAGCTAGTGATATCAGTAATGGTATAAGTAAATTCTTTCTTTAAATTGTTGCATTTAAAGCATTTCTTAGATGGCAATTGGATTAATTAAAGAAGGGAAAGTGAATTACTTCTTCCCCTATGAACCTCTCCCCTTTTTTGAAAATTACTAAATGATGAGCATCGAGAAAAAAAGACAATTGTTATTTTTTAATAATTGGCTTTGTGTTCCCAGCTTGAGACACATACAACGATAAAAAATGTCATTTGGGGGTTTCAAAAGATAAGAATATGGTTAAAAAAGACCATTCTTTTAATCATTTAAAAGAATGTTAAACAAGAGCTACATTAACCAGGTCTGTTTTCAGCATATTGGGTGAACATTACAGAGTCAGGTTTTTTTTACTAAACAGAGGAGTACTTCCTTCCCCTGCTATAATCACATACTACTCTCTGAGAACATGAACAATTTGATTTATCTTACTACTGTTTCATTCATATCTCATTGAATCAATATTCAACTTGGAAATACACCATCCAAACAGGTCTTTGCTGCAGAATCTTAACATTGAGATCTACCTTAAATATCATATGTTTGCATGGCCTGCTTGCTGTATTAATTATTTCTATAGCATCTCTGACCAGAATCACTCTTTGTTCTAACTCACTATCTCTTCAAAAAACTTTTCTCATGAAGCAATCAATGCTAGAATTTACAGACAGGGGTTCAATGTAGAAGTCTATGGGTGATTAGGATTCTCTCATGTTGCTCAAGCCCCTATCTCTATATAAAATTAGAAATTTCTGCAGTAAAATGTATGTTTAGATCTTACATGTGCTACTAAACAGACTGATGTAGGGGATAGACTACTATATTTGGAATCAGAAAGACCTGAATTCAAATCCTACTTTAGTCACTTACATTTGTAAAACTGGGTATTTGCAAAAATTAACAATTTTAAAAGACTTAGGAACTCTGACCAACAAAACAATTAATCATAATTCTAGAAAACTGATGACCAAGTGTCTGGGAGGATTTTGTTCCTTTTAAATGGGATTTTTCACAGCAGGTTTATTGTCTTTGTTTTTTTGAGTCATTCAGGATGTTCTTATCTGACACAGGTATTAGCCTATAGAACATCCTGTAAATTATTTTAAGTGAGGCAAGTGATTGATTCAATTAACCACTGCCTTAAAAAAATATGGAAGGAATCTCATTCTCTTGCTAAGAGACTCTCTTAGATGTCCCTGGAATTAAAAACTTCAGTGAAGGGACAAGATTGTCAAGATTTCCTTATCTTGTCTATGTATACTGCCTGAAACCTACCTCTCTGAATCTTGGTTATTTCAAGTATACAAAAACTCCTATTTGCTGCCATATCAAGTTTCCATGACCATTACTCTTCCATTATCAGACGGGAAAATTTCATGACTATTCTTTGTTCAAAAGGAAGGCCAAAATAACAACCCCCACCACTAAAGCAGCAACCAAACAACAGCAGTAGTATATTATATGTATATATATATGTTGCTTAACAAACATTCTCCCATTTGATGGTGACACAACCCTAGGAGTGATATGCTATTATGCCCATTTTACATAGGAGGAAACTGAGACAGACAGAGGCAAAGCGAATGAGTTTGCCAGGGTCATATTGTTGAGGTCAGAGTTGGGAGAGCTGCTTCATATTTGAAAGGATTCTCTTTAGACAACCGGAGCTTTATTGACACAAAAGTATATGGGCTTGAGATTTAACAAGGAGCTAAACAAAAGCCCCAATATAGGAGAAGAACCAGACTTATATAGAGAGAAGCTAGCAGCCTGGAACATGATTTTATGGTTTTTTATAGGGGTTGGAGATTTAGGGACAGGATAAGTCTTGAAAGATAAGGACACCAGAGGAGGACCATGAATGACACAAGATAAGGGAGACAAGGGAATCTTATGACCCAAGATGGGGAGAGATAAGGAATTACACAGTCCTGGACAAGGGGGAAGTTTTAGGGTGTTTCAAGATAAGGAAAAAGACTTTAGGATGCCTGCAGGCTCAGGATGGCCTCACAAGGTACTAAAAAAAGCAACCCTTAATATTGACCCTTAGGGCACCTTTGTATACACATCAATATAGCTAGTAAACTTCTGAGTCAGAATTTGAACTGAGATCTTCCTGAGTTAGGCAGTAGGTGGTATAGTAGATAGACTGAATATTGAGCCTAATCAGTAAGATCTGTGTTCACATCTGGTATCAGGTACTCACCAAACTGTATGACCCTATTCGATATTAGCACTGAACTTTTCTCTTTTTGCAAGGGGGAAGGCAAGGCAATTAGGGTTAAGTGATTTGCCCAAGGTCACTCAGCTACTAAATGTGTCAAGTGTCTGAGGTCGGATTTTGAACTCAGGTCCTCTTGACTCCAAAGCCAATGCTCTGTTTATTCACTGCACCACTTAACTGACCCTAGCACTTAACTGTTAAGGTTCTTGTGAGGATCAAATGAAGTAATGTTTAAAAAACTTAGCACAGTAACTGGCACATAATGGGTGCTGTATAAATATGAGTTATTATTCCTGAATTCAGGCAAATTATTCCACCCCTATGACACCTAGCTAGCCTAACAAAAACCAAACCAACCAAAATAAAAACTAAACAAACAACCAGACATCACCACCACTAAAACAGCAGGTTTTAGGGAGGTGAAAGGGATTCCTTTTCCCATTTGCATGTTTATACATAGTAATCCTCACCCTTTTAGGGGAAGGACTTGAATCTTGGTTCAACCTCATTCATGAAAGTGAATGTACCACTGATTTGAACACTAATCCTTAACATATTAGCCATCTAAAAAATATTTATTCATAGATCCTAGAAAAGAGCTTGGTCCTCCTCTGAGATGAATTGGGATTAGGTGTGGAGCCTGGAATCGCTTGCTTTGAGGAGTTTAAATAGGATCACAAGAGGTCTGGATACACCATAAACTATCTGCAGCTGAAGCCAAGTGTTCTCACATCACTAGATCACTGTGTTGCCACTCCGATTGATCCTGGATTAAACTCCTGTCTTCCATTGCTCTCCAAGACCAACTGTTTAAAGACTCAAAGGAATGCATGCATCAGAGATATCAACAGAGACTTGATTGTGTTTTTCCCCAGAGGTGCAAACTAAGAGTAGAGAGTGAAAGTTTCAGAGGACCAAATTTGGCTTGACAACAAGGAAAATCTGCCCAAATATCATGACTGTCCAGAAGCAGAATGAGTTGCCTCTAGAGACAGGCTCCAGGCAAATGCTGGATTTTCTTTTTTCAGAATATTGTTGAAAGGTTTTCTGTTCAGGAAGGGATTTATGGTAGCTATCTTCTATGATTCCTTTTACCTGAGATTCTCGTAGGATTCTAAGAAAACTGGCCATTTGCATTCCTTATAAGCCAGTTCTGTAATTACGTAAATGATTTAGACTTTAAAATACTGATCCATTTTCAAGAATCTAGGAAATGGAAGTGACAATCAGTTGATTTGGTCATCTTTCATATGTTCCATAGGTGAGGGATAATTTATAGTGAAGTTTCCCAATTCTGAAAAATCAAATCTAGAATGGCTTCAGTACTCAGTAGGCCTAAGGTCAGTTCACCTGACCTTCAAGCATTAGAGCAATGGAGACCCTCCCCCACAGCCAACACAGAAGAAGATATGCCAGTTAAGGTTAAGACTGCTTTCATTGGACACCCACATGTTTCTGGGTCCTTTGTCTCAGAGAGATTCCTGCACTTAGGTTGTGGGTCAGCCCCCCTACCAATAAGAGTTAAGGCTAGTTGGAGGGGTTAGGTTTCTACATTGGAAGATTATATAACCATAGGATGGCTTCTACCTGTTGCTCTCTCCCTGTAAATACCATGTTGGGCAACAGTGGGTAGAGTCCTTTCTCATGAGAAAGAATAAAGACCTTTTCCGACCTTAGATTCAGACTCCAAACTCTTTCATCTCACATCCATATAAGTACAGATGTCTTTAATGTCTAGCAGCAGTGATACATGCATTCATCTCTATTCTTACCTGAGGTGAATTATGTTGTGGGGATTGGAGACGAAAGGATTAGAAAACATCAGGAGTTGAGATTCAGACAGATGTTACTTATACGTTTACCCAAGTCACTTCCTCTAACTGTGATACATTATCTCCTGACATAAAGAATGAAATTTCTTAAATAAAAAAGGAAGATAAGCCAGAACTTTTTTCTTTAAAACATCTGAATTTATTCTTGGTGAGTCTCTCCTTGTGTATTCATGGCATGTAGCGCATCTTACCAGTTCCATGTGCAGAAATAAAGATATACTTCCAAGACCCATTTACTGATTTTTTGGAGTACAAACCCTGAGAAAAATTTTTTTTTCTTAGTAATCATTATCTTGGAGACTCAGAGATTCTCCCATTCTCCTCCCCACTTCCCTTTTCAAAGTTCAGTCTCTTCTTTACGAGGAAATTAAGATCTAATACAAATGAGTGGATTCTTGCTCATTGTGTTACAAAGACAGGTCTGTGAAAAAGTTAATTCATCTGTCCCTATCGTCAAGACAAATGATATGGAAACTGATGTCTCTTTGACCAGGATTAAATGACCTAAATCATGTACTCAAGACCTTCATTTTAACATAACCCACCTCCAAGTGTGTTGACCAGTCAGGGTTGATTGGCACCCCTTGGGAACACCTACTCTTCAAAGGGCATATAACCCTTTACCCTAACCCATCCAACCACCCAATTGATCCAGTTCCAAACTGGCCCTCTTATGGGGCCCAGTTTTGGACTGAACTCTCATGCAATGTATGGCAAGGCAGCTTGAGAGAAATTAAAATGGTGACACATGCACCCTAATTTTGTTTGGAACAGAGTGGTCCAAATTGGGGCTCATGGGGTTCAACAATATATATAAACACATTATTTTTCCCACTAAGATTAACCAGCATATTGCTTACTATCATTTGTGAGGAGAAAGAGAGAAGTTCAGGGATGTGTCTGAAGGTCTTACACTAGAATGTAAAATATATTACAACATAAAGTGATGTGCAATAAGCTTTTATCCTAATGCTGTCAGGTGTCTTCTGGAGATATCACTGGCACATTTGTTAATCTTTGGAATAACCCTAGACTCTGATTTAAGAATTCATTTTCTGACAGAAAAAAGACTATTTAAAACTTCCCTCCTGGTGCTTGCTCTAGTCATGGATCTGTTAGTAGCAGCAATGATAAGGAGGACCTGAGACATAACTTGACATGTATTACCTCAAGGTTAAAGCTAGATTAAGGTATTCTATGGAAAAGCCTCAGGGGGTAGGAAGTAGGTGATAGACTCACTCCTCAGTTGCTAACAGACAAAGTGGTAACATCAGAGGACTATTTTTAAGCAGCTCCAGAGTTCACAAGGTTGGTGACAATACTGCTCTCTTGGGGATACAGAATAATTCTGATTGCATGGGTGTAAAGAACTTCTAGATAAAGAAACTCTCTATCACTGCAACTTGGTACCTACTCTGAAACTCACAGTCTCAAATACTTAGACAGAGGCCCAACAGGTTAAGAAATCTGGCCAGGTTGGCAGCCAGTATGTATAAAAGGGATTTCTTGAACCCAGGCTTTCCTGTCTCCACAACAGATTTCTATTCACTCACCCACTCTGGTACTGATGGGGTGCGGGCTCTGGGAACCCCCTTGAATTCTCCTTGAATCTTTCCACTTGATGTGGCATTTGACTGAAGCCATAAGGCTTTCATTATCACGTTATCCAAATCTCTGTTACTCTTAGCCTAGCCTAGCCCTCTATTGGCCAGCTACTTCCCACCCTTGATCTTAGCAAAATATCTATACCCAAATCTATTACCCTTAAACTAGCCTAGCCCTTCATTGTCTGTCATCTCCAAGTAGCCTTCAGCTATTTCTTACCTTTAATCCCATTCCTGGAGTCTGATCTCAGTCTCATCAAGATCCTCTGTACACTCCAGCTCAAGACTCTCCCCAAACCTCTCCTGTAGATCACCCCTGGATCCCTCCCACAGTCTTTCTGTATATAAAATCCATCTTGCCTCCACGAAGGTGCTGAGATTCAGTCTAGAGCAGACTCAGTCTGTGTCAGGTTGTTCTGACCTGTTTGTCAACACAAGGGTCACAAATATTTAGACTCCTTAAGAGTCTACCCATTATGGTGAATCTTTAATAAACTTTTTAAAAATTTTTGACTGAGAGAAGACGTGAGTGGAATTCCTTTGGTAGGACCTGGTGTGTTGGTATTTTGGGGTCTCGAGCACTCCTAAACCCCAAACCTCAATAATACTGTCATTCAATTTCTTTGTTTTTATTTTGTTTTTTTTTGTAAATTTTTTGGTGGTGGTTGTTTTCCCCTTCTTTGTTCTCCTTTCCCCACAAAGGCTGTGAAGTTTCTATAATGAAATTTCCAATTAATTTCTATAGTGCTTTACAATTCACAATGTATATGTTTATCAATGAGCCTATGAGGTAGGCTTAGAAAGCTGTTATCACCCCCATTTTATAGATAAAGGAACCTGGGTTCATAAAGATAAAATGACTTGCCTTTTGTTATGGGAAAAAAAACAAAAAACAAAAAAACCAGTAACAGACTAGTTTTGAAGTCAATTTACCTGAATGTGAATGTTGAGTCTGTTGCATATTGTGCTACCTAGAACAAAATTGCATAGCTTCTCCTGGCCTTAATTATATGATATAAAACATTACTTAATTGGAGTATATCACTTCTAGGTCCCTTGAAATGAAAATTCTGGGATCCTAGTTGGCACAGTTAGAATGTGAATTTAGGTATCCTGACTTAGAATGAGAATTCACACCGCTACTCATCCCATTGCAGTTGCCTCCATGAGGATGCATCACAAAAATTTTTAATACATGGATCATATATACTGCTGAAATTAGGCTTTCATTATCTTGATCCCTCTTCACTTAAAAGACATTTCCACCCTTGCCATGGATAACTGAACATGCACCATACTTGATCCTCATGGTTCTGTACTGCCCAGGGAAATTTGGAAAAAAAAAATAGATGTGCAGAATCTGGCTTTTATTCATTCAAACTACTGGATACTCTTCACCAAGTTATTGCTTTAGTGGCTGAATGATTTCTGAAAGGCCTTAAGAAGTCAGTGTAATTTCTAGACTGGAACATAAACCAGTAGTGATTTCAATACCTATGGAAAGAATAAGCCTCACTATTGAAAAATGGTAGGGTCAGAGAGATACTGAAGAGTAATTCTGTCCTTGCCTTTTCTTTTGATTCTAAATATGTACATTGCTGATGCCATGGAAATGTGGTTGTTTTTGGTATAACAGCTATCATTTACTGAGGCAGAATGTTGTCATGCTTTCCTCCCTTTTTATTTTATATAAGTAAAGTGTCCTTTAAAAGCAAGAATAAATTGCTGATATCATTTCAAATTCAAATAATATCTCAATTTTTCCCTTTTAACATTAAATTGATGCTCTTTTAAAAACACATATATGGACATATATATACACACACATATGTATGTGTGTATATATGTACATATATGTACTGTGAAAAATGATTTTTCTTAGTAATCATTATCTTAGAGACTCAGAACTTGCCTCTAGCCCTTTTCTTCCAAAGTTCAGTTTCTTCATCAGAAAGACATTACAGATAATGAGACTGCATTGAGTCTCCTTATGCTTGTCAAACCTGAATTGATTTAATCAAGGGTATGGAACTCTCATTTTGCTCTGCTCAAGCTTGAGTGGAGACAAATTTTTCTGTTCAGATAGCCCAAGGCTAGGAGAGGTCTGGTATGGTTGGAGGTGGTCTGATAGAAGAGGGATTTCTTTTGTCCAGAGGTACACCTGTGATGGGGTGATAGTCTCTGTTGAAAAGGTATATAAACTGGACATTCCTACCCCAAATCCAGCCCAGTTTTAGATTGACTCCCTTGGGAAGCGGGGGGTGGGGTGGGCTCAGTCTTTGACTGTAGATCTGCATACATGCAAACTGCCTGCTTGAGACAAAATAGACATGCAGACAACCTAATTTCATTTGTCTTTCTGAGGTCAAACTCTGTTCTGGGTTGACTACACACACACACACACACACACACACACACACACACACGAAACACAATTCTATTTGCCGTTCTACAATTAATAGCTCCCATTTTGTTTCCAAATCTTTTATATCACTAAAGTCTGGAAATATGTTTTTTTTTGTTTTCCCCAATATATATGGAAACTTTCTCTCCATTTTAGAACTTTGAGTATATACATAATAGTGGTACTGCTGGATAAAAGGTTTTTTAAAAATTAGTGATTTTTCTAGTATAATTTCAAATAAGTTAGACCAATTCATGACCTGAGGGGCAGTGAGTGCATTACTGTATTCCATTCCCTTCAATATTTATCATTTTCTTCTTTTTTTAGTCTTTGCTATCTCTGCCTACCTGTCAGAGAGATAAGGTTTAGCAAAAATGAAGAAAAAACATTGTGAAATATTTTTATTCGGTATTAAGATAATTTAAAGTTTTAAGAGAATATAATAACTACACTTCTGGTTCAGAAATAGGCAATTAACATCATCTTCAATCTGATCTCTTTGTAGTCTAAAAATCATTGAGTCAAGTCAAAGACAAATTTATTAAGGGCTTACTATTTGCTAGACATTGAATATATAAAGAACAAAAAACAAAGAAAAGCACACACACACAGACACACACACACACAGATACACACACACACAGACACACACACACACACACACAAACATTCCCTGCTTTTAAGGAGCTCACATTGTAAAGGGAAGAATACATTCAAATGACTATCTACCAACAAAAGGATGTCTGGAATTTAAAGGAAGACAAAGGAAGATGGAAACCGAGAGGAGAAGGAAAAGCATTCCAGGCATGACATATAGCCAGTAAAAATGCCCAGATTTGGGAGATGAAGTGTCTTAACTGAGGAACAGCAGAGAAGGAAGAGGACCACAAAGTGGACCATTCTGGACCGCACAGTATATGGAAGACATGAGATAAAAAGAATATAGGAAATATAGGAATGAGGTATCTTTATGTAAAGTCTTCTTGAGTTAGGATCAAGGTATTGTTTTTAAGTTTTGAGTGAACAACAAACATGAACTTGGACCAACTTAGAGAGAGAGTGAAGAATAGAAGGGGCTGGAATCCTAGGGAGTCATAAAGAGTCAGACATGACTGAATCACTGAACAACAACATACTCAAACCTTAAAATATGTCTGTTATGTATAAATAAAAAAAGAAAATATAGACACCTACAGAATTTAGCAATCATTGATGATGCCTCAAGAGATGTATAATTGCATTGGGGGAGAGACACAGATTCCACCAGTGCAGATTTTAAACATTCTGTGTCAGGTTTTTGTGAAGAATTATGGTAAAATAATGTGTCATTAAAGAAATTTAATTACCTTTTTGATGATAACCTCTCTGCTCTTGGCAAAGAGTGTCTGTAACTAATCAGACCAACATGAGGTAGAAGGCTCCAGCACAGATCAGGTACAAATAGTCCATAAGAACTTTTGGAGTGGAGATGTCTCCAAGTTTGCTCTTCGCACAATTAAATTCTTTTAAGGTACTACAATTCTGTTTTGCTCATAGAACACAATTCCTTTGATGCAAGTACACCATGCTGGGTGGTCTTGTTCCAATGTCTCCCATATCTTACAATCAATCCCAAAGTTCTTCAGAGAGACTGTGAGAGTGTCTTTGTAACACTTCTGATCATCTTGAGAGCACTTGCCTTATGTGAATTCTCTGTAATATAGTCTTTTAGGCTGACAAATGTTTGGCATTTAAACAATGTAGCCAGCCCATCAGAGTTACAACATTTACATAGAGTTTGAATGCATGGCAGTTTAGCTCAAGAAAAGAAGTCAATGTCTAATACCTTATCTTGTCAGGTGATCTTCAGAATCTTCTTAAAACAATTTAAATGGATGCAATTAATATTCCTGGCATGTTACTGCTATATTGTCCGTGTTACTCAGACATACAACACTGAAGTCAGTACGGTACAGTACAGTAGGCCTTCATTTTGGTAGGTACTCTAGTACCTTTTCTCTCCCACACTTTCCTTCAGAGCCTCCCAAACACTGCACTGCTTCTGGAAACGCACATGTCAACCTCATCATCTATATGTAGATCCCTGGAATGCCTACTGCCAAGGTAAAGAAACTTATACAAAGTATTCAAAATTTCTCTATTTGCAGTTCCTGATAGTTCCGTATATTGCTAGTGTGGTGCTGGCTGAGAGAAAACTATTTTTTTGGTGTTGTCAGGGCAAAATTTGCAGACTGATTCTGACCAGCTAATAGGGAATATCAAAAGAACCACCTGAAAAGTGAAATCACTTTTCAGTGGATCAACTTATTGTTTTGCTTATACAACAAACCAAGATGGCAGAGAACTAGTTTGGCACATTTTTTGACTGCAATGATTGAATCTTGGCTGCCTACATCCGTTAATCAACTCTTGTGCCATGGTCCCAGGGAAGCCATAATTGCTGGTTGGACCAGAGATATAGAACAGTTAGAGGGAACCTTCTATAACCAGGGTGGTCCCAAGACCCTTCATCTAGGGAGACTAGGGATGCTTAATATTTCTCCTAATTTAGACTGTGATTCAATTGCTGGTTAGAGTGTTAAAATGTGTTATCATAGCCCTGATGCACCTTAAATAGTGGGCTTGAATACAATTGTAGTAAATTGCATTTATTCCAATTATATGACAGAGTGGAACTGAAGTGGTTTGAACAAAGAATGCTAAGTTGTGCATATTGATATGCAGATTAGCATTTTGCTTTGGAACCAACAGCTTTGGCATTTTTCCCCCTCCACAGGGCTCTGGGCATACGTTCTTGATGAGGTCCTGCCCATTGAAATTCATTAGAAGTCTAAGGGTGCTTTTCTCAGTTATTTCTGTTCCTGCTCTCCAAATCAGAGCCTGTATAATTACATTTTTCAATTCCTCTGGTATATTCTAGGAAATAGAGTATTTTTCATCTTGTCGCAAAACAATAATTGTGTAAAATTCACTGGGACAACTCACATGATCCACCTCAAGGAGCCTCTGTTTCTGGAGGAGAAATGCTTCCTGGACAAGATTTAGGTAAAGCAACTGGGTTTTTTTTGTTTGTTCGTTTTGTTTCATTTTTTTCCCTGCACTTAGCTCTTGAATTAAGGAGGCCTTCATCAAAGTTGCAAATAGTTAATAAATTGGTGAGATTTCCTTCCAGAAAAGTTCTTCATTTTTGTCCTCTTTGGTTCTATATATATAGAAGGTCTTTTCTTTTATACCATCAAATTCAATTTTGTGATCTCTAGAATGCTGAAGAGGTAAAGAAGCTTCTCTTGTTCTACCATACAAAATCTGCCTCTTCTTTCAACCCTTATAATGCGACAATCACTCACTCTACTGCCCCCACCTGTGGAAGGGAGAAGCTAGATGAGACTGACATTGGTTTGTTTCCATTTCACATTTTAAAAAATTCTATAAAATCTTAATAAAAACTTTTCTGTCCATTGCAACTCCTATTCTGAGGTACCCTATTTGGAGGTGAACTTCTTCACTCTTGGGATGCTTTCCTGATACTTTTAGGTTGTCTAAGTAATATATTATGAGGTAATCCCTAATCCTTATTAAGTGAGAGTTAACTAATTAGCATTTTGATCTCTAGGTCATATTTTCATAGACTAATTGTAACTCCTCTCCACTTCTGTCTTGATGAGGCTGATTTGATGTGCCTAATCTTTTTTTTATTGTGTTAGAGAAAAAGAGGATTGTCTAGTCACCATTCTAGACCCTATGTAAGTCGTCCCATAAGGTCAAAATCCCAGCACCACCATTGTCTGCCTGAAGAAAAATCCTTCCTTTTGGTATTATTTCCATGACCAGAGCTTTTTCTGGTTGTAAGTATCTGCTGAATAAACCTGTTCACTTTATTTACTTCCTCAGTTCTTGATATTTCCTAAAAGTCTCCCTAGAATTCTCCTTTATATATGTAACCTCTGGCACTATCAAATGATTCTCAAACTCCTTGACCTTATAAATAGAGATTGGAGAGGCAGGAAAAACATCTATTATGAAAAAAAAATTCTCTCAAAAGGGAAGAGAGGGGCAACGCAGTTCAGTGGAGAGAGAAGGCTGTTCTTAGAGATTGGAAGAATAGCACTGGAATTCTGTCTGAAAAATTATAGCTGTGTGACCATGGACAAGTCACTTAACCCTTTATTTCCTCCAGATAACTCTCTAAATAGCACTTGTGTGTGTGTGTGTGTGTGTGTGTGTGTGTGTGTGTGTGTGTGATTCTACCATTCTACCAGGAGTGTAGTACAGTCAGCTTGTACTGGCTGATGGGAACTGATTGTGAAAATTTCAGTGTAAGAATTTATACTTCAGAAATCACTAAAAGGTGCAAATAAGACCTTGATTTATTGTTTTGATGATTAAAACAGGCTGGCACAACCTGCAGCCTGCGGGCAGCTTATGGCCCTTGGCAGCTTGCAGCACGCCAAAAGATTTCCTCTACATACAAGTTGTGCCAGCCTGATCTAGACTTATGAAAGTATTGGAGAAAATGTTAATGTGGATTAAACCTAAAAGTGTGTCATGCATAGATATACACAACACACACATATACACACACAAATATAGGTGTGTACATACATATCTACAATAATATATGTATATATGTGTATGGGTATGTGTGTGTGTATGTAATTTTCTCAGAGGAAGAGTTGTCAAATATTTTCTAGCACACCCCTGTATGCACTTTTTGGCAGTCTAGCAAAACCTACGAAATCTTCTCAGAATGTTTTTAAATGAAGAAAATAAAATTCATAGGATTACAAAGGAATTTAATTATATTGAAATGTAATTATCTTTAAAGAAACACATGTCCCTTACGTTCAGAATCCCTATGAAATATAGGCCCAGGCAAATAAAAGTATAACATATAACATAATACAAAGCCCTATTCTGATCTCAAGGAACCTTGCCATATTTTACTGTTTTCATTTCACTTTAGAGAATTTTTCAATTAGTTTTAGGATAGCTCTATGCCTCCTTGGACTTGTTTGAAAATGGGAAAGCAAACGTGCGTCACTGAAATTCTGAGTGGTTTACACAATAACTAACAGGTCCTACTATCTATCCATTTGTCAATTTAAGATTTCTTAGTTACCTGATGCATGGATCATTTTTTTCTCCTTTAGACTAAATTAGAATCTTTAGTATACATTTACAGCTAAATATTATCAGATGAGCTGCTTTAGCAGAAAAAAATGATTTTCTAATAGATGTTTAACACAGAATTAATTGGAAAACAATATTGTATATTGGGAATTTTTAGTTTTTAGTTTTTTTTTATAGCAACTTTAGCCTAAATTCAATATGTTCCTACTGTAGGCTATGTTTATTGAAATAAAGTTACATTCAGCTATGGGTAACCTGTCTTTGAACATATGCTATAGGCAGCAATCTACCAGAGAAATGGGCAGCAAGCTGTGAGACTAAACTTTTATCATCATCTCTATAAATCAAGATGAAAGCTATAGACTTCCTCCTGTGGACCTCATACTGCCTGTAGAAAAAGTTGAAATATTTAGATTTTAAAAAGTGTAATAACAGAAACACAATTAATATGCATTAGTACAGTTCTATAAAATCCCATTTTACTTAAACAGCACAGAATTCAAAAAGAAAGTTCAAAAATGTCCATAGGTTAGGATGAACAATGATTATTTGACACGTACTGTGATTATAATATTCAGGTAAGAGCACTTGTCTTAAGCACTTCAAGAAATCTGGGACCTTGAACAAGTTGTCCTCTCAGACTCACAATATTCATTTGTAAAATGGGTCAACAACATTCACATGATTGCTTCACAGGGCAGTTGAAGGAAAGCAATTTTAAGGGAGGAAAATTTGTAAAAGTATAAATGATAATAATGATAGCAATGTTGATGACATAGGAATAGTAGTAAATGACAAAATGTATATAAAAGGTATGTGAGACTTAATGCCCATTTGATAATTATGCTCACAAAGACTCTCATAATATATATGTATATATATGCTTATACATGCATATATACACACATATATACATATGTGCATATATATAGCTTTTTTGAGGGGGAGGGCAAGGCAATTGGGGTTAAGTGACTTGTTCAAGGTCACATGACTACTAAATGTTGAGTGTCTGAGTTCGGATTTGAACTCAGGTCCTCCTGACTCCAGGGTTAGTGCTCTATTCACTAGACTCCTATAATATTAATGAAACTTTTCCAGGGTCAACCATCCTTTAAGGCAATTTTAGAAATTTTAGCATTCTTCCCAACAGGAGGAAGAGGAATCAAGATATTATTAGAAAATATAATGAAAGTCAAAAACCTATAGAAATACATTTGGAACAAGCAGATATCACATCACTTAAGTGAGCTTTACTAAAGACTGGTAATCTTCTCATGCTTTTGTATTTATTAAATGTAACCAAAAGTGGTGTATCTGTTTAGAACCTGTGAAATAACTCTTACTGAGGAATGAAATCAAAAAGGTCTTGATGGTCAATGAACATAGAAACTTGATAACTAGGCTAACAGGATAGAAGTATCAAAAAAAGACTGTCATGCATATTTGTTTATGAAAAGGGGGGAATTTGTCATGGCAATTTAAGATCAAGTGATTGGCCCCAGTGATAATAATATCTAGTATTTATATAGTTCTGTAAAATTAAAAAGTTTTCCATATTATCTCATTTAAACACCATTATAACCCTCTTAATGTTAGTCTTATCTTAATTTTGCAGTTGAGAAAACTGAGACTAAGTGGTTTTAAGAGACTTGCTCAGAGCCTCACATCTAGTTAGAGTCTGAGGGAGGGTTTGAATTCAAGTTGTGCCAAGGCCAACACTCTATCCACTTCACCGCCATATTGGCAAAGTTCAGTTACCAAATGACTATGCTACATTCACTTAGACTCAATGATTGATGTAGACTATGTGAGGAAATTTTAGCAACTCTGCAACATATCATTCAGGTTGTAGAACATCAGCATTTATCTACTGAATGCCTAGTAAAATATGACCTGGTGGCTAGAATTTTACATCAGAAAATTGATATCACTTATAGTCTGATAGATAACAAATCCAGTACTACAAAGGTAGACCTTAATCTCTCCTAAAGAACTCAAATAATAAATTGTAGTAGAATTAGACCACTATCAGAAGGGGAACTTTCACCTATAATCATTCAAACACTATTATGTGAAAGTGTGTGTGTGTGTGTGTGTTTTTAATAGAATTTAATAGAATTCACCTTATCAAATTCTACTCAGGAGAGTAGAACACTTGGTTTGAACCAAAAAACTCATTCACAATATAAACAACTAGCAGAGCAAGGCAAAGTCCTATGGATCTAGATGAAATACATACCAACACCAATGGAATTGCACCAAGGATGTTTTCCCTAACTTTGGAGAGTGGGCTTAAAGCCTAATACTTTTCTACAACTACCAAAGGAAGTTATTTTATCCACCTATGTAATAATTCAAATAAAATTAAATATAAAAGAATAATAGCGGGCTAGGAGCTTGTCTCAAGACATGCTAGAATAACATTTTTAAAATGAGAAGAATTGCATGATGATGATAATGGTGGTGGTGAGGGCAGCAGTAGTGGTGATACAGAAAGTCTCCTTTGCTGATTCATCTGAGATATCAGGCCTACAAATTATGGATATGCCACCAGGTTTTGTCCTGGTTCCTTTTTTATTTCCATACATGATGAGGTGGTGACCTCATTAGCATTTGTCAATTTAATTATAACCATACACATTATTCCCATATATTTGTATGTATTGATATATGTGTGTGTCTGTCTGCATATATTTAAATATGTGTGTGTGTGTGAGTGTGTGTATGTGTGTGTGTGTGTGTGTGTGTTTCTCCAGTCTCACATCTCCATTGTACTTTTAGATATTTCCAATTGCTTGACATCTAGGCATCTCAAATTCAACCTGTGCAAAACTGAACTCATTTATGGACTCTTCCAAAATTTCTTATTACTGCATATCGCTATGTTTTATGTCACCCAGATCTGCAACATTGCTACAGCCATTCATTTTATTCTATTCACCATGCTACCACATTAGTTCTGGCTCTACATACTATATTCTTCTCTCTTTTTTTAAAATTCTATTATAGTTTGCGTCATTCATTTCCACAAGATTTTGAGTTACATATTTTTTCCCCATCCCTCCCCCACCCACCGCCCCAAAACAGACATCCCAGTGTGTCCCCCCTCCCCCAGTCTATTCTCTCCTATGTCACTTTTTGGTAGG